>CM039720.1:37579501-38179501 GCA_022539455.1 Dendrobium nobile | reverse complement strand
GCTAATATATGTTTGCTTCGACAATTGACGAGGACCTTTAACATCTAGTTCACATCCAAGATGTAGATGCTGTGTACTTGTGGTAACATAGGAAGATGAATTTTATATATATATATATATATATATATATATATATATATATATATATATATGTACTGGTGATTTGTAAATTGTTTTCTTAGGGCATACAAGAAGATATTAAGGCCAATTATTTTATATACTCCATTTTAGTATAGATGCTAGCTTGTCTAAACTGAATCACACAAATCTTGATGTTCTTTTATGTGATTGATTTTTTTTTTCTCTAATTGTTTTGTGGTTCATCATATTTGCTGTCTAGTTGATACATAAAAAAAAAAAAATAATTTTTTGTTCAAGCAAGTGGTATTAGAGTAAGGTTAACTAGTAATATGATAGTTATGAAGTTTGGATCAAGAAGCTTGATGGTTTATAGAGTTTTGCGCTTTGGGGAATTAAGTTGCATAGTGTTATAGTCCATCAAGGACTTGTTAAGGCAGTCATGGGTGTACCAATATGTAGGAAAAATAAGTGAAGAAGAAAATAGAAATTGATGTAAATTTTCACTTGGTGATTCTGTTGTATTTTGGTTGATGTGGCTTGATGAAGGTCTTGGAAGAAACAACTGTGAAGGTCTTGTGTCTCAAACCGGAGTCTTTATGTATGACCAAAATCCTCTCCAACAAATTCTATTACTTGCAGATATTCTATTTGAATTACATTTTGTAAGGTTTACATATGTAAATGTTAAAAAAGGGTTATACTTATGAACTCACATATGAATTAACATAGTTTCATTATTAGAGTAATATTGATGTGGTCGTTGATGAGCATTAAGCTTTATTGCTACTATGCTCTTTATCTCATTCTTGAAAATATTTTTGTGACATTATGTTGTATGGTTGAGATGTCATCATTTTAGAGGATGTTAATAATTCACTTCTAAAGATGTGATTGCTGAACTTGAGAATACATGGGATGATAATCTTGTATAGGGATGGCTGGTTAGGTGAGATCTACTGAGATGAGATCTAATTCTAATCATGATAAAAGCAAATTTTGTGTAAGATTCAAGGATATTATTTGATTGTATTATAAGATACATTAAAAGTGATTATTCTATTTTAAAGAGAACGGAGCGGCTTGCTGTCGACAACAAGTTAACAGATGTTAGTATTTTTGCAGATTGGTCTAGTTTTAATATAAGAGATGCTCTTTTGGAGATTGATCGTGATAGATTCTGGCGTTATGAAATTTGGATTCAACTCTAGATGGTTGTTCCGTGATGCAGTGCATTTTTCTAAGAAACTAGTGCGCCTCTTTTTCCTCTAACAAGCTTTTCGTGTGTATCTGTGCTTATACGTTGTCCATAGTGTGATTACTAAATTCACATTATTAGCTATATTTTTGTTGCTACGATGTTATGACCATGTATTTACATGGCCGCTGATAATTAGTTGTATAGCCGTCTTATTTCTTATTAAAAACATTAAATATTTATTATTTACGATTTATAAAAACTGACCCCAGTTAAACTTGACAAAGCAAAAGATAATGGTGATGATAACGTTGCAATATTTGTTCTCAACCTTGTTGCAATTTGAATAAGAAAAGTTTATAAATTTTATGTATTTTTTTTATGCTGTAACATTGTAATGATCAATATTGTAATTTGTAAAAAATCTCTCATTGAGATTTATACAGTGTTGTTTAGAGATCGCTTGATTGTTATGTCGTTTTCAGGTTTTTAAAGCATGGTGAGAGTAAGTGTTTTGAATGATGCTCTGAAGAGCATGTATAATGCTGAGAAACGTGGGAAGCGACAGGTTAAGATCAGACCATCATCAAAAGTGATCATCAAGTTCCTCTTGGTCATGCAGAAGCATGGTTAGTTCCACGTCATCGACATGGTTATGGTACTCTGTGTGTCGATAATTTACTACCTAACCTGCTTCCATTTCTTGCAGGATACATTGGTGAGTTTGAATATGTAGATGATCACAGATCTGGGAAAATTGTGGTTGAACTGAATGGTAGATTGAACAAATGTGGGGTTATTAGTCCTCGATTTGATGTTGGTGTCAAGGATATTGAACCCTGGACTGCTAGATTGCTTCCCTCAAGACAGGTAGGTAGTTTCTTTGGTGATAAACCTATATATGTATCTATTTCGATAGTGCTGATGAAATTGTGTGTTGTGATAAAAAAAAAATGGCAGTTTGGTTACATAGTGTTGACTACTTCTGCTGGTATCATGGACCATGAGGAAGCAAGGAGGAAGAATGTTGGTGGAAAAGTGCTTGGCTTCTTTTACTAAATTTGTTTGAAATAAATATCAAGCTGAGTTGCCAGTTGATTACAAGAATTCTAGCTATTTTGGAATTTTTTTATTTCTATCATTGCTGGTAATCCTCAAACTTTACCACCCAAGTAAACCTGTTAGATTTTGAATTTCTTTGTGAAAAACATTACATTATTAGGCTCATCATCACTATATGGAATCTGTACCTTGTTTTTTTTTTCCAATCTCATGCATAATATTAAAAGCTAGCTGAAGTGCTCAAAGATGGTATGACTAAGCAAACTGACAACAAACAAGAGCCTTCTTATTATTATTCAAAGAAGATAGCATGTCAGCTGGTTCATCACATCCGCAACAGCAAATTCTGTTTTGGTGTGATATACAAACTGAAACAGTGACTCATCAAGAAAGGACATTAAGCTGTTGAAAAATCACATTCCGTTTGCCAAAGTTTCTAAGTTGCCCTGCTGCATAATAGTAGCACAGCTTCAGCTTTTTATTCCTTACCTGTACTGCAGCGAAGGCCTGCAACAGGCCATGGCTATTGCCATGAAGCCAAGCTGGGAAGCTTTTCTACATGTGGGAGGAACATTGAACAAGTGGATCCAAGTTTTATAGACATAGAAGAAAGGGAATAGAAGTTTTTGCTGCATGTGGGGCATAGTTTGCACCCATGAGATGGGGATGAATCTACTCAGTATATGCTTATTCCCCTTTCTTTTTCGGTTCCCAAACTTTTTCTTTTTCTTTTTATTTTTTTTATTTGGTTTTAAATTTTTGCTGTCAACTTCATCACATCGTGATGCAAGTCTGGAGTGCATATCAGGTGCAACGCATGCAAGGAATATTTGATTGGAGATGAAAAGTTGGAGGTGGGATTTAATCATAATGATGAAATTAGCTTTCCTGATATTAAAATCAAGGCCTACCAAAATTAAAACAAATGGTATCAATCGCAACATGTACATAATGTATGCCGAATCAGAATTCAAAAATATAGGTCTCCTTGGCCTGTTGGTTGAGAGTTTAGATTATCAACTAAAGAGGTCTTGAATTTGAATCTTTATGTATGTGATGTGCGTATGAGTTTATTTTAATTGGCCTAAACGTTCCCAAAAAAAATCAGAATTCAAAAGAGACTTGCACCAGACAGGAGGGACCTCAACCAATGGGACAGCGAAGTGAAAACCTTCCAGAAATGTTTTATGTTGGGTGCCAACTTCATCATCTAACACCATGAGTTGAAGCACCGAGTCAAGAAAATGTTCCAACCATAAAACTTCAAAATATTCTTTCGTGAGCAGCCAAACCGTCAAAATGAAGCTCAAAAAGGCAAGCAACATATCCAAAATTTCAATAAAGAAAAAAGAACCCATCATAAAAATTGGCAGCTAACATCATGAACCACAAACCGTAACAGATCCAAAATTTCAGTAAATAGCATTTTTAGCATCAAGCATAAAAAACCATCTTCTGCGTCAACTTATCCTTTATCAAGAAGGTTGAAATTTTGATGTATGAAAGGCCTGCAGCCGAGAGAAACAACATGACTCCATCATGGGCAAATGTGCTAAAAGTTTTGCTCTCAATCATGATTTCCTGAGCATCTTAGTGTCATTAACCAAGAATAAAATTGAGTATAGGACATTGTTTAAAATTACACAATATGAGCCTCGCCTTGAGGCCCACCTTAGCGCAATTCCACTAAAAAATGCATCGAGATTTACGCCTCTAGCTTTTTTTATGAGGCTTACGCCTCATCTTGGATGGACCCACCTTAGTGCACGCCTCACCTCGACCGCCTTAAGAGCTAAACTTAATGTTATATGATAATTTTATGTAATTTATATATTTTATATTATTTTGCTCGAGTTATATTTGGATTTCAATTCTATTTCACATTATTTTTCATTTAACATTTTACATCTTATATAATTTTTTGTTTCATATACATGTAAATTTGTTACTTCATATTTCAATAGAAAGTTAAGATGTCATCTTTTAACATACTATTTGAATATTATATAAAAAATCACATTTAACTTTTATTTTGCCTTCACGCAATTTTAAGATTTTGAAACTTACACCTCAAAACACATTGAGACTTATGAATTGCCTCACAAACAAAAAACGACTTAATACTCAATTGCGCAATTTTAAACCTTGGTATAGCAAATGAAAAAGATACATGAACACATACGTTTGGTGAAGCTAAACCAAGATTTGAGGCAATAAGATTATCAATAGCTAAACAAACCCCAATCTTACAGATCACCTTAAATAATTCATCTTCATTCAAATAACAAAAGAAAATTTTGAAAACTTACCCAAATGATAAAAAAGAAATTATTTGACAATCTTAAATAGGGGTGTCAAGATGGGTATTTGGGTAGAACCCCGAATTGATCCGAGTCCAAACGATTTGACCTTCACCCAACCCGTTGGGTTATATGGGTCCAAATAACTAGGATGCGGTGAGCAATTGGGGGGGGGGGGGGGGGGGGGGGGGGGGGGGGGGGGGGTGAGAGTTGGGCGAGCACGGTGCATGCAAGCGGTGAGCGCAATGCGGGCCTGGCCGTTTGGGTGTGGATGCGAGCACAACCTGTGCGCGTGTAGTGCGGAGAGCGAGAGGGCTTCAGGTGTTCATGAATCTCAAGCATGTGTGCAAATCCAAGTCATTTAGGGTTTTCTGGTCAACCCGAACCCAACCCTATTTGATAAATGTGTTGAAATCTCAATCCCAACTTGTATTGTAAACAAATTGACTTGAACACAAAAAATTTCGGGTCAGATTTGAGTCAGTTTCTAGTTGGAGCAAATATTGACACCTCTAATCTTAAAATCCCCAAATCCAAAGGGGATGGAGAGAAAAAATGCTCGTCCAAAAATTGATAGAAATGAGGAGAAACATAAACAAGAGATGCACAAGAGAACCCTTTTGTTAGTAAAACTGTAAAACTAAAAGGTAAATCCCAGGCTAGAGATTGCTCAAAAAAGATATATTTCTATAAATAATATAGTATGCAATCGCTACAAACACCCCCAATTTTATCAGGCCTTTTATTTCAGTCTGTCACCTCCTGTAACCCTAAGTAGAACAGTTGCCTGCTAATTGCCATTGAAATATGGGAAAAAAACAAATGATTTTAACAATTCAAACAGAGAACACGTCATATAACATCTTATATGATGATATTACTGATTTAGAAAGTTTGAGGTCGAAAAAAAGCATCCAGATTTGTTTATCCATCTTGTCCAGCACGCTGCTCTATCTCCTTAGGCTCTCCACAATGTAGGTTGCATAAAGATCCCTTCAAAAAAATTAAAACGCATCATTAGTTTATCTTCAAGGAAAATAAATATTAGATCTTTTTTTTTCCTCCACATGAAATGTGATAAACTGAATTGGTCTACTGCAGATGCCAAAAAAACCAAAAGACGAAAAGAATCATCACTGAATGGAACAAAGAGTCAGCGTATTCTTCTACATAAATATTGCTTCGGAAATCAAAACAATACTAATCACAGCAAACTAATCAATCATCATTAATAAAACTAGATTAGCACTCCAACTGCTATGCTCCTCTCTCTCTCTCTCTCTTTCTCTCTCTCTCTCTCTCTCTCTCTCTCTCTCTCTATAAACCCCATGCAAATATTATTAAATAGTCAACGTATGAAAAATTAGAGTATAGACTGAAAGAAATATCATACATGGAGTGCTGTATCGCATCATAAGCGGAGGTGGCGGACAGGAAGTCATTCACAGCAACCTCTTTGTTTTCATTTTTCTTGTCTGATTTATTAGGGTCAAGGAAGTACTCATGTTAGAGACTAGAAAAGAATAAGTAATCGTACATTAAGAATAAAATTCACATACTACTTAATGTACGGAGATACATTCAAACTAATCGGAGTGATATCAATCACCATTATTAACAGCAAAGGTTTAGATCCAGTCTGTTTATATATCTGTAAATATTCATTACAAGTGAAGAGCCGTAAATAAAATTCACATACTACTTAATGTACGGAGATACATTCAAACTAATCGGAGTGATATCAATCACCATTATTAACAGCAAAGGTTTAGATCCAGTCTGTTTATATATCTGTAAATATTCATTACAAGTGAAGAGCCGTTATTACTCTACTTCTTGCTAAGCTAAAAATTTCAAATATACTTTTAAACCCGTATCTTTGGCAAATTCCTAAGAGCAATGATATCCCTCACCAACTAGATGCAAGAAGGCGACATAAAAATATGAACACGTTTTATATAATTCAATCAAAAGGCGATTTATAAATCTGAAAGACGAGGAATAGCAAAGAAAACATAGTATGCAAATTAGCTAAATTTTGAGGATACAATCTTCAAAGAAGCGCCTGATTTCAGCCAAGCGATGAGGTGGGAGCTCCTTGATGTCTGTATAATGTCTATATTCAGGATCATCGGCACAAACAGCAATTATTTTATCATCCTTTTCTCCCTGTTTTTGAACAACGCATATACCAAATCAGCAGCTTTACCAATCACGGCAAAATTTTAGAATCAAGATGATATAAGTTTGATTTGCATATGAGAAAAAAAGAATAAAACCTGATCAATCATAGGCATGAGGCCTATGGCTTTTGCACGAAGGAAACATCCTGGGAGGATTGGCTCCTGTTCAAAGAAGAATCAGGAATAATCCACATGAAGGATCCTTGTAAGCACAGGACAGAGCAATTGATAATTTCAACATATATTATACAAATGAAAAATACATGTTCCTAATAGCATACCTGCATGAGAACAAGAACATCCAGAGGGTCATTGTCTTCACAGAGCGTTCGTGGAATGAAACCATAGTTGTGGGGGTACACCACCGATGAGTAAAGAACACGATCCACCTGCACAAGGAGGCACAATTCCTTTTTCTTTTCAACTTTATTTTCTTATTTTTGAGTGAAGGGAGTTGGCTATTTTAGAGGACTTCCTAATTTACCTTTATCAGCCCAGTCTTTTTGTCGAGTTCATACTTCACCTTACTCCCTTTTCCAATCTCCACAACCTGCAGAAATTAGAAAATTAAGGTTGAATGATCCTGTGCAAGGAAATTACAAATAGAAACAAATGCAAAAGGTAAAATATATCATTCAACAAGCACACATGAAGACGCATGGAAACTTCTCAGGATTTTTTTGAATAAAAAATAAAGCATCACAAAGTATAATAAATTAGAAACCCATTTGATTCGAACTAGAAGTTGTCAAGTTGTCGAAAATTTTCTCCCCAGACTTGGCGTAGATTGACCTTAAGGTAAGGTCAAAAGGTATTTATTTCATTAAGAACATTTTAAAAATTGTATATAGTTTTCCACCTGCCTTAAATTTTCTCATTATAAAAATCAGAGTTGTCAAGCCCTTCAATCAATAGTGATATTTACAACAACCACCAACCAATTGGGATAACCTGAGTAAATTCAATTGGGTTAACCTGAGTAAATTTTTTGTGCCATAACAGAGATGATCTTCTTTTTATTTTATTTTATTTTGCTATTTGTGTTTGTATTTAGTTACTTTTATTTCCCAACAAAAGTAACAGCAAATATCTTCTTAAGCTCAGAGCCAAGACGGATAGCCTTCAAAGGTTCCCATCCACAATCAATTTTCCCAGTAAGTTTCTTAGCGCAAGACTCAGATTAAGATTAGCATGGAACCTTACTAGCAATTAAATATAAGTGAAATACTTCCAATATAAAAAGTTGTATCCAGAAGTTGGATCAAGACAGTAATGATGGAATAATGAAATATCAAATTCAAATTTATGCAGAGTCCACAGAGGCTCACAGACTTACGCAATTAAAAATTTGTGGAGCACCAGGACCTGCATCAGGGGGAATTATCGTGGATTAAAAAATAATTCAAGTATTCGAAGTGTTGAATGAAGGAAAAAAACTATACCAATTAAAAAAGAAAAAAGAAGAAGAATAAACATTAGTACCTATCTCAAGGTCGTGCCAGGGGTGAGCAGCAACAGACCTTCTAGACAGGGATGACAGTATCCTTTCATTGAGTGGAGGATGGTTGTGAATAGACTTCGATGAAGTAATTGGTAATTCATTAATGGGATCCATTGACAGTGGCTAATAAAAGAATTACAACAGCTGTTAGTTATCCCGTCAACCAAACAACAGAGGTTCCAGATTCATTAACACAAATTGGAAATAGAATTTCGGTAAGCCATAGATAAAGTTAAGTAACAAAATAAATGAACCAAGCATGCAGCTTAAGAGGGCCTTGAAGTTTTACAAAAACAATACTGGTCAAAGAGATTCTGAGGAACGCCCCCAATATCAATTAGATTCTTGCTCATGCAGAATACAGCTGCACATATATAAGAGTCAGGAATTTTCATCACAAAAACACTAGATCATATCATCATTAGTTTCATCCCAACTTCTTGAGGCCGGCTGGCGTGCTTTCATCACAAAAAATTGAAATAATCCTAAATAATTATTTTGCTTGAAAGATATAGGTCTTTTTTCTTGTGATCAAACTACTAAACCACATTTATTTTCCAGGCAATACTAATTTTAAACTTGCTGAGTTCTTATTTCCTAATTTGATGCCATTTTTTTACGTGATACTAATTACTCTGCTTAAAAATGGAAAAATTCTGCGTTGAAATGAAGCATCGAGCATAGTTGGTAATAGAGACCCTTCTGGAATATATTCATGATTACGACTTGCTATAACTATAAAGAATGCAAACAATATTTAATCATAATAAAAGTTTTATTACTACCTAAATCATCTACCCTAATGCAACGATGAAAAATGGAAGGCAGCGTGCTCGATAATACACTTGTTACCATCCCACTAGATGCAGAGATCTTTTTTTTATCAATTAGTTGGTCTAGAAAGCATTTCTCATATTTAGTGTGGATCCAGAAGTAAAAAACCTCGACAAAACTTGCCATCTATTGCAAGGCTTTTCGCATTCAATACCTACCAATTTCACTACATAGTTTTACAAAATTTGAATCATAACGGTAATCAAACTTGAATGCATGCCTGTACTTTTATGAAAGAACACTGAAACGGAAGAAGGAAAGAACATTAAGTTCAAGTAATAGGGATAAGGCAATTTAAAGATGGCGATTTGCTTAATACATGTTTTATCCAAGAATCTATTTGAGCATTTCGAGATGCTTAACAC
This sequence comes from Dendrobium nobile, assembly GCA_022539455.1. Classification (NCBI taxonomy): domain Eukaryota; kingdom Viridiplantae; phylum Streptophyta; class Magnoliopsida; order Asparagales; family Orchidaceae; genus Dendrobium; species Dendrobium nobile. The sequence goes on along the minus strand of CM039720.1, from coordinate 38,169,980 downwards.
TAAAAAAATTAGAAAAGAAAAAAAAATTGATAAGACAGAAAAATTATTCATTTATTTTATATTCTCATCAACCTAACTAAAAGTATTAATAGAATACAAGGTTAACTCAAAGTCTCAAACTAACTACTGCAGTACTGCTAAATAGCTTCTAACAAAATGTCTAATATTATAGACTACTCATCACAACATTACTCACCCACTTACAATGGCCTTGCCATCAAGGTTTAAGAAATAATACAGAAAAATTCAATGGAAATGATGACCATCCATTCGGCCACACTTACTCAAGTGAGTCATTGTGTACTTGACAACATATAAAGTCGTAAGAAATAATCTTAATTAATAAACAATTAAAGAGATTGGTTAATGCTTTGAAATAGTCAAGAATGGAGACTTGCACATGCATTTCATCATACAAAATCATGTCAATAATTGTCTAGAAACCTAGAAGGCTAGAATTATAGATACATCCAAAATACAACATAAAACTTCATAGAGAGCTTATCTTTGGATTGGTTTCAAGATTTGCAAAGAGACACATGATGTCTACACCATGTCATCTTTTGACTTAGCTAGCACAACATTGGAATCAAGCAATCTAGAATTTTTCACAGAATGAGAGCCCGTGGATGATTGCTTCAACAAGCAATCCAAAGCACTTTTCAACATTCATAATCCTCAGTGTAATACTCTTGAAGATAGCAAAGAAAGATGCTTAATCATCTAGCTGGTTGAATCTTACACAACAATACTAAGGAAAATCATAGTTAACCTCCATTAAGAAAAAATGGGAAGGGATGCTTTGTTAAATCTGATATTCCAAGACAAGGTATGGAAGTCATATGCTGCCTCTATTGGTGATTGATTGCTACGACCTTCCAGTGGGATGCTAGAAGAATAAATTAGGGGTTTTACTGGCATGAGAAAATATCTCAACAAGACATAATGGGAATTGCAGAAGATCCAACAACGAATGGTGAATCTCAAAGACGGATCTGCAAGGAATATGAGGACGGAGAAGGGAGTTTGTCGCAGAATCTAGTCAAATGCGAAGAAGCAGTTAGTGGGTTTTGAAAGAGAGCAAAGGCAGGCTCAAAACGAGCTTGGGTAGGGCTCCACAAAGTGCACAATGTCTTTAGATCAAGCTCTGACCATGAGTGATTTCTAGTAGTGATGGAGCAAAGCAGCGGTAAATTATAGCCGGAGAAAATATATATAGCGAAGGAAAGGCTTGGAGTTGCGAGCCAGATTAAGCATCAGTGCATAAAGAGGTGACAAATCATACTTGCATCGTAACTAAAGAAGAAAAACTTGGAGAAGATTGATTTGGGGTGGCATCGGAAGTCCGAAAGCAAAGATCTCTTGGACACTACAACAATTAGAAATTAGATTTGAATAGTGACATTTGCATGTAGAAATGGTGAGGTAATGAAAGAAAAGGTTTCATGGACAAGGAAGTTTCTTGAAATCCAAAGATGAATATATAAAAAAGCAAGGATGATGCGAACTATACAAAAATAAGAAATTGGTGATAGTGATTGAAGACTCGTAGGGATGACGAAAAGCACTTCTTCAATGCAATGGAATTGAGAAAGATATAGATTTGTTTTATCAACATAATAATTGTACATGGAATAGGGTACTTTCAATGATATATCAACAAGAAAACCATTTATAAGATCCTAGATGCTATTGAGCATTTCAAGTTGCTCAAAATTCCAAAAATTAAGTAATAAATGAACAGCATATTGGGGGCCAAGGGAATTATTCATTCATGTCATAACCTCATCCTCCCTAACTATGAGTATTTGTAGAAACAAGACTATCGCAAACCAACCAACAACAACTCACTAATCAATTTCTAAGTAAATGTCTGATTTTGTGGATTCACAAAATTTTGGATGTTGTGCATTCACAACATTCTAGGCCAGATTTTAACCGATTGATCATTTGGTTATAGGTTGAAATTCTAGCTTGTAATAGGAGGATAGCTACTATATAAAGAATAGATTTTACCTCCATACTTGTTTGATCCTAAACGTTCCTATAGAGTAATTTTGGCCATAGGATAGATCGGGCTTGGCTAAGTGAGAAAAATTGTATATGGATATCTAGATAAAAAATTATACCAGAATTGAAAGAAAATGGCTTAAAATAAGAAAACATTCTATATTTCTATATAAAGCACATGATGTTAAAAAAAAAAAAAATACAGTATAATACAAGGAGTTTCTTCGAGAGATATATCAAATCTGTAAGCCACGTAATTTCAAACAAATTTTTTCTTATTTTGAACAAATGTCTTACAATATTAGAATTGATACGATTTTTTTCCAGCTAAGAGAAACCTATTTACCATTGTAATCTAGTTGGAGTCAGGTTAATCCAACTCATCCCATCTTATCATTTGTTATACATATATGCATGCTTGCATATGTCCATTAACATAGAAAATAGATTCAACGAGTTAAGATATTTATTGATTCACCTTGTCATAAAGGGGCTACAAATTAAATATAACAATTAGTCCATCCTCAAGTAGAAACCCGACCCACATAAGCAGCTGACAGTGGAAAATACCAACAAAGTGCAGGTGAAGGGTAGAAAAAGATGTTGGATATAGAAAGAGAAAAACACGATTAGTCCCCAAGTTCTAGCTTATAAGCTATACAACTACCCTGGGGCTTGTAAGGAAAAGAAGTCCACATTGCCCATCGCAATAATGGCTAGCATTGCTATCATTTGCTCAACCAAAGATCGTTTGTATTTCGAATGTTCTAAAACATGGGCAATCCACATTCCAAAAGAAACGATTTGAAGGGAATGCGAAATCTCGGAGAATTTAAAATAGAACATGGCCAGTTTAACATGCAATTTAATACAAATGATATTCGAATTACCCCAAAAAAAAAAACAAATCCACTACAAAGAAAAAAGAAGGGGGAATCAAAGCGCAAACTTAAAAAACCATTATGCAGAACCATCATACAGAACTACGGAATCTAGATCGATTTAGCTATAAGAAAAAAATAATAATAAAGCTTCCAAAGCAGAATGAGACTGTTGCATATCCTAGATCCCTAATGTGTTCGTTCAATGCTAAAGCATAAGTACAATGAATGAACTCTAGCTCCAATTACACGAAAAAGATTCTCGCAAGTCATTAAGATGAACCATAAAGCGCGAGATCTTTAGACTATACCAAAAACGCCAGAAAAGGCCTCACGAATATAAACTATGTTAGAAACTACGCCAGATCCACGAGAACGAACCAAAAAGAACAACAACAATAAGAGAAAAAAAATATCGAACCTCGAATCTACAAGCAGTCGATGGGTAAGAAACCCTAGATGACGAGGTTAGCGGAGAAAAAGAACTGAATCGGTGATCGGGCTCAGCTTGCGTTCCCGCTCTTCACCCTTATTTAAAGGTACAAAGCTACAACGCTGGTCCATTCCCGATCCTTGCCGTCTGCAAGCGAGAGAAAGCATAAACTGCGCGAATATCCAAAACACCAAACTGGAGTCGTGTACACGTGGCACTACGTGGTCGTGAGAGGGTATGCTTCCCACGTTTAAAGATGAAAGACAACATATTTGATTGCACGACTTTTGAAACTAATCCAATAGATATAAAAGAAGATTCATTGATTTTCTTACAAACACTAGTGCGTCTGATCGATTGTCCAAATATCTCAGAGACGGTACTGGGACTGGATTGGACGGTAGAGACTCGATCTGTGGGGGCCCATCGAGAATGGCGTGGTGGCGACGTCTTCCGTTAAGGCTGGCGAAACTCCTTTTCTCCGTAGACCAAATTGTTAGGTTTTCGTTAGTGAGGATAATTGAGTTGTATGGCGCACATCGGGCCGTTGATTACATCAGATTCACACGTTGCGAGAAATTAATGGCTAGATGTTTGTGATCGACGGCTGGATGTACAGTTGAAGACGAGATCTGGAAAAGAGTCGTCCATGTGGTTATGATAAACCAGCTCTCACGTGATGCCAGCTGGTCTGCACCTGAATTTTTGTTTTTCGGAAATATTGAGAGTTGAAGCTCAATTTTAATTAATTAAAAAATAGGGTACAAAATATAGGAAATAAGTAAAATAAAAGAAAACTACAACACCGACTCTAAAGGTAAAAAAAAAATAAAAAAATTGACAATTTGAAGAAACCTTAGGCATAAATTATCCCCTGCAAAAAAAAAATAAAAAAAAATCGAAAGAATAAATCGGTATAAAATACAAAAAGGTCTGATTTAAATATTAACTTGGATAGAAAATTGAAAATATAATTAGAGGCAGAGCGGAGAAGACTAATAGATTGAACTCATTCATCATACTCTTCAAAAGAAAATATTAATAAATAGAAGTGCATAATTAGAGCCAAAATTTTTTATCATTAATAATTATATCAATAAAGAAAGGTCCTATTTTATAAAGGAATAGATTAATCTTCATAATTAGCATATTTTATAAAGGAGTGGATTAATCTTCATAATTAGTAGGAGCATGGATTAGTAAAAAATTAAATATGAGTTACTACATGAAATTAAATGCCGCGTTCTACTAAATGCGCCAAACTGTTTGGCCCATGTAGACTACGCAAAATAATTTGGTGCAGTCCACTTTTTTAAAAAATTGTTAGGCGCAAAAGATGGCATTGAGAGGAGCTAGAGCGATTATTCTGTGCGGATACTGGACGGCAGAACATTCAGGTTCCGCGCTCAGTATTGCTAACCGAACGCAATAAATTTTTGGGGCAACTTGACTCATTTTTATTGGTATCAGATGGGGGGAGAGAGAGAGAGAGTGACGTGTAGAGAGATGAGTAGGGATAGAGAGTCGTCGCGAGAGATAAATGAGAGGGGGTAGAGAGAAAACTGTTTTATATTTTGTTTTAAAATGTATTTTATTATATAACTTCATTAAGGCATTTTTTTAAATATTTTATTTTATTTTGTATTGATTTAGAAATTTTATTTGTAGATGCGACACAACTCCAAAGATTAATTATAAGGGTCTCTCAAATATAGCATTGTATGCCGATTCAAATTTAACTACTATGAACTAAATTATATGTGTTGTTTGTCGAGAGAATTCACCCAAAATTGCTGTGAGCATGGTTGTTCTTTCAACTCTTACCGATTGTTTATCAAATCCGTATAATGATCTTACATCTGCTTGGAAGCTTTTCTCTAACCATACCCAAGTTGAAAAATATAAGGTAGAATAAAACATCAACGAAATTTTCATTATCAATAAGAATTCTCTTAACATTATAATAAGGATCACCAGTATTAGCATTGATAACAAGTGGATCTTGATGTGGAGTATGAATCCCCTCCATGTCATAATCATTGAATGAGATGAAATGACCGTCTTGAGATTTCTTTAATGCTGGTTCTTCTAGGACAGTGAGGAGAACCTGAGAGGAGGCCCTTTTAAGGATTCTCAAGCAATAGTTTTAATTTCTCCCACCAGTTTGGCAATGATTTTATTGTTGTCGTTGTTGTTGTTGACTCTAAAGGTTAAAAAAATCACAATAATTGATAATTTGAAGAACTTTTAGGCATAAATTGTCCCTGCGAAAAAAAAAAAACATAGAAAGAAAATAAATCGGTATAAAATACTAAAAAGGCCTGACTTAAATATAAACTTAGATAGAAAATTGAAAATATCATTAGAGTGGAGTAGACTAATAGATTGAACTCCATCATTTAATAAATAAAAATGCATAATTAGAGCTAAAATTTTTATTTCTACCTTTTCTTTCTTACTTAGCACCCTCTTATGAGAGTGTCATGACCGATAAATAGGAGAAAATTCAAATGTAAATTGAGAGTGGTTTGAATAGACAACCGATGTTGATTCCCTTGATGTCTTAATGATATCAGAATTTGACAATCTTGGGCTCGTTGGATTCTTCTCGTCGAGCCGCTCGATTCAACTATAAGCATGTCACGTTTGGAAACTATTTGATAATCCAAATTATGGATTGAAGTATTGAACCTTCCAAATGCGCTTCAGGTCTTTCATTTTGACTCATTTTAGCTTGGATTAGGTCTAATTTGGTGTCATTGGGTTTGTATTTTCGAGATGTTCAGTTCGACTGTAAGTTTGCTGAAATCAGAGCTCAGATGGTCCCATATTTTACTTTTGAAGCTTCCAACTTGATTTTGTCTCAAGATTCATGCCCGATCAAGATAATTTTTTTGATGATATATCAATTTTAACTTATGGTATTATGTTTTTTTTATATTGAAAGAGTTATGTGAAAAAACTTTTTATATCATAATTTTTATTTTGCATTCTCAAAAGTAGGTTTTGTTTTAATATAAGTGTCTTTGGAACAAATTTGCACTTGCTATACTTTTCAAACATAAATCAAAATTTATGCTTCGTTTAGGACGGCTTTCTTACTGCTTATTAAAGCTATTTTTTAGTACAAAAATTCTCTAAAAAAAATCTTTGTACTAGAAAACTGCTATAGAAAGAATAAGAAAGTTGTCCCAAGCCAAACCTCAGTTCAGGCGATACTTTCTTGATACATTCTCACTGTTTTTAGAAACTTTTATGATGAAAAACTGTTTTTTACAATCATAATGACGAAGTTGTTTTCCCTACAAGAACTTCAAAACTATATAACAACCATCTCAAATATATCCTAAATTACAAGAAAATAATTAAAAAATTTATCAAATAAAAAACTAGTTAAATAGCCCACAATATGCATTACAATTTACAGACAGGAAAAGAGCCTGAAGATGCAATTTCAACACTGAATTTACAAGTTCGAATGCAGTTTTTTTTACAGCTACAGACGAGAGATTATCAGTCTCACTTACAAGTAACCAATAGGTTCATTTGACCAACTTAACAACAAATGTTTTATACAGACTCTTCACTAATTTGTAGAGAGGAGTGCAGTTGAGTCAATGACTTATGATTCAGCTCGGGCTTAACTCGAAAAGTGGCTTATAGGTTAAATTTGATGAACTAAGAAGTCAAGATTGAGTCAACCCCGACTCAACTCATTACTTCGTGAGCGAAACTTGCTTAACAATATCAGATTAAATATACTTAAAATACATTAAAATTTAAGAGCTTATGTACATAGTTATTAAAACAGTTTTAAAAATCTCGCTAATTGTTCTCTAATTCTTTTTAACATATTAAGTGAGTACATTATTATATTCGATTGAGCCAATCCTGACTCAACTCATAAGCTTATGAGCAAAACTTGCATGACAAGATAAGATAAACCATACTTAAAATACATTAAAATTTGTGCTCAACTACATAATTATTAAAACAGTTAAAAAAATCTTGCTTATTCTTCTCTAATTCTATTTAACATTTTATTACAATAGCTATTTGAATTGAATCCTTCTTCCCTTTCACAATAAATTAGTCAGCTAGCCAATTCGAATTTGCTGAATTGAACTTGAACTAGATGAATTAGTCCAGCTCAAATTAAGGGTTGCTTGAGCTCAACTCCACCCATTTACATGCATCTAACCAAAAAATTTCAGAAGTCAAACCCCACATAGAGCTCAACTCGGCCTGTTTACAACCCTACACTATCAGATTTGTCTTAGATATGAAAATGAAAGCTAGCAAGCATACTTTCCATCATCTATCAAAATGCCTTTCTTCAGGAAACTGAAACTCTTATGCATTTGGTAAGGCTCAAAATATTTTAAAAGTTGTGCCAGAAAATAAGTTTTCTGGGCAGTAAGAAGCTTTGCCATGATACATGCAAGTTGATAAGAACAATTGCTGTTCTTACAGTTTTTAATCATGAACTCCAGAGTTGCAGAAGAAAATCTTTTATCATTCAACACTATGAATCATTTCAGTATGTAAACCTATTCATCACTTGCCATCTCCAGTTTGGTTTGTTTGGTTTAAGGCAATATATTTGTCCAGGATACAATTGGTGTCAATTCAAACTCTAGCAAACATTTTCAAAACAAATGCTTACCATTTTTCTTTAGCGTTGCCTCCTCTTTCCTGAGCATCTTCTGGTATCATTTAGATACCCTTGCCCTATGGGTACTTCCTCTTTGTCTAGTTTGTAAGGGACATACTGTCTAAATCACTCTTACCCTTTCCATTGCTTCGAAGATATAACTTACACTCCTGTTTCGTAGGGACAACTCACACAGCTGGTGCCAAACTAGCCAAATCATGAACAAAGTAGAAGTGTTAAAATATCAGAGAACCGAGAAATTATTCTGAGCGGATACGGGATTATTCGGAGGCGAATTAGAATAAGTCATGTCACCAGGTCCACAGCCGCGGTACACAACAAACGGGTGATGTGATGCGTTTTGATTTGCATCTAGACAACGTCCGTATTCGCACATAATAATTTTACCACAGAACCTGCCCTATAGTTTCACATAATCAATATAAGATTCGCAACCTTCTATATGGATAAAGGCATTTCACCACTTATTTCATTTTTGTTTATTTTTTTTGATAATGCAACATCTAATTGGCAAATTAAGACCATTCAACTTAAATTTGACCATGAAAGCAGTATGATGTCAAATTGATAAAAAAATTCAATAGAGACCACACCAACCATTCCTTTAACATAATATATCTTAATATCAATAAATTTTTTATTGTCGAACACTCTTATTCATAAAAAATAGATGGCTTAGTTTTAATTTCATAAAATTTGGCTTCAAATCTCTATCATATCCTCTTATCACATAATATTCTCGAAGTACTTCTCAGTTTTAATCGTTAAGCCCTAACTCTTGATTTATATTCTCATCTATCTCATGTTCTTTATATAATAAATATATGGCATTTAAACCAATAGTACCTAGATATCACCTTATGTTATAAAGTTTTTAACTAGAATTTGTTAATATTATAATCATTAAAATTGCGTATTATAAACTTTTTTTTGACAAATTCAAAGCCATATATATTCTAAATATAATATATTATCCTAATTTTCACTAATTTTAGCCCATGTTTTGCTAAGTATAATTGTCATAAGCAGAAAGCATACTCTAAGGCTTCGTTTGGGATAGCTTTCTTACTGCTTCTTAAAATAGTTTATAGTATAAAAGTTAAAAATTTTGTACTCGAAAGCTGCTTTAAGAAACAAAAAAAAAGCTATCTCAAACGAAACCTAAGTCATATGACATATTATCTTTTATAAGTATTTCTATAACCGATGGCCCAATGAAAAAAAAATGTAGAGTCAATATTGATTCTTGATATACCCATTCCGTAATTGGAAACTCTTTTATAATTTTTGAACCATTACTCTTGCAAATAAGTTCACCATCACACACGTCTTTAATAATTTCATATCACCAATATAAATATTTCATGAATAAAGCTATTAACCAAATCACAAGCTATATACCCTGTAAATCTCCAAACTCAAGAGATATCCCATTTAAACCTGAAGCTATAAATTTATGCATCTTCAATAAAGCTAACATCACTTCAATTTTCATTTGGATCAATCTATAGTATAACTCATTATTGGCTCATTATGTGCTTTAAAAATAATTTTCTCCTAAAAATTCAATTAAAGTTTTCTCAAAATAGCATTTTCACCTTTATTTGATGTTACCTTCATATTTAACTAAGATTTTATCATCTTGCTTCTAATTTACCTACCCTATCAAAGCCTCTAGATCTTTTATCTTTTGTCATAGAAAACTTATTTATCTAAATTTCCACTTTTTCTACACCAAACTTATTAGATAGATAAATTACACCAACTATAGCTTTTTATTGCTCACAACATTTTGAAAAACTTATAGTTTGTTTATAATAATTTTAAGTCTTCATAATATTTAACTTTCACCACTTTTAAAGCACTTTTCTTTTTTTCCTGAATAAAAATTTGTATTTGTTTATTCTGCTGTCAAATATCCTTATAACTGTATGGACTATTTCTAGACTTTCAAAAAACTTGCAAATTTTTTTTTTAATGAAACTAGGCACCTTATTGCACATCAAATTTAGCTCAAATGAAGAATTCTAATTTGTCTCTCTAAAAAGCACATGTTGAAATGTTAATAACTATTCACCTTTCAAATTTCACTGTCTGATGGCAATTATTTCTATAGATCTTTTCTTTATGCTCTTATACATAACATCCACTCTAATATACTATGAGGTCAAACTATCTTCTAGAATCATTTTATAATCTTACAATTTTTTTTTTCTTTCCTTCTAAATAACATGAAGTCTAATTGTGATTTGGCGGCTTAGGCTTCGTTTGGGACGGCTTTTTTACTGCTTCTTAAAGCAGCTTTCTACTACAAAAATTTTAATTTTGTACTAAAAAACTGTTTTTAGAAGTAGTAAAAAAGCTGTCACAAACGAAGCCTTAGTTTGTGCAGGTTATCAAATACTCTTCTCATGTCATAAAGCATGCATTTGTTATTACAAGATTATAGTATACTATGAAATTACTTATGGCTTCTCACATTGCATAGCATCTTATATTTCATGGCCATTATGAATCATCAGATACCTCATCCTATTAGAACCTATATGTGTATTTAAATCACCCCTAATAAAAATCCTTTATTTCTCAGGTACCCATTGTTGCAGTTCAACAATTTACTATCAGAACCGAATATTTTTGTTCTTGTTGATCTTATAATCCAACTTGAGAAATATAAAAATAAAAAATAATCACATTTATAATGTACCAACTTCAGAAACTTCGATAGAGAGAACTAAATCCGCCAGCAGAATTAAAAAAAGATTGCACCCTTTCCCTATACAAGATCGATTCTTTTTCAAGTTTCAAAGGCAATCACCTCCGATTAAGAAGCACTCAAATCCTCCTCCTCTTTGTTTCCGCTCAGATCGCCAAATTTATGTTTGAAAGCATCTTGCTTCTGCATCCAAATCATATGGCCCTGCGAATGAAGAAGAAATTGAATACAAATGTTTTGGGGGTAAGGAAACAGAAAGCTTTCGAACGAGAATAATCATAATTACACACGAAGACCTGAAGGGCTGCAGCCCAAACAACTATGAAGGAAGCAATCCAGAACTTCTTCTCCTTGAGAAGCCTCGAAGCATCCATCGCAGAATAGAAAAAACCCTAACAAGTTTTCAATGTGAATTGTGCCAGAACGCCGGACATGAGCTAGCCTGCTTGTAACAGGCCGCTTTTGAAAGCCTAGTTCTAAAGAAGCCCATGGGCCTGGTCCATTGGGCGGCGTTGTGGGCTTTGATTGTTTCTTCCATCTAAATAAGCCCAGGGGACTACACGTATAGCATCTAATTTTTATTTTTTATTCATATTAAAATATATGCATAAAAATATAATTTAATTAAAAATAAATAAATATGACAGTATGTATGTAAATCTTTCATAAACTAATAGGTCAAAACTACTGATAGATAAATCTCTAGAAGTTGTTAACAATAGAATCAGAAATGATGTGAATCATTTAAGAATCGAAGTCGATTTGTTTTATAAAAAGAAGATATCAATGAGCTTCTATTAAATGGTGTCATGGGATTCAGCCAATTGTCTCGATTGTGGGATATCATTGATAAATAGGAATCTGTATTATCAAAGGATTTCTTGCGATTATTTCTAGTATGGAATGAGCCAATCACATGCTTTGATATCTTTTTGAACAAAAATGATAATATTGTTCATCCATTGATCAAGAATTTTGGTCTTTGAGAAAAATTCAGTATTATTATGAAAAAAAAAATGATTACTTTACATATTTAATATTAAAATCTTGCCCAAATTATTAATAAGTTAGGAAAATTTTATTTGCAAGAGCTTTACCGCCATTGAATTTATTTTAACATGAATTATTATTATAATTAGAATTAATTAGATATTAGTTCTATTTAGATAAGTTTCTTGTATTACTTATTCAGCTATAAATAAATTAGTGTACTTGATAAATAACAAATAACTCTATCTCTTAATAAGAAAATAGAGAAAAATGATTCATCTCATGAAGTGGAATAAATGTTTAATGATGTTATCCATAAACAATTTTATGCTTGTTTGGACAAAGCCCATTTATGATTATTTATTTATTGCTAGTTTAGGATTACTGTTGTTCTTAATTTTAATTAAATTTTATTAATATTATGACATAAAAATAAAATACAACATATTTGATATCTAAAAGTATGTATGTTTATTTATGATGTGAATGTGCTGGTTGTTGGTGAGGTTGCTTTCACACTTGTGCTTCATTTGGAACGGTTTTCTTATTGCTTATTAAAGCAGTTTTATAGTACAAAAAATTTTGTATTAGAAAGCTGTTGTAAAAAAACAGTTAGAAAGTTGTCTCAAAAGCCTTAATTAGGCTTTGATGGCGAAGGCCAAGGTGCTTGCATGTAGTCAGCAATGATAGTTGACTATCGGTGGTGGAGGTAGTTGACGGTGATAATTATTTAAAAAAAAACAAAATTTTAAATTTTATTTTGAAAGCATTTAAAACAACTTTTTTATTTAAAAAATAAAAATAATTAAAAAGCAAATTAGATATATTGAAAGAAATAAAAATAAAAAAATTAAAGTGATCCCAAATATTTTATGCAATCATGGAATCTCAAATTTAACACTTAGCTAAATAAATTTCTTATAAAAGGTTGTTTTGCTTAACGACTTTGGTTTCGTTTGAGACGGCTTCCTTGATGCTGCTTAAATCAATTTTTTACTATAAAAATTAAAATTTTTGTACTAAAAAGCTGCTTTAAGAAGCAACGAGAATATCGTCCCAAACGAAGCCTTAATATGAAATTGCTTTTGCTTTTCTCTGTAATTTTTAGCATTTTGTAGTTCTATTAATATCGAGTCTATATGATCTCTTAGGGAACGATGAACCAAACACAAAGAGAAATAATAAATTACGATCTACAAAACACACACATACACAAGATATTTACATGGAAAATTCGAATCTAGAAAAAACCATGGGGAGAAGGGAGAACATCTTCACTATAGAGAAGAGGCGGAGTATAAACGGCTTACAAACTCAAAGCCCTTTACAACATATTTATATATAGAGCAAAAATAACGCAACAAAAAAACAACCAGAATTCCAAAAATTCCCCTACAATCAAAATTTATTCCCAGGGCAGGTCGAACCCTATCGGGGGTGTTGCCCCCTTGGGCCCCCGACATATTTGAGAAGCATACGACGATCAAGCATTTGAACAAATAAGAGTTAAAAACCAAATTCGAGGCAACTCCAACATGATCCATTAGTCAAAATTCACATGCAATGAAGGAATATAGGAGAGATTGATGGTGATTCACATCTAGATTTGGGTAAAAAAAATTATAAAACTATCTATAATATAAAAACCCACCCTTAATTGAGAAACATGCAATAAATTTATTCTAAAATATTGACTTAGCTTTGTTGGGAGTCAATAAATTTATGTAGTGAAGACTTGCTTTGAACATAATGAATGAGTAGGTGAGAAAGCAACGCACATTCTCTTATTTATCTATTATGTATGAAACATCAAAATGGATCTAAGAAAATGTGTCTCTTCTTAAAAAGAATAAAAAAATGCTGTGAAGATCCAAAATGGAATAAAAAATAAAAATGAGCTGACATTTCAAATCATCTTAAGGATTTTGTTTGGACAAAAAATATCATTCAACCTCTTTTGATCACTTATTTAAGTTAGAAATTTCATTCTATTTAACAATCCTTTAAACATACAGCCCCAAAATTAATTGGTTATTTAGTTGGGGTAATTTCTTGTATGAATTATTTTAACTACTTAAGTTTTAAAAATATTAGTGTTGGTTGGATAAAATATAAGTTCAAAGCCTAAAATTTTGTATGGAACAGCTTTCTTATTGTTTTTTGAAGCAACTTTTTAGTATAAAAATATTTGGAACTAAAAAATGGTTTTAGAAAGCAGTAGAAAGCTGTCTCAAACCAAGCATAAATCTCACATGATTTTTAGTTTATTCTAAAATTTTAAAATCGCTTCTTCCTCACCTCTAACATCCATTTATAGTTGGCCATCACTTTTGACGGCTATTATCCACCAGCTCCCCACCAAGTGTCATTCCACCACCGACTGCTACCTCGTCCTTGCCACCACCCACTACCAATCATCACTATTGACAAATAAAAAAAAATGATCAACTAGAATTATTTTACACTCAATCAAATGACTCTAAAAGTATTTTGAATATTATAAATTTACTTTGCACTCAATAAACCATCAAAAATCAATTTGATTAGGCACATATCTCAATGCATACATATATATATATATATATATATATATATATATATATATATATATATATATATATATATATATATATATATATATATATATATATTGCGTGCTAGAAAATTTGAGTTGGCAGAGTGTATGTTTTACGTTTTAGCGGTGTACAATGATTTAACATGAATATATAAAAATGGTAAGACTAGAGAACTTATTACATGAAAAACCATGATATTGAAAAAATCGCATGGCCTAAACCTATTGCAACATCCACTATGTAGTAAGTGATACAAAGATTTTCCCTTCTTCATTGTTGAAGAAGAGGAACAATACAAAGATCAAATATTTACATCTAATAACAGGGTTTAATCTTCCTAGGAGGAATTTTATAAAGTTTTCACAGGTGGACAAATAAACCCAACAACAAGGTAAAATCTTGATAATAATTGGGAGATGATGGTGGTTGTTGGTGGTTGTCGGCAATAATAGTTAATGGTAGTCGGCAGCGAGAATGGCTGGAAAATGCTAAAAAGCTTTTCTTTCTTCTCTTCCTCTTTTCCTCATTTGAAGAATGGAGTTCTATTTATAATTTTTTGGAGTGACATGCTCAGTAAATATGGAGAATATCCAGAGTAAAATTGGAGTATTCTATTAGATGACTCATAGTGATTCCTTTGATCATAGAACTTTCATCAAGCATTTAAATGACTTAATGACATCTGAATTGAGTGATCTTGAGCTTGTTAGAATCATCTCATTGAGCCACTTGATTCGACTATAATCATATCATGTTTGAATAATAATTTGTCATCCAATTAATGCTTTTAAGCTTTCAAATAAGCTTCAGTCCCTTAATTCAATCCCATTTGAACTCGGATTGGACCAATTTTGATGTCATCAGGTTCCTCTTATCGAAACGTTCAATTTGATAATACGTTTGCTAAGATCAGTGTTCGGATGATCACAAATTAAATTTTAACTATTTTCAATTTAAATATACCTTGAGATTTGTGTAAGATCAATGTGATTTTTTGTAATAAAACCTAAAATAAGTTTGAAACGGATTGGAAATCATTTTGGAAGTATCACTGCCGGTGATTGGAAGTTTATGATTAGGCTAACAGTACACGCGTTTTCCAAGAACAGATAATTGATTTAGGACTAAAGCATATTATGTAATTTCCTGCCCTTTTCCCCCTTGCTTCGTCTAGAATTTCTATAAAATAATAAACAAAACAATTCTACAGTCGTTTTTCTATTGCTTTATCTTAAATCGACTACCTATGTAGCTCAGTTGTATAAAACTTAGCGCAAATTTATCAAGAGAAAGAGAAACTAACATTTGAATTAGATTGCTAATGGCTGTACTATGACCTATTTTTAGTTAAGCTAGCAGCAACGTAAAAGAGTAGTGGTGGTGATAGCATAAAAACGCATCACATGGGTATCATGTGAGCTAGCGGAGGAGACTAGTTAACGTGAGACCACATCACTTGCCGACTTGATTGAACTAATTTATAAACGGTAGTATAATTTAATTAACTCAGGTTTCGTTTGGGACAACTTTCTTACTGCTTTCTAAAGCAGTTTTCTAGTACAATGATTTTTTTTTTGGAACATGTAGGTCAATTAAGACAAATTTATGCACACATCACATACACAAAATTGGAACCCAAAATCTCTTAGTTGATAGTCAAAACTCCCTATCAATAAACCAAAATAAGCATTACAAAAAAACCTACATGCTTTAGGCTCCATTTGTAACAACTTTTTTATTGTTATCAACGATTTCTTAAAGCAATAAAAAGTTGTCTCAAACTAAATTTTATTTTATTGTAACACTATCATGCAAATATAATAATAGTTCATTATGTCAATTAATGTCAAGTGAAGGACTTGAAGGAACTAATGAGAAGTCATAAGGACGCGTTAACTTGTGACCCCGTACTAACTAACAAGGCTTGCTTGCTTGCTTGCAGGACCCACATGCCAAATGAAGACATCAAATCCCTCGTTATTTTCTATTAGCTGGCAATTAGAGAAAATGATCCTACTTAACAAAGAAAGATTATTATTTGAAATAAGGAAGGAAAGTTCAAGTCTTCAATATGTTGGTTAAGGAGTGTGAACTTGCTGACTTGCAGATGTGAATGCAGTGAAGACAAGGACAAATCTGCGCGTTGCAGATTTGGGCTTTTCCTTATATCTCGGTGCTATATGATATGAAATTTATTTATGTGTTTTTATTTGAATGATTAAATAAATTTATTTGTTTTTGGAATATACTTATTCTTGTTTAATGAGCAATTTTTTGATTTTTTTATAAAAGGATCATTTAGTGATATTTTTCTTATAGTTTATTCTATGTTAGTGTAATTTTTTTTTGTTAATTTTATTATTAGAAATATTGATAGGAGTACTCATGAGAAAATTAATCCGCTCACACACGAATTTTGATGCAATTATTAAATATGTGATAGAATAATTGCATCTATAGAATATTAGCATATATACATCACATCAATAAGGATCAACTCGCTTAGTTTTCTTTTACATCATCTTCAATGTCCAAAGCGAAGTCTTAAGATTCTTGGCTAAAATTCATTCGATGATGACTCTAGCCCGATGGAACACCAAATGAAACTTCTTTAAGAAGCCTTAAAAAATCTCTATTGATATATTTGGCGTTTCATGTCCTTCACTTCAATAAACAATGATATGATGTGGGTCTCTTGAAGTCTTCTACAGCCATCAAATTGTTTCTTTGTTTCAGCTTCTAGGAGGAGGACAATCCGTTTCCCTTGAGGATTTCTATGGACTTCAAGTTTAAACCTACCTTCAACTTTTGATTAGCTATGATTAACCTCTTGATATTGAGAGAGATTGGTAAAACCATCAATTTAAGTCTGACGTCTTATTTGTTGAATCTTTAGAGTTCTTATTTCTAGTTCTTACATACAAGCTTCGCTCATACTCGATCTTCACAAACTTTGGGAGAGGTTTCCAATCAAACATCAAGTTTCATATTTAATCGTACAGGAAATATACATATATATGTATATCAGAATAGAGTAAAGAAGTCATAAAAGAATACAATGACATCAAAAACTTCTGATGACTAATGTGATCAATGAAATTCATCATAGAGGGAAACATAACAATTTTAACAATAAGATATCCAAAATCAAAATTCTCTCAAAGATCAACATGAAAGAACTTTTTAACAAAAAATTTTGACAGAAACATACACATGAACATGCTCATCCAACAAAAGAGAAAAGACCAAAATTTTCTTAAAAAAGCTATAAAAACTAGCAATATAAATATTCAAAATAAAAAAAAGGTATGTTGAATAGCAATGAGGAACTCTATTATAAGCAATAACTAATCAGACTTTATTTAAATAATTTGCATCCTATGTATAAAAAATCTCAGTTAATGCTTTAATACACATATTTAAAATTAATTTAAGGTTCTATGATATTTAAAATTTTATTGTACCTATAAAAAAATTAAAAAAAAAAAATTGGACAAAATATATAGTTTTTTATTTTTAATTTTTTGTTTAGCCTCCGCTCTCCTTACAGAGTTCACTGGTTTATCTCTACCTATATATATCCATTTCGACGCATTTCTTCAAGCAATATCTAATGGCGAATCTCCTTCTACTTCGCTCCAGTGGCGGAGTTAAAAAGCCCGCGCTTTGGCGCCGGCGATTGTTCGAGTGCAAGACCTGTAGCCGTAAATTTCCTACTTTTCAGGCGCTCGGAGGACACCGGACAAGTCACAACAGGCCGATAAGAGCTGGGAAAAAGCTTGAGCTGGCGGAGAGGAAGAAGGTACATTGTTGTCCTGTTTGTGGAATGGAGTTCTTGATGGGGCAAGCGCTGGGAGGGCATATGAGACGGCATAGGCGCGACTCCGACGCTGCGACGGCGGCGGCGGTTGATCGGAGGGTTGATGTTGAGGACGAGGAGGAGAAGGCCGTGTTGTTTGATCTCAATTTGCCACTCAGGCCTGTGGAGTTTTTGTGGGAGGAGATTCCCCTGTTACATTTTTTTTAGTTAATTTGATTTCATAAATACTATGAGATTAATCTGTGCTTACAGAACATTTTTTTTTTAAATTCTATCATAGTGTTAATTAAACAACCAAAATTAGATAATTTATCAGGAGGCTAGCTATCTACCTATATATATTCTTCGTATTGTCTCCATTAATCCATCAAATATAAATCTAAGATAACAGAAAGCCATTATTCATTTTAAAAATATTGTAATGAAGGATCAGAGACGATTACAGCATTAACTCAGTGTTCTTATGATGTTGTTGCAGTTTGCAGGAAGAAGAAGAGGCCTTGGATGATTAGTTCTGCTGGCAGCAGCACTGCTTGACTGCTAAAAGACTGAAATCTCAATAAAAATATGATTGAAAACTATTTCTCTTTAATCTTTTAAATGAATTTAATCATTAATTCATACATCTATGGCATTTCTTGGTCAGTAAATGCTAAGGACTAAGAGAAGAATAAATCAGAATCATCAACGCATAGCAACATGAATGAATCAAACATCAATAGCTTTGCTTGCCTTGGGCGAGATTGTTAAGGTTTAATCTTTATAATTAACACTTTTATTGTTAAGGCTTAATCCTAAAAAATTATCATATGTTGAAACGTGGGTTCATTTCCTAACAAGTTATTTTAAAATGAAAATCATCTTTCCCCTCGCTCGCTGTCGCCAACCACAGCTCCCCACCACCACCAGCTCTCATTGCCCCCTTCAATTCATGCAATATTCAATAAAACCTAAAAACAATAGTTATTGGTAATAGTGAGTGCCACTCACCTTAGTTCATGGAGCAGCACAAGTATATCTACGTACACCATAGGATCATAACAACCAAATAAACATCAACCTTATGCTTAATAGAACAACACCTTTTTTCTAGTCCTTATATACACTCTTTTACACAATAAAGTGTAAAGGGTAATTTCCTATATCCTGATGTATTCTGCTACTGTTATAATCCAAAAGATAAACATATGCAACATTAGTTTTTTTCATGGAATCAGAACGGTGATACCTTACTGTATATACAGTATGGAGCGGTCTGCAACTTCACAACTCGACGACGGTACACAGCTCCAACTCCTCTAATCCTCACATCTCTTCTTTTCTAAAATTTGTCATCTCCAATATCCAAATCATAGTTCCCACACAACTCTCAAATGATACATACTCCATATGGAAATCTCATGTTCTTAAGCTTTTTTCAGCCAATGGGTTCTTCGGATTTCTCTATAGTACTACCGCAATACATCCATCTAACATTTCCAATCCATATTCCACCATTAGTATAAACTTGGCTTACAGACAATGACTTCTCATCGACCAAAATCTGCAAGCTACTCTATGTTCCACTCTTACCTCCTCCATTCTTCCATATGCTCATTATCTTAACACCTGCTGCGACATATGGAACACTTTAGAACACCGTCTCCAGGCCACAAACAGATCACACGTTATACATCTAAATAATGAGCTACACAACATCTCCATGAAAAACTCATCCATGGTAGCCTTCTCCACTCTCCCTCAAAATGCATGGTGCTTCATCTCACCTTACATCAAGCATTGAAATTTTTATCCAACCCACAACCAACACAGGAGCTGATCAAGTTACTGCTATAAATAGTAATAATACTCACATATTCCATACCAGATAAGGCTTACTACCTCTTCCTACATGTAAGTTATTGTTATCTCAGCTTCTTCATACTCCTCATATCTCTCATAGTCTACTCTCAATATACAAGCTCACTTATGATAATAACCTTTCCATTTATTTTGATGCCTCGAGTTTCAAAAGTATTGATCAGCATCATAACTGTATCCTTCAGGGACCCGCCCGTAATGGCCTAAACCTGTTGCATTCCTCTTCGTAGACTGCTCCCAAAGATCTCACCACGTCTCTCTCACCCGACCTTCACTAGCACAAATATCTCGACCATCCTCACATATGAACCACATCAATTATGTCCAGAAACAATTAGGAGCTTCAAATTCTAGCTTAATTATCTTCATGTTTTTTTCTTGTATGGCCTCTAAGAGCCACAAGTTATCTTTCTTACCTTCTAGCAATCACAAATGTATCTCTAACTCTCTTACACTCTAATGAATGGGGTCCCTCCCCAACTCTATCTTCTCATGGATACAAATATTAGTTACTGCTTATTGATGATTTCTCCCGTTATGTATGGTTGTTTCCAATGAGAGGAAAATCAGAAGTTACACATTTTCATTTAGTTCAAACAACTTACTAAAAAAACAACTTTCATCTTAAATAAAATGTATTCACATTGATTGTGGTACTGATGTCGAATACATTAATCACTCTCTTAAATCATTTTTTTAAACTCACAATATTCTTCACCAAAGTAACATACCATATACCCCTGAACAAAATGGTCTAGTTGAGCACAATCACCGCCACATCATT
The DNA here is from genome assembly GCA_022539455.1 of Dendrobium nobile. Lineage (NCBI taxonomy): Eukaryota > Viridiplantae > Streptophyta > Magnoliopsida > Asparagales > Orchidaceae > Dendrobium > Dendrobium nobile. Next base: position 38,149,235 of record CM039720.1, on the reverse strand, counting down.
GAAACCACATGAACCTTACTTCAAGACGTCGATCTTCCATATCATTTATGGCCAGATGTAATTCTCACAACAGTGTACTTAATCAACCGCAAAATCACGACATAAACACAAATCATGACATAAACTTTTTTTTTAATCAACCACCGTCCTACAATCACCAACGCATCTTTGGATGCGCATGCTTCCCATGATTTTCGCCATCCACCAAGCAAAAATTATAACCCAGATTCATTTTATGTATCTTTCTAGGCTATTCATACACACACAAAAGATATAAATGTCTTGATCAATCCTCAAGCAAAATATTCATCTATCAACGTGTATAATTCAATGAATCCATATTTCCATTTCTCTGACCGCCACAAGTTAAAAGTCTCAAGCCCACTTCCCCTAATCCTTTTTTACTCACTCCCACTTCATGCTCTTCCATATCCTTATTACCTACATATCAACACTCCCAAACACCAACTGCCAAAACACCTCCATTATCCATTACTCATACTTAAATCAATCTCCCAAAGATCTCACCACGTCTCTTTCACCCGACCTTTGTTGTTACGAGCAAGGGATTTCATTTTGTTTGAATAGTCAGCATGTTATGAAAATCGATTGATATTATGATCAAATTGTTAATATTATTTTCATTCAATTTATTATGGATAAATATTTTAAAAGAAAAGTTGAAGGAGATGAAAAAACGCTATGTGAGAAAATAATACACAAATCAAACAAAGACGTGCAAAAAAAAAAATTTAAAGGATATCCCCGCCGATTCTGGATTAAATTTTTTTAATTATTATTATCATCCTAATTAGAGGGATAGTATCAGGAGACATTACTTGTTGAAATGACCGTGTCAATTGTATGATCATGTATTCCCACGTGCACTATTTGGAGATAAATTTTGTAGATTTATTGATGATCATAAAGTTTGGTTAGAGTATAGTATAATCAAGGATGTAGCTTACTTTTTTTTTATATGTATAGACCTCATATTAGAGAACATGTTAGCGATGACAATTTCGATATAAAGGATTTTTAGAAATTGAAAAAAAGATAGATTTCATATTCATGTTGGTAATATGAACTGTGCATACAACAATGCTAAATGAAAATGTGAAGATTTAATGAATGAAGAGAGGTATATCGAATTTGCTTTTAAAAAACATTCTGAACAGAATCACAAAAATTATCGTAAATGATTAAATGCAAGTATCAATTGTGTACGCTTTCTTTTACAATACGGATTAGCATTTCGTGAGCATAATGATTCATATGATTATGATAATCAAGAAAATTTTCTTGAACTTCTACACTTTCTTGCTAACCACAATAAAGACATAAGTAAAATTATTTTAGATAATGCTCCTCGCTCCATAAATCCAAAAAGAAATCATAAAAGTTACTGTATTTGTGGTTTCAAATGTTATAATCAATAAATTGAAAATGGATGTATTCATAATTTTACTTAATGAATCTCAGGACATATCAGTAAAATAACAAGTTGTTGTTGCTTTACGTTACATTAATACACGAGAATGTGTTATTGAGCATTTTATTTGGATTGTTCATATCAATAGCTCTTACACTAAAGTTGGTCATTGAAGATTAATGCGTCGTACGTAAAGTATAACAAATAAATATCATTACCAAATCGAATTATTCTGCACTGTTATATATCTACAACTTCAGAAACTCAATAACATATTTGATGAAATTAATACAAAATTACTTATATGTGTCGCATATTTGCATATATGTTAGTCATTTTTCAATTTTTGATACAAAACGATGACCAAATCTAGCAAAATTTTATGAGTCAGATTTTTCAAAATATATATCATCGTATTAGACAATTAAATTAAAAATTTTATTATTGATCTAAGATCGAGCAACGCTGTTCTGAATTTACAAGAACTTTGCTTAGAAAATAGTGAAGACTCCAAAAAATAATATTTATCTGTAAGTATTCTTACTTAATAAACTTGCTTTTATATTGTCAATTGCTACAACAAAAATCGAACAAGTATTTTCTGCAATGAACATTATAAACAATCATTTACCCAATCTTATGAGAGACTTCTAGATGAATAATTTTTTGCTTATATTAAAATAACATATATTTAAAAATATCAACAATGAATTTCTTTCACAACGTTTTTAAAAAATAAAGGTTTAGAGAAATTGTAGATGATAAAAACCTATATATCCATGTTCATTTAACCAAAACCATACTAATTAATCCAAAATACGTAAAATTTTTACTCAAAACATAAAAATATTTAAGAAGCTATTAATAAATTGTATTACGAATTTGGACCACTGAATTGCGGGTGGGAGGCCCGCTCGAGAGAGTTCTGCAAAAGTAAGCAGCGTCAACACTCGGCCAGCCTATTACCCCTCCATAAATTCTTGCGCCCAATTTTGGGTTAGCGCGGCGGGCAGTTCCCACCACCCGCTTTGTTTTCCTTACTCATTAGTTTAAGGCAAATTTTAAAGTAGGAGAGCAACTTCGTTATATACCAAACAATTCTTCAGCACCAAATGGATTTTTCGATGTGGGACTAAAAACCGACCTGCATAGTATGGCTCCTATTGTTGCTGATTTCGGGTACCGATGGGCCAAAACGAAGAAGTTAGTTTGGCATCTCCTCCACGTCTGTGGTGCTCCGTGGTCGCCGCAGTGCGCCGGGAGTCCTTTTGGTGTGTTGGCCAGACCGGGAAGATTTACGAGCTGAAACCCTAACGCGAGACTAAAAAAATCGGAGTTCGCACTCTGTTCAGTTTGGAGAGTGAGAATTAATTGGTTTTAATTCTGTTTATTTGTCGGAATAAATTATTTGTGAGTTTTTCTTTCTGGTTGTTTGTTTAGCTTTAGTTTGTGGGGGCATTTTGATTCTGTTTCATTTGAAATGTGACATCTGCTGTTAATTGCAAGGTGAAAATGTAATTTTTTTTTTCTGAGACATTTAGGTCAATTAAAGCAAACTCACATACACATCGCATACATAAAAGATTTGAATCTAATATCTCTTAGTTGGTAGCCTAAGCTCTCAACCAATATGTCAAGGTGAGCTGTGTTCTTAGAAATGCAACTTTGAATTAGTTTATGTAACCCAATAATTTGTTGCAGCCTACCCTTCATAAGCAACATTTGACAACTAGTTGCTACCCTCTATGATCCTACTGGGGTACTGATTAGATTCTGCAGAAATTCTCATGGTAATGTTCTAGAAAATAAGTTTGATATTGATACAAGTATTCACCTAAAGATCAGATATCAGAACGCCTTAAAGCTGAGAGGAAAGAATTGAAAATTTTCAAAATAAAGAGAACCTGCAAAACAAAGGCTGATTATATAAGGCTCACAGTCCATTAAAGACATAAAAAATACTTCTTTAGTGCTTTAAAAGGTTATGAACTGTGGGCAACTGTTTTGAAGAAGCAGATGTACAGGCCTCTAAATAGAATTGTTGGGGATCGAATGGATTAAGAATCTGTTTCGCAATGCTTTCTGCTTTGTGTTTCTATTGTTTTTTAATAGAAGAATAAGTTTTGGCGTTTGGTTTAACAATTTGAGAATAAGTTCAGTTATTTGAAAGTTAGAAAGCAAGTTTCTCTGAATGACGATTTAGATGACTTCTCATTTTCATATTATTATTTCAGGTGTTCTATTTTGCAAATAAATATTTAAATTGCTTTGGTTTATTATAAAAATGCAAATAGAGCTTAAAAATGTACTTGGTTTGGCCTTTTTGATGTAGAACGTACATGCGTAGATGACTATCTTAATGAATTTGCACGCTTAATTTTTAGAGCACAATAATTATATCTTGCATTGATTTTGAACGACAAAATAAAACACGAGCGGCAAAACAAGCTTAGGCTAAATCACATACAAATGAGTTAAGATCGTAAAATAGTCAATTTAATCTAACGATGCATACATGATTGGTTTTCAACGATGATCTCTAAACTAACAATGAGTTTAGTTACTATAAGAATCCACTCACTCAATTATCTAATTCACTAGGTTATAGCGGATGAGAATTAACATTATCTATGTGAATAAACTAAACCATAATTGAGAGCGACTAGGAAGATAGGAGATTTGGGGAAGAGTTCACCGTCGTCAAATCCTTAAATTTGATTTGAGGGGCGAGGGAGAAGATCCGGAGTCCGGTGGCTGAACTTGAAGAAGTCCTGCGTGTGGACAGCCGTGTGGGATCTTCTGGGCAACCAATGAGAGCTTTCTGGATGGCGAATCAGCACTAGAAAACTGCTGAATCTTGGAACAACACCTGTGACTTTTCAGGACAGCAAACAGGGGTTCCTGGAGAGCAGGACAGCAGCTCGTCTCGTCGGAAATATTCATGACAGCAACCATGAACTCTCTGGACAACAAGCAGGGGTATTCGGACAGCAGGACAGCCCCTGATCTTTGCAGAAATTCCCTGGACAGCAGTTATAGGGTGCTGGAAGTCTTCTGGACAGCAAGCTGTAATCTCCAAAAGTGCAAGACAGCAAGTTGTAATCTTCCTAAAGTGCAAGTCAGCGAAGAAAACGTAAGCCTGAAAGGGGCGGCCAAGGTGGGGAGAAGAGGAGGGGCGGTTTGGGTGAGGGCTTGGATTAGGTTAGAAGAGGGAGAGGGAAATTAATCAAAAAATCTGAGATTAATTTCAGATTTTAAGTGGATTTGGCGGGATTTAATTTGAATTTTGAATTCAAATTAAAGTGGGAATTAATGGAGCCTTATTTGGAGCCATGATTTAAGCTCCTAATTAAGGGGAGAAGTAATGGGCCCAACAAATAGAGAGAGAGAGAGGGAGGAGTGTAATTTGATTGGTTTGTAGTAGTGAGAGTCTGACTCAATCACTTCAGTTTCATCCTCAAAGAAGTCCTCGTTATCATTAGCATCTACGAAATGGATGTATTCAGTCTCAGGTTCAGTAAACATCTTATTTTTAATGCAATTCTTTATTAAAGTTACACTCGCAGGGTCAAGGACTGTGGAGGCTAAATGTTGACTGGGATGGATAGAAGTCGGTCCAAGTGGGGAGTCATATGGGATTAATCCAACAGAAGACTTAATAGAGGGTCGGCCATCAAGGCTAGGTGAAGACCTACAGGGCGGGGCAGCAACCCTGATGTTACTAAAAGATAGGTGGTCTCGACCACTGTAATATCCACGATTTGTTCTAACAAAAGAGATAGGGTGGTGCTCTAGATGACGATCACTAGGGGTAGGGGTCTTGAAAGTGCAACATCCAAAGGTTTGATGAACAGGAGGTGACCTAAGCTTAAAATCAGTTGGTTGGTTGCTGGTAGAGAGTCAGTATTTTAAATTAAGTTCTCACCTCATGTCTTTCCAATTAGAAGTAGGGTACTCACCGCGAGACTCTTTATGATCTTCCAATCTCATCCAAAATTGAAGAGCTCGACCTTTTAGGTGAGACTTAACAACGCTAACCTAGTGGGACTCAGGGATATGACGTGATTCAAAATAATCCTCTAATTGTCTAACCAACCATCAAAGGTGGGTAGACTGTAATGTGATTCTAAGTGAGGTCTTTGAGGCTTAGGCTCAGGTCTAGGTTGATAAGAAGAGTAGGGCATCTTCCAACTAGCATGATTGACCGAATGGGGCATGTACTTAGAGTGGGGAGAGTCAACGTGTTTCTCCGTCATAACTTTAGTCATAGAGCCCACTAGGTTAATGATGTCATCTAACATCTTGTGGAGTCTTATCGGGTCCATTGGGAAGTGTCAAGTGACACTCAAAGATGATTGGGTGTAAGGGACGTCATTGAGACACTAAGTTAGTCTCACTTAAACTCACTAAAGGGTGCAAAAATTGTTTGGACAGCAAGCTACACTAGTGGGTTAAGTAACCTAGGAACTTATGAAGGTTGTTAGGTTGAGAACAGCACCTAAACACTTAAGAAACTAGCCTATAGTTCACTAGATGTGTGCATGAATGATGTGGACAGCAAACTACAACATGGCATAAAGTTGTCTAAGTGTTAGAAAGGTTTCTAGAGTGTGGACAGCACCTAAACACAAACCTAGACTCACCTATATACCACTAATTGGTGCAGGAAAATTTGGACTACAACCAATAATATTTGTTTAAGCAACCTAAGCAATTAGGTATGTAGTTGTGACAAGGATAACACTTAAACAATGAAGTAGACTTGCTTAAAATGATGAAAACGGTGCAGAAATTTACTGGACAGCAAGGAAAACAATGAACTAAAATTAATTAAGCAATGGTATGCATGCAAACAAACACATGGTTGGTTAGGTAGACTCCTAGGATGTTTTCTAGCATATGTCACCTATGCCAACCTAGCTCTGATACCAAATATAATGTATAACGTACATATGAAGATGACTTTCTTAATGAATTTGCACGCTTAATTTTTATAGCACAATAATTATATCTTGCATTGATTTTGAACGACAAAATAAAACACGAGCGGCAAAACAAGCTTAGGCTAAATCACATACAAAGGAGTTAATATCGTAAAACAGTCAATTTAATCTAACATTGCATACATGATTGGTTTTCAATGATGATCCCTAAACTAACAATGAGTTTAGTTACTATAAGAATCCACTCACTCAATTATCTAATTCACTAGGTTTTAGCGGATGAGAATTAACATTATATATGTGAATCAACTAAACTATAATTGAGAGCGACTAGGAAGATAGGAGATTTGGGGAAGAGTTCATCGTCGTCAAATTCTTAGATCTGATTTGAGGGGCGAGGGACAAGATCCAGAGTCCGGTGGCTGAACTTGAAGAAGTCCTGCATATGGACAGCATTGTGGGATCTTCTGGGCAACCAATGAAAGCCTTCCGGATGGCGAATCAGCACTAGAAAATTGCTGGAATCTTGGAACAGCAGCTGTGACTTTTCAGGACAACAAACAAGGGTTCCTGGAGAGCAGGACAGCAGCTCGTCTTGTCGAAAATATTCAGGGTAGCAGCCATGAACTCTCTGAACAACAAGCAGGAGTATCCGGACAGCAGGACAGCCCCTGATCTTTACAGAAATTCCCTTGGACAGCAGCTATAGGGTGCTGGAAGTCTTCTAGACAGCAAGCTGTAATCTCCAAAAGTGCAAGACAGCAAGTTGTAATCTTCCTAAAGTGCAAGTCAGCGAAGAAAACGTAAGCCTGAAAGGGGCGGCCAAGGTGGGGAGAAGAGGAGGGGCGGTTTGGGTGAGGGCTTGGATTATGTTAGAAGAGGGAGAGGGAAATTAATCAAAAAATCTGAGATTAATTTCAGATTTTAAGTGGATTTGACGGAATTTAATTTGAATTTTAAATTCAAATTAAAGTGGGAGTTAATGGAGCCTTATTTGGAGCCATGATTTAAGCTCCTAATTAAGGGGAGAAGGAATGGGCCCGACAAATAGAGAGAGAGAGAGGGAGGAGTGGAATTTGAGTGGTTTGTAGTAGGCCCGACAAATTAATGGATTATTAGTTAAAATCTGATTTAGTTATCATATTTGAATTAATATGGAGATTTTCCTAACTCACGGTTTAGAAGAAAAGGAAAGCTCTTCCATCCAATTCATTAGGATTTTGAAATTCAAAATCTGTCCAAAACAATTGGAGCCAAATTAGGAAGATTATGATGGGGGAATTAATGGGAATTGAAGAGGTGGGGGATGGGAAATTAGCGGCCAACCAGGAGAACGGGTGGGCTAAAGCCGGCGGCCTGTAGGTGGTGATTCCAGCGGCTTGGGTGGTGAGGGGAGCAGGCCGGCGGGAGGATTTGGGGTAGGTTTGACACAAGAAGGGGAGGTGATGGTGGCCGTCGGGTAGGGGAAAAGAAAAGAGGAAGCTTGGGTGAAGAAAAATGGGAGAGAAGAAGAAAAGATATGGGAAAACCAAGAGCTCGCCCGTAGGGGCTGTTGGGTACTTCGTTTGAGCCTCTCCTAGGCTTCACCACTCTCTCTAGAACTTATAAAGAGATCCAAAAGTAAAAGCTGAAATTTTTTTCATATCAATCATCATCATCCAATACAAGAGAGTTAGCCTATAAATAGGCCTCATGAAAAGAAAAATAACAAAGACTAAAATGCCCTTCGGACTACAACACTACATGACCACTCCTAAGGGTAAAATAGGAAAAACAATAATATAAGATAAACTAGTACATAAGACATAAAAATAAAATAAAATAAAATAAGCTCTAGATCGTAACCGTTGAACTTTTAATGTCCTCATCACTTTTACTCAAGTAATTGTAGGAAAAGCTGTTAGGGGTAATAAAAAGAACTGTTTTGGATGAAAAGTTGAATTTGTTTCTTATTTTTTCATAGTTTATTAGGAAAAAAAGATTTTTTTAAGACCGTAAAATTAAAATTATGGCCAATAAAACAAATTTTAAACTCTAATTAAAATTTAAAAAAAAAATCCTTGTGAGCTATAATTAGTATTGGAAGAGGACTCTGCAGCACTAAAAGATGATTAAAAACAGCGAAAGAGAAATAAGCCTTGCAGTAAGTGTCAGCTAGTTTTAAAAATTATGGTCAAAATTTTGAGATCAAATCATTTTTACATCAATTTCATGCTTTGATATTCAAGTTTTAAAAGAAAATTAAAAAGAAATAGGCTCAAAAGATCAAACAAAATTTGATGGCGCGCTGCAGCATCAGTAAGGAACTAACACCAAAAGCAACGAAGGTAATTAATACATTTGATGGTGAAATCCATTTAATCTTACTAAAATAACTTACAATTTTTCCTAATAATGGAAAACAATACAGAGGTCAAGTTGATCCATTTCAATTAATCAGGCGTCCGTTGCTCACTTATTGAGTCTTATGCAAGTTCCAGGAAGCTTCCTATTCAAGTACTGATGCTAATATCTCACTTACAGACTCTGATTCCAATATGTTAATCGAAGGAGACTTTTTAAATAGTTTTATTGCATAAAATATCAAGTTCAATCTTATAAAAATAGTTTTTTGCCAATATCTTAATTTAATCATGTAATGTTTTGGTTTTTGATCAGGCAATGAAACTTTTACAACTTTGGAGCTTTAACTATAACAAGTTTATTCATTGCTTTCCATACAATATGGCCGTTAGCCAGTTCCAAGAAGGGAAAGCATCCGAAGGTTTTATCACTTATCTGCTGAATTTCTCATTACAGAGACCTACAATCCACCCAACAAGCACCATCCACGTGCTATTATCTGTAAGTAAAATTCTTGTTAATCCCATTTCTTCCTTTCCTCATCTTTCACGTGTTCCATTATTCTTCAGTACCAGTTTTGATATATATTCCCGCCATACTTATACTTTCACAAACAAAACTGCCCTAACAGTGTGAAAATGGAGATATCGTATGCAACTTCAAGCAATCTTGACATTGCTGAAGGTGATTCTGTCAATGGACTTACGAGACAGGTGAGAGTGGCACCTCTTGAGCACCCAACACCATCTTCTCCTGGATTGCCGCCACCTTCACCGCTGCTTGCTCAGTGGAGAGCTAAGCTTCGAGGAATGTCAGCCAGGGACTGGATGGAGCTGTTGCTGCCTTGCACTCGCTGGATTCGGACATACCAGTGGACTGAGTACCTTCAGGTGGATATCATGGCTGGAATTACTGTAGGAGTTATGCTTGTTCCTCAGGTAAAATGGCCTTTCATTTCTCAAAATGCATTTACAATTTGGTGTGCTTATGTTTTTTAAATCTTTTTCTATTAAGTTGTCCGCATGGATTTTTTTTTTTTTTTGAGAAAACCCACGGCGGGGCCTACGCGTTAATACTGGTAAAAAATTATATGTCCTTAAAGGATCTGAAGCTCGCTAAAAAGAATAATATTTGAATTAAAACCTGAGAGCTTCAGATCTTATCTATTAAAGGAAGAGAAAATCAAAGCAAATGAAAAAGAAATCCAAAAAAGAGAGTCACCAACATCAGTAAGCATCCAAGGCAGTATCCCAAAAGCAGCTACCACGAGCATCAAATGACCCTGAACCAATCCAGGAAGGATAGGAATAACCTGCAAAACCTACAAAGCAAAATAGAGAAGATGGAGGAGAGAAATACCTCTCCCCAAAGCCGCCACCCAAACCAACAAAAAAGCCGGCCAACAACAAAAAATCGAAGAAAAATCCACTCCACAAAACAACATAGCTACTTTCTAGATTTCCTTTGGCTACATTTAATGCCATGCGAAAATGTCTTCTCAACAACCTTACAAACATCTAAACCATACAAGTCCTTACAAGAATCGTCCTGAACATCACCAACATCATCACTCACCGCACCAGGCGATGAGGGAGACCTTCCAAGTCATCCTGAATGCCCAGTACAGGTAACCCCCAAATTAGAAACAAAATTAGCATTCAAAGCTTTAGGGGACATAACACCAATGGGCACCTCAACTAGAGTCTCAGTTTCCAAAAATCCAAAAGTTGTTGGAGAAATAGATCCACCACCCGCCCCCACAAAATTAAGAGAAAACATCCCATCAATAGGGCCAGGAGTAACCACAGCCTCAGACAAAACAACACACACATTGGCTTGACAAACAGCCCATTCCGTCTCATTTTCAACCTCCACCTCATCATGACACAAGACCGTATCACCAACCCCCACTTCCTTAGTTCCAACCAAAAGACCACCCGCCACCTCTTGATTAATCACAATAGGAGATAAGAAATCACCAAAGCTATGAAAAACAACATCACCCGGTTCCTTAGCAAAATTAGGCATAGCCTCAACATTAGGCAAAGGAGAAACAACCTCCTCATCTTGTTCACAATTCACAGCTTGATTCAACAACAACTCACCTTGGGCCACCCCAACCAAATCATTGTCTGGAATAACATCATCAAGGTCACACGAAGCATGAATATCGGCCCCAGACCCCTCCTTTACAAGAGGAGCATCATTCAACTTAGGAAATAAAATCCGACAACTATCCTTCTAATGACCCATTGTTTTACAATGAAAGCAATACGAATGAAACGCTTCAATTTCAACCGATTGAATGGGTACCTATAGACTCAGAACTGAGACAAACTTGAGTAGTATATCTTTTAGTAACATCTAATTCAACAAGTATGCGAGCAACAGAAAGTCTAAAACCATTAATTGTTGCATTATCCGTTCTCAAAGGTCTTCCAAACAGAGACCCCAACTCATGAAGTATACGGGGGGAAGAGATGCGGACGTAAATTAGGAAATGAAATTCAAATGGGAACTATAGGGGACTCCACATTAACATCAAAATGAGGAGAGCACTTAAAAAGCTTCATGTAGCAATTGCTAACGAAATAGGAGCGGTGAGAAAAAACCCTACAATAATCTAAATCATTCACAAGTTTAATCAACACATTTTTATGGTTCAAAATTGTAACTGAAAAGGCACCACACAGCTTCAGATTGAAAAAAAAATTGCGAATAGAATCAAGAGGCGGGCGGCAGACCGAAAACTTCCCGACCAAGGCAAACTCAAACGATGCAGCAAGAGATAACATTTCCTCCTTCGAAATCAGTAAATCTGGCAAACCATGGTGGCATGAGACTTTGAGCGGAGGAAAGTTAGATGAAACCGATTCACCCGACAAAACATCTCTAAACGACCTAGATTTTGGCTTACCATCCAAAAACCCTAGATCCCTTAAATGATCCGCAATCATATGGAAGAAAATCGCAAGAGAAAAGGGGATTAAGGAAGTACCCAACCGAGATTGCATCCAGGAGTGAAAACCCTAGAAAATTGCAAGACGTAAGCTGAAACCACGCAGAGCGGAGTCATCCTCGAAGATGGCTCCCATTACTCTCAATTGTTAGTCAGGTTAAAATTTTTTGTCTGCATGGAAAAATGGTTCATGGTATATATTGATATTAGGATTTTAGTAACAACTTTCATAACTTAAAACTTACATGGTGATCACTTGAATTTTGAATAGAATTGGGATGTAAATGAATCATGTTTGGTCGAGGCATGAGACAAAGGCCTATTTTGAATTTTTAGAGTTGATTTCAAATTTCAAATGGATCACTCTAAATATGTTAGATTCAACATCCGTCTCATCCACACGCCACTAGATTAATAAAACCCATATGTAGTCGTACATGATAGGAAAGAGTTACCCTTAAATACTCCTACAACTATGTATATTATAGAAGCCCCGAAAGTCAAATACATATTGATGCACGAGCATTTTTTAAGATTAGTTATTTAGTTTGCAAGAGTCTAAGTTTATATATAGTTACGGATAATGTTATTGTTGAAGAGTCTAGAAAATGAATTGAGGCATGAGGCATAATATCATGAGCTTATCAATCTTTTCAAATATCATCAAATTTCATCACCCAAACCTTATCCAAATCTCTTTGAAGTCAACAGCAACCCAATTTCTTATATAATTAATTTTTGCTATTTTGACTTTAAGTTTATCATTTTATATCTAATTTTACATACACAGTCGATTTTCATAATCTTGACAGCTTTTCAGAAGAACGTTTTCCCAAATTCTGTCATCTAGACCTTAAAAACTAAAAAAAAAAGTCAAAACATTACTCAAAATATGAAATCTTTTCCTCCCCTTCATGAATGCATCCTTTTCCCATGCATTAACTAAGCCTCCCCCCTTATTCTTAAAATTTGATAATGACTCTTCAAACCCCTCTTACATTCAATACCATGCAAAATTCTTTCCCATAGTCATGGCCAGTCACCCTTTGGTATTCTCCTCATATGTCTTGATTCATTATATTCGTGAGTTTATACATATATATATATATATATATACATATATATATATATATATATATACATATATATATATATATATATATATACATATATATATATACATATATATACATATATATATATACATATACATATATATATATATACATATATATATATATAGTTTTATAATAGGTATCATAGAAAAGATGTATGACTGAAATTTTTTTAATATAGTTTTTTTTTATAATTTCGGCAAAGAAATGGACTACCTTGAGCTTGGAGATCTAATTAATAATGATGAATTGTCTGTGAAAAGTATATTCAATATCAAGAGAAAATTCACGGTGAAGGATTGTCCAAGGATTCCTATTGTTCAATCATCTTTAGAGAAGGCTGACCAAGCTTGTGGAGAAGACTATCCTAACCTATGATGCACAAACACGGATACAACAACACGGATATGACACGACACAGACACGAGAAACATAAATTATTGAAAATATTGGACACGGACACGGGTTGGACACGCTATTATAATTTTTATATTTTAAAAATAATATATAAAAATTGAATAAATATAATATTAAAATAATTTGGAAATAAAAAATTATTTAACTAGAATTTGTGCTTAAAATGATTAATATTAGGATGTTGAGAGTCAGGTGTCACAATCGTGTATCAAACATCAAGAGACGAGATGACAATGTTGTTGAGAGTCAAGCATCAATCTTATGCATTAAGTATTGGGCGTCGATGTCAAGAGGGCATCTTTCGTCGATATTGAGAGGGCATTGGTCGTCGATGTTAAGAAGATGTCGAACAAAGATAAGTTATAAAGTTGTGGGTGTAGAAATTTTTAGCGTAGATCATCAATGTTAAGACAGTCTCAGACTTCGATATTAAGATGGTTTTGAAAATTTGATGTTGTAACGATGTCAAACTTCGATGTTAAGATGAAATCGGATATTATTGTAAAACTAAAGTCGCAACTTGCCAAAGAGAAATGAAAATGAAAATATTCGATGAATGAGGTATTGTGTCAGAGCAATTGATTTAATGTTGTGGATAGGAAATAGAAAATTAAATACAATAAATTATATTTTTTAAAAATTCATAAAATATTTAAGACACGTGTGTTGGACACGTGTTCAATTTGTATTTAATATTTTTAATGGACACATTTTCGGTTTGTCCGACATGTGTTGGAGGCTTGTCAGACGCGTGTTGTGTCAGATATTGCATGCGTCTTTGAGGAGAAGTGTCGATGCTTCATAGATCCTGACATGGGAATGTTTGTGAAGGCAGCCTAATTAATTTTTTGTTCTCTTAATCTTTGTGTCCTTACCCAGCCCAATGCAAATCACTATACCGAGATCTAAAATCAAACGTAGAAGTTCACAAAGGTTTCAATATATCACAAACTAAAAAAAATCGACGAATAAACTAAGCATAAAACCAATAATGAAATTCACAGAAAATAAACATACAAGTTTTACCATATCCAAATTATATCACTATAGATAGATCTAAATACTACAGAAGCGGTCACCATATTATATCCTTTTAAAAAAATTGTAGAGTCATTCATTTTTGTCCTATATCAAAAATTTACGCTCTGGTAGAGTTTACCTTCGACCAATTTGAAAGCTTGATTTGAGTTAAACCTTGCTCTCTCTCTCTCAATCTCAACTCCGTATCTCTCCTATTTTATAGCCTAAACCATCCAGCTTTATATTCATTCCACCCTCTCATGAGCCCATGAATGATTGCTAACTTTCCATCACGATTATGTTAATCTAAAATATAAGCATGAATGGCCAGGCGATGTCCTATGCAAAGCTGGCGGGGCTTCATCCAATTTATGGTCTTTGTGAGTATTTTCATTTGCATAAAATTCTTTCAAATGATGATTTAATTTTGTGCTCCCTTTCCCTTTTCATGAATTCATAGGTTTCCTAATGCAGATTCTGGTTTCATTCCCATATTTGTATATGGTATATTTGGCTCTTCTCGCCAACTTGCTATTGGCCCAGTGACATTGGTATCCTTATTGGTTTCCAACGTATTGAGCAGCATTGTTTCCCCTAAAGAGGAGCTCTATACAGAGCTTGCTATACTGTTGGCATTTATGGTTGGTGCTTTGGAGTGTACAATGGGTCTATTGAGGTATTGACCCTTTTTTCTGAAGTTTACGAGTAATTTGCTGTTTTATTTTTTTTTTCTGATTTTACTTTATTTTTCTCAGGCTTGGATGGCTTCTACGTTTTATCAGCCATTCTGTAATTTCTGGTTTCATAACTTCTTCAGCTATAATTATTGCATTGTCTCAAGCTAAGTATTTCTTGGGGTATAACATAGAAAGAAGCAGCCAAATAGTACCACTTGCTAAAAGCATTATTGCTGGTGTTGGAAATGTAAGCTCTTCACATTTTTTCTAACTTGGAATACAGTTTTTATTTATGAAACATCTCCACATCACGATTTTTCAGCACACTAATGTGGTATTTCAAGTAACCCAAATAATTTTTAAGTTCCAAATATTTCATTAGTGTATTTTACATTTTCTGTTGAATTTTCTCTTTTTTTCTCTTTTATAGCCCTTCATTATGATATAAATATTTAGAAGGATTCACATATTAGCAAATGTTTATCAATAACTTTAGCTCAAGCACGAGTATATTTTGCACATGTGAAATTTGGGATGAGATCAATGATAATGGTGATGACAATGACTATTGTTTGCAACTTTAAGGTTTAATGTTAAGAAGGCTTTCATCAAGTGTTTCGGTTTGTTGATACATTTATGGTATTTTTCAGTTTAATTCATAATTTGTTGACCTTTTATTCTGCTCATTTTTGTTTCATGTTTGATCTGAAGATGTTGATGTATTAATACTACAATATATTTCTTCTTATTGCAATGTGAGGGTAGAAAGTTTTTGTCAGTTGTCCAACGTCTTCTGGTTTCTTCTTCATATGAACATATATCATTCTCATCATTCTCCTCATCCTAACCATTTGGGATCCAATTTATGAATTAAATGTGGTGTTAAATGTAGCTTGTGCAAGTTTTTATTTATAAATTGTAGCCAAATTATCTTTGATTTACTCTTTTTCCATCCTCTGCCATGCACATTATTTTTTTCTACTCTCACTAAAACTTTTACATTCCTTTATCATGCTCAAATTAACGAACTCTTTTTCTAACAGCGTTGTTCTAAAAAAAATTCTACTCCCACAACCTCTCTACTAAAATAATTTTCTCTCCATCCTTCCTATTTTTACCTCACATCCATCTAACATTTTTTTTTCTCAATTTTGTTGTTTCTAAGCGCTTGGATCCTATCCGTTCAATATTGCTAGTGTTATTTTTATTTTTTTAAAATTAAAATTTTAAGATCTATTTTATTCTTTGATCACATAACACATTAAGGCTAAGATATCTAAAGATATCACGCCTAGGTTTGTCCACCTAACTAGTCTTAATATATGCAATCTTCAAAATGGAACAATTCTAACTTGAAATTCATATTTCCACCTCAAAGGAAAATTCATTCATGTGCCAAATCAAACAATTCACTAAAAGGTTATAATGATCATCTCTTATCTTACCACTAAATTAAAATAGATGGAAATATTTTTCCCTTCATGAGATTGGGAGATCAGGTTCGAATTAAAAATAGCGTATCTCTAAATGTAGAGCTAACGACGTAAACATTAACTCTTCTCCAAACCCTTCATGGCACGATCGTAATGCTTACTTATGTGCCCTTTTTTTTCTTTTTCATATACATTGCTTGTGCTTATGTGATTCAATTTTTTTGTTCCATAATGTATGCAAGTATTAACATGCTAAGACATCTATGTTTACTAATAATATTGGATAGTTTTTTGTAGTTCTCATGGCCCCCCTTTTTGATGGGATCTATCATTCTTGCAATCATTCTTCTCATGAAACACCTGGTAGGAACTTATTAATGGAAGTTGAAACATTGTTCGGTGGAGGTAAGATATTTCCTTTATTTTATTGTATAAATGACACAGGGGAGTTCAAAGAAGAACCTGAGATTTCTTAGAGCGTCGGGCCCACTCACAGCTGTCATTCTAGGCACAGCTTTTGTTAAAATATTTCATCCACCTTCAATTACAGTGGTAAAGTTTGTTTGATTCAATAATCAATAGTTGAGCTATTAGATATGATAAATTTTAGCGCTAGTAATTTTTTTTTATTGATGTTGTGAATCCAAGCATTATTAATCTTATATTTGGAATGAACGCTTCTAATAAGAAACTTTAATGCATATGATTTTGTTAAAAAGAGAGTTATTAGAATGATTCTAGTCAAAATCCGGTTGTGTTGACTTCATTAGTTTGATTTAATATTCTTAAGGCTTCATTTGGGGCTTTTTTTTTTTTTATTAAAAGCTATTTTTTTACCATAATTTTTATTATGTTTTTGCAAAAGCAGCTTTTTAAAGGCAAAGTTGTGAAAAAATAATGAAAAGTTGTCATCCAATCGGATATTATATTTTGTTGTCTGATTTTCCAGTACAACAACAACAACATTAAAATTTAATCATGTGAGCTGACTGTTCGTTCCTTCAGGTAGGTGAAATACCACAAGGCCTTCCAAAGTTTCACATCCCTAGAGAATTTGATCATGCAGAATCTCTTATATCAACTGCAGTTCTAATTACTGGTGTGGCCATTTTGGTAAAATAGTTATTGAAACTCTCATTCTTCTCCATGTTTTGTCTATTTGTTAAGTTCTTACTTGATTTTTTTTTTTAATTACAGGAATCTGTTGGTATTGCCAAAGCATTGGCAGCAAAGAATGGATATGAGTTGGACTCAAATCAAGAGGTCAGAATGTCAATGTCTGCAATTGGACCTCATATTATTTTAGTGCTTTAACTATTTCATTGTAATTTGATTAGAGATATAATGATTTTTTTTTTATGTGCAGTTATTTGGTCTTGGAATGGCAAATATATGTGGCTCATTCTTCTCTGCCTATCCTGCCACAGGTATATATGCCAATAGTTATTGTTAATTATCCAAGATTAAGTTGAATTATGAAGGATTTACTACTCTAAAGGGCTGTTTGGCTGCAATTAGGATTTAACTTTAAAAGAAATTAGTAGATCCTGTAAATCTAAATTTGGCATGACAATGTTAAATATTGTTACATACTGATAAATTATTTCTCTATTTGTTTGAAATTTAAGATTTATGAGAGGAAGAAATTTTTAAATCTAGTCAACCATGTGATTGATGGGATTTAATCAATCTCTGATTAATCAATAATAGAGTTGAAACTGAATTTATCAACACAGTAGGTTTTAAGTCCCCAAAAATAAGTTTAACAGGATTGTAAGTTAAATCTTACTTAAATGCTACCTAAATTAAAATCCTGACACCCCCTAAATTTTTTATGATTTTCCCTTTGCTGTTTCTTAACATTTCTACAAGTATTTCACAAGAGAATTCAGACAGAATTACAGTCCTATATAGGCTCTTTCTCTAGGTCAGCTGTGAATCACGAGAGTGGAGCAAAGACTGGACTATCTGGAATCATAACAGGAATAACAATGGGATGCGCTCTTTACTTTTTGACACCATTGTTTCAGGATATTCCTCAGGTACATTTGCAGAAAATTTCACTATCGGTTTTTTTCTTCTCAAAGATATCACTAGGACAAGGGATTTGAGTTACCTATTTTTATGTGATATTGTTAAAAGGGTGAGAGAATTATAAATGACTACATATTTACTGAATTATCATGCCAGTACAAGTAAATATAGGTTTATATTTGGCAAGAAAAATTAAGAACAAAAAAAGGCTTCACTTTGTCAAATTCAGATAGTTCGGATAAGGCTAATGATAATGATTATGATGATAGCATATGCTTAATTTTCTCTTAGTAGCTATACTTATGAATGTTGTATGTTTGTATGTCTCAGTGTGCACTGGCCGCCATAGTAATTTCAGTTGGAATCAGCCTGGTAAGACTGCAAAATTAGATACATTTTTACTATTTTAGATTTACTCGTGAGAGCAATTGAATGAGTCTTGTTATACTACTCTTGATTCATTTCCATTTTTCGCTTTAGTCATTATTAACAATTTTAAACTTGTTAATTATAATCAGATTTTGGCAAGTGATTGATCGAATATTTTTGTTCATAGATTTTGCTTCCTTTTTTTCCTTCATGAATTGGATGATTTTTTTCATTATATAATCTAGAACTTCTGTTCTATGTACTGAAGGTCAAAGGCTCTAGCATATAAGGTCTGAATTTCTGAAAATATAAATACATAGAAAATTAATATTGAAATGGACAAATAATGTTTGGTCTAAACTAAACAGTGACAAGAATGGAGGGCGAAGAGGGTTTGTAAAGAGGATGCAAGATGAATTCTACAAGGCTTGAAAATCATGGAAATAACTAAGTGGAAATATGGTCCAACTAAACTGAGGCCATTTTACATTGAATATTAGTGAGTCCAATTAGGATAATAGTAACAAGAAAAAGAAAAAAAATGGAGAAGACAAGAAATCAAATGTAGAAAATACACAAACACATACACATAATTTTTTTGTGGTTCGATGAGATCCACTTACGCCTATGCTTGGATGGAGATCAAATAATTCATCAAGCTTCAAGAGAGGAGTGCATCAAGAATTTGTATTATTACGAAGTTAAATATATAACTTTGTGTATGCCAATGACTACGAGGAAATGCAACCACATACGGAGAAGATGAGGGTTGAAGGTGAAGAAGATGTTATTGTTAATGCTATTACTCTATCTCATTCTCTACTGCATGAGTCTAAATGAGCGGTCGTCCCTGCTATGGTCGAAAACTTCTTCTTTTGAAGAACCTTAACTAGTAGCACCTTGCCACCTCCGTCTTTAAAGAATGAAAGACCTCTCTTGTACAAGCATATGAAAAAAATCCTCTCTTCTCTCTCTGACGATGTCCCTATCTCCCTCTTTTCTCTATTTTTTTATGGCTATGGGGTGTCAAGCTCTTCCCTCAAAGGCACTATTTATAGAGGAATAACCTATTGGGCACTGCTTTGTATTGTTGAAGAGGAACTAGAGTGATTTGAAGTTTATTGTCAGAGAGCAAGGAATTGGCTATCCTCACTAAGGTGACGACAACTTCTTTGTTGGCTATCCTCCAAATCTGAATTCAAGTCCTCCTGGGATTGCTTTTTTAGGTTGATGGCCTATAGGTTCCCTTTTGGCTGCATGAGGAAGATCTCTTCCTCACTCCCTTTAGTGCCACTCCCTCAATGAGGAATGGCTGGTGGTGGAATGGAGACATTGGTATTTTTAGGCAATAGTGATATTTTTCCTTTGTCCTTAGCTTTAACTGCATTTTTATCTTTTGATGGTTGAAAACTAATTTTTAAATTGATGTTGGGGCTTTCAATGCTCAAAACGGGTGATCTATCAATTTTGCTCCTTCTCTTTCTAAGTTTATGTGGAGGTTTGATTTCATGTGTCATACTTTTTTTACTATTTGGGGAAGAGGGGGAGAGTCGAGATTCATAACACAACTAGCACACACAAACACTTATGTCAATCTTTGAACCTAAGGCCTTTTGGATGAGTCAGAGCTCTCAACCAGCAAACTTAAAAGCATGTGGCATAAGCATGCAATAAGAAATCAAATTTATCAAACTTGAAAACAATGCGTAGATGAAACTAATTGCACTAAGCATATTAATAAACATATAGGTAATTATTGTCTTTTCAATCCTCTTACCATAACTTTTTATTCCCCCAAATGTGTCCCTGTAACTTCTCAACACGTATCAAGATAATGTTTTTTATCCATTGGATAGTTCTATTATGTTCAAGTTCATCCTTTGGTGATGATCCAACATACTATTTCTAATTTTAATGCATGCAATTTATTTTTGTAGCTTAACTCATACTTGGTTCACATATTGAATGCTCTAATAACAAGTTTTTTTCTCTTCAGAACAATCTTTTACTTCAAATTAAATGAACATGCTTTTCATTTCAAAATTTCCAGGTGGATTATGAGGAAGCTTTGTTCTTGTGGCGTGTAGAAAAGAAGGATTTTCTTCTTTGGACGATAACATGTGTTATGACTTTGTTTCTTGGAATAGAAATCGGTGTTCTTGTTGGGGTAAGATTCTTTAGAAGACTAAGCTTCTTAAGGATATTCTAGGTTGGATATGTAGTTGAAAAAAATTGGATCATGATATTCGGATTAATGGTGTCAAAATTGTTAGGTTGGGTTTATTATGAAATGAGTGCAATATAATTTTTTATTTACTCCCTATCTCTTGCACTAAGCTTAAAGAAAATATAAAAATTTTGAGATACATTATAATAAAATTTTCATCGGAATATTCTGAATCTGATTTATCTTATCTACTATATTTGTTGTGCAAGGAAATATGTTCCCCTCTAATTTGAAAATTTTATTGCAGGTTAGTTCTTCCCTTGCATTTGTCATTCATGAATCAGCTAACCCACACATAGGTGAGAACACTTCTTTACTGGAACCCCCAAGCTGAGATTTTTATTTTTTTAATTCATTGTAATATATGACTAACATATTAAAATTTAAGTATTCCTGTAGCTATCAGACAATTTTAATTATCAGAAGTACATAAATAGTTCTTATGGTTATAGCTAAATAATCCTGATAAGAAATATGTTCTTCCTTTTCCTATCCTTTTTTATTTTAGACTATTTTTTTCAACCTTCCCCTGCAGCGCCACAGAAAAGATCCAATATTTGGGAGTATTTTTTTCATTAAGAGCATTTTAAAAAACCCACTGCAATTTTCGGTTTAGCTTTTTTTTGTTTTTTCTATTATGAGAGAGGGGCCACCAACATCATATGATGTTGGGGATGAGGAGTAAACACCACAATGACGAAACAAACATGAAAGTAAAAGCAGCGGAATAATAAAGGACACCCGTGAAAAAAAAATCAAAATAGGAAAAAAAACACGGAACCACACCACACCAAGAAATCCACTATAAAAATTGGGAGAAATGAGTACAAATCTCTATTCTCTCTCTCTCCTTGCTTCTCTTCTCACATGCACAGTTCTCTATGTCTTCTTTCACGAAATACAAAGAAAGTCAAGTTAAATAACCCCAATGGACGCAACCTGATAGAATGCAACCACCAAAGTGCAAGAATTTGCTGAATTTCTTCAATTCAGCAAGAATGATGCAGAAATTGTAAATGAAGTCGAGAAAATAGCAAGTTTAAGTCTCCAATTCAACAAAAGAACAAGAAAATATGCAAACTATATAAGGATCTTCAATTCGAGAGGAAGATCTAACTTTCCAAATCTCTAGCCAAAGACTAGAGGCCTAGCACCACACAAGAGACCCCGAATTCAAGATGAAACCCTAATCCTGACAAGAGAAATTAATTAAAACAAAGAGGACAATTACAAAATCCCTAATTCAAATTTTTCCTCCCAAAGCAAGGTTTAATTGAGTTTTGGGCCCCCATCTGTCTAGTGTCCTCCTTTCTTTCTTCCCCATGATTCCACCCAGCCCTTTGGACCTCCGCCTGTAGTATAGAGCTGGTCCAGATTGGACCAGTTCAGCCGGCCCTTGGGTCGGCCTAACACAACCCTTCAGAAAAACTAAAAAGAAAAGCATCAAATCCGTTTTGCAGCGCTGCAGCGCTCAAACCTTTGTCTTGATTCACTGCGCGTCGTATCTAGACTGTTGCAGCGCTCTGCTCTCTTTTGTTCAACGCTGGGGCACTCGGGAACACAACGCCGGGGTGCTTGGGTACACAGTGCAGGGCATTGTACGAAGAAAATTTTTTTAGCCCAAGCAGGGTGTAAACCCCCCGCACTCCTCAGTAAGCACGACAAACTTAAGGTCCGAGGCAACAAAATAACCCGATTGATCAACAAAATCATATTCCACACATAACATATGAAACACATGAGCGATTAAGATTGTGCATTTCTCCATAAAGCTTCACCATCATACTGAAATCTATAGTAGCAGCAATGTGAAACAGATATCAATTGAGCAAATCTATATAAAATTATTGGCGTCCATTCTTGTTTATTTTCTTTCTGTTTTATTCACTTTAAATGATTTGAATTTTGTCTAGAATACTTTCTTATTTAGATTTCGTTTGGGACGACTTTCTTTCGGCTTTTGAAAGCAGATTTGTAGATTTTTTTTACTAGAATGATGCTTTAAGAAGCAACAAAAAAGCTGTCCCAAATGAAGCCTTAGTCCAGATTAAGCTTCAGCTTCTGATTATACTTAATTTATTTTAATGCAGCTGTATTGGGAAGACTGCCTGGAACAACAGTTTACAGAACTATTGAGCAGTATCCAGAAGCCTATGTATACATAGGAATTGTTGTTGTCCGAATTGATGCACCTTTATATTTTGCAAATATAAGTTACATCAAAGACAGGTTAAAGCTTTAACTCTACAGACTGAAGAAACTATTTTTTAATCTTGCGTTGCTTTTCTTCATATTCTTAATTGCATTCAGCATTTTTTTTCTTTTTGCAGACTACGACAGTATGAGCTAATTGTCTCAGGATCTGCTTGGAATGGATCATCTGATGAAAAAATTTATTTTGTAATAATTGAGATGGCGCGTAAGTCCTTAAATCATTATTAGATAATCCTAACCTCTGATTTGTTAGTTCTATTAATGAAGTTCGGATACTTAACCTTTCTTCCATATTTGATGAGGTAGTTTCTTTTTTTTTTCCTGGAAATTTGGATTGTCACCGTTTTTGTTGATGTGTGGCATAGTTCCTTTCTCATTTTTCCTAAACAAAATTGCTATGATAAATTAATAACAATGAGAAGATACGAAATTAGTGATATAATAAGTACCCTTTAAGCCCTTTGTTATTGAGTTCAAAAATAATAATCTGTTAAGTTGTAAACTCTAATAAATGTCATAAGAATAATTTTGTGTTACACATAAGAGTCGCATAATTTGATTTTGAGTGGATACAATACTAACTTGACATCGCTCGGCCTCGGGCATTTATAAGATGGCTCAAAATTGGCTCGTCGGTCAAATTGATTCAGTTTTGAGCTTGTTTGGTTCGAATGAGCCTATTTTTAAATTGGCTCAAAATAATTTATTTTTCTATATATATATATATATATATATATATATAAAATAAAAATTTTAATGTTTTTTTATTTGTTCTACTTTCTTGCATTTATTTACACTTTGTGATTTGAATGAGGTTGTAGATCTATTCCCAACAAAATTCGCTTAAGAAAAAATGTATATCCACTGCAGCTATACCATACATAGACTCCAGTGCAGTTCAAGCTCTTAAGGACTTGCATCAAGAATACAAATCACGTGAAATACAGGTTTGAAGATCACTAACTTCAGTTTTTCCCTCAAATCTTATTGTTGATTTTACACAGATCTATCTGATGGAAAATTTGTTTCAGATAGCCATTTCCAACCCAAACCGTAAAGTTCTTCAAACACTCTCTAGAGCTGGCTTATTAGAGTTAATAGGCAAAAGATGGTATTTTGTGAGCGTCCATGATGCCGTAAGAGCTTGCTTACAAGAAATGCCAAACTTACCTGGAAGCAGTCCGAGGTTTGGAGACCAATCACCTCAAAGGCCAACAAGAGGTTTTTCACAAAGGCAGTGGCGACACAGAACTGGTGATGAATCTTGCCCCAATCAGGAGCCTTTATTGCTACAGAAGGAGGTTTGACTTCTTATTTGTCAGATGAACTTATCTCCCTTTTCTATGTTTCAGCACCTAGTATGGAAGAAACCAACAGTGGCAAATAGAATTTTGTTATGCTACAATAAGGCTTGCCTTGTGCAGGAAAAGTATTCAAGGTTTTAGCAATGAATTTGTATTAGATTGGCATATTGTGGGATGAGGGAAGATGTAACGGTCTTATATTTTGAATTTGAAACTGTTATATCTGTTCAAACTTTATGTCATTACTTGTTTAAAATTCATGAGAATTTACAATAAAGTTTTTTTTTTTTGAGATCTGCGTAGTAATGGAAACTTTTTCCCATACCTTCCTCCTGTTTTGTTATTGATGGAATTTCATCCAGATTTGGGCTTCACCCGTTTTGTTTGCTTGTGAATCTGTTCATGAAAATCAAAATCAAATTCCACTTGAATTGAATAATAAATAAATAACCAAACTTGATCGATTTAACAGTGTCTCAATCGAATACACTTAAAGTCAAATTTAGGTTTGGTAAAGTTGAATAAGACCTCCAACCTCATCCATCTGTTGCTTCTGCTGAAACAAAAAATGCTGAGACAAGCTATTCAAATATGTTGACATATGCAGCAACATGGTCTTTCTGAAAGCTGACAAGTAGCAAAGCTACAAAGCTATTTGCTTTGTAAGGTTGGCATTTATTCCAATTGAGTGCTTGATTAGCTAATTAATTATCATTAAAAAGGTTGAATAAGGGATTAAGCTGCTTTAGCTGAGCTCTGTGGGTTTGGTCGAATCCCATTTCAGTAGCTTCTTGAGAATACTATAATTAATTGATTGTATGGCAATGGAAAAGGTTGAGATTGATAGGAATTAAAAAGGAAGGAGATTTTTAGGCTGTGTTTGGTTTGAAAGATTTGAAAAGGAGATTTTTGAGATTTTAAAGAGATTATTTTTCAATTTTGAACGTTTGTTGTTATAAATAATTAAATTTATTCAATGATTAATGAAAAAGAATGTTTCTAAACTCGTGAATTTGATTCACATGCTTTGCAATTTATCAATAATAAATTCTTAAAAAATAATAATTGTACATTAATTTCACTGCAATAAGTTAAACCGTCATTTGGGATAATTTTTTATCATTATTTTTACATTGTTTTCAGGAAATTTTTATACTAAAAAGCTAAAATAGAAAGAAAAATTATCTCAAACAAAGAATAAAGTTTTGTTTGGGACAAATTTCTTACTGTTTTTTAAGGCAAATTTCTAGTACACAAATTTCATGAACTATAAATTTTTATACTATTTTTTTTTTTTACAAAGAAGTAAGAAAATCATTCTAAATGTAACATAAGGCTTCATTTGGAATTGTTTTTTAATGCTTATTAAAATATTTTTTAGTAAAAAAATTACAAATGAGAAAGGATTTATTAAATAAGAGAGAAGAATAGGATTTTTCATCATGCATACTTGAGGAGGGATGGGAGCAAAATCAACTTTTTTTTAGGATGGACAAATTAGGATTGAAATTTTTATAATCTTAAAAGTAAAGTAGAGAAAAAAAAATTTCATAGAATTTTGGAGAAATGCAATTAGTTAGGATGGATAAAACAGTTAAAATGTTCATTCTACTAAGAAAATATTTGGGGGAATAATTATTCGCCTTGAGCTCTTCTTAGCTCCACCCTTAAAATGGAAGGATTTTTATTTATTTATGAAGAGTTAGTGTTAGAATTAGGTTTCGTTTGAGACGACTTTCTTACTATTTTTAAAGCGGTTTTCTAGCACAAAAAAATTTAATTTTTGTACTAAAAAATCTCTTAAAAAACAAGAAGAAAATAATCCCCAACAAAGGCTTCGTTTGGGACGACTTTTTTATTGCTTTCTAAAACGGAATTCTAGTACAAAAATAAAAAATTTTGTACTTAAACTCCGTTTTAGAAAACAACAAAAAAGCCGTCCCAAACAAAGCCAAAGTCTCAATCTTCATTATATATATATATATATATATATATATATATATAATTAAATATTAAAATCAAATATTATAATTCTTTATTTTAATGGTCTTTTTTTTTCAATGAATATTATTAAAGGATGTAAGATTTTTTGCCAAGAAAATCAGTTTCATGCTTAATTTTAACAAATTTATCCTTCTTATCTTAATTTTTTTCTTTATTAACTATATCATTTAAATTAAACTATAATTAGTTTTAATGTTTCATATTATATTAATGACAATCCACCGAACATACGGCACGTTTTGGGGATCTGTCCGACAAAGACCGTCAGATCTCGTTATTAGTTAAAAAGGATAAGGCCACATTGGTATTTTAAGTATTATAATGGCTAATATTACATCCCAATTATTATAATCTGCAGCTTTGACCGTTTATGCTTCCTTTAAATTCTTTATGAATTTAAATAAATTATATTATCTGAAATAACGAATGCCATTTATTCACTGCGAGATTTGGAAAAAATTTTCAGCAAAAAAATAAAGATAAGATCATTATTCGTTAATTTAAAAAAGCTTCTATAAGCAAAAGTTGGTATAATTATTTTATAAATTACATCAAAATTATATTAGAGTTTGTATTCCAAATGCACTAAGGAAGTGTTTGGTTTGCTGAAAAAAGAATACAATGTTAAAGAAATACTTCAGAGCTGTTTGACAGGTGAATAAATTTATTTATTTTTTGTTAAAAATAATGAATATAGAGCAAAGTACTACATGGTGGCTGTCGGCGGCGGTGTGTGGTGTTGGGTGGTGGTAGCGAGCAACATTGGTTCATGACGGGCGACATTAGTGGTGGTTAGCAGCGGCGGTGGTGGTCGCCTGATGGCCACTATTGGCCATTTGCTTCTCAACCATCGTCGTCAGTCCTTCACCTCCTCTGAGCCATCATTATCCCCTCATTCAACTATCATTAGCAGCATACCCTCCAATTGTTGCCATCAGCTTATCGCCCGAGTGCTAATGTTGGAATATCACCTAACCAACTTCGTTAGGCTTTCATCGATGTACTTTTCTAACTCCTTGTACCAATAGATCAATTTAAGATCGCCGGATCACACTTCCCAATCATCAACCATCGCCGAATTTCTGCTCGTCTGTTGACAGTCATCGAGTCTCCTCCTAGGTGTTACTACTGCTAGATCTTTTCAGACCATCATCTCACGAAGGAGATGATTGATCTTCTACTGTCATGGATAGTCTAAGGGATATAATAATCTTCTTCATGTTTACTAGTCATGAGACTCCCACAAATTATAAATATACTCTCATTCTTACTGATGGAGGAGGAAAAAAGCTAAAGAGCTCTCATACATTTTCAAACCATTATCGCTATCGACTACCACCAACAACCATCATCATCACCGACAATCGACACCATAAATCATCAACTTTTCTTGAATACAGTCAATATTTGATCTTATCGTCGAGGATAAATATTTGATCTTTATATTTTATCTTCTTCAATAGTGAAAAAAAAAAGTTTCTGCAAACGATCCAGACCACGTGATTTTTTCCTTTCCATCCGTTGCGATCTCAATCTTAAAAAATAGTAAAAAAGTTATCCCAAACATATCTCAATTTGATATATTATCATTTCATGTTTCATAATAAATCATAGTTACAATTATATTATGAATCAAATGTATATCTCCACCAAATATGATGAATATTATATACTTCATACATATACCTATAAATATGAAATAATTATTTGGGGCTAAAAAATAATCTATTGTGATTTTCATAGAGGGCATGTGCCACCATTAATGGTGGAATGGATGGCTGAAAATGATGCCAGGGCCAACCCATTTATTGCAGGTCAGTTTGCTGGTCCTTGTTCATGGTCTTGTCACCTAGGTTTGGCTGTTAAGATTGCTGTAGTAGTACTGTGCTTAATAATTGGAGGGCTTTTGCTTTCTCCCTGTGAGTTGGGATAAATGTCGGCATTAATTTGCGTGTCACCAAAAAAATTAGCAAAAGTACCATTAAAATTTTACTCCACATATTAAACTAAGATTTCCCCTGTAATAATTTTCTTTTTAGTTTGATTATTATAAATTTAGGTTTTATTTGTAACTATTTTTTTTTACTTTTAAAATAATTTTTAATTATTTTTTGTAATTAAAATATTTTTATTAAAAATTTATTTTAAAAAACAGTAAGAAAATTATCTCAAATGAAGTATTGGGATAACTTTCTTACTGTTTTATAAAGCTATTTTTAGTACAATTTTTTTTTATAAGTAGAAAAAAGAGTGATATAAAATTGTTTCAAATTATAGCTTCTTTTGGGATGATTTTTTAACTGCTTCTTAAAATGACTTTTTAGTACAAAATTAAAATTTTGTACTAAAAAACTGCTTTAAAAAGTAATAAGAAAGCAGTCACAAATGAAATCTAAGTCTTAAATTTTGTTTGTCATTACTTTTAATATATTTTTATGTTAAGAAGCTACTTTTTTATTGTAATTTTTTCTAAAGAAGTAATTTTATAATCATCCTTATAAAAAATATAATTTTTATAAATACGAATAATTTCCATGAAGAATTTAGGACTCAAAAAAAAATTTATCTGCCAAAATAAGGTGTTTGTATTCTTTTTTTTTTAATATAAACTTAAATTCTAAAGTTTTCATATCTATAAAATCCTTTTAAATTTATGAGTTAATTCCTAATCTCTTGATTGCTAGGGATTTATTTCTTCTCAAATTTTATGTAATATCGAAGATAATAAAAATATCTATAAAATTCTTTTAAAATTTTGACTCTCGTCACTTTATAGTTTATATACCTATTAGTTAAAAAATTCAGATAAATTATCTCAAAATTAGTCCGAATATTTATTTTAAGTATTAAATTTACTTTATTACATAATTAATTATTTAAAAGTGAATATTGACTAAAAAAATTCCCATCTTTATTTTAGCCTCCAACGTCTTACGAAATTACCAACGCCCGCAAGACCGCCTCGTCGTTTCGAAATCAGAATCCCAAAGAGGCGCAGAGCTGCAGCTCCGTGTCTCAGTGCGAAGGTTTGAGATAGGGGGGAGCGAGAGAGAGGAGAGGAGAAACAGAGAGAGAGTGTGCGTGTTCCATTTCCTGCTCGCGTCTTCTTGCAGCAACTTCAGGCGTTTATGTTCCTTTTTAGTCTTTACGATAGCTCGATATCTCTACCGCTTTCAGCTCTGGAATTTTTGCCGTACCTGCGAATCCTGTTCATAAATCCCTTCTGCACGTTGCACTTCTCCAACTTAGTCTCTGGTTCGTTCTTCGTCCAGCTTAGCTTGGGATCTACTGCTCTAGTTCTTTTGGGAGGGCTCCCGACCTCCTGTGGCTGGCGAGGCCAGTTTCTAGGGCTGTCGGACGCTCGCTTGAGCTTTTTCTTCTCATTAGGGTTTCCGGTGACTGCCTTGGAGAAGAATGCATAGATCACGAAGCAGGGACAAGCCTAGCATGGCCTTCGATCCGAGGTCCAACGCCGAAGGAAAACCCGTGGACGCTGAAGGTCTGTCTCAATTTTCTCCTTTTGCTTGCTTTTAATCTACTGCAGAGCATTCTAGGGCTGCAAGTTGATGAAGTGCCATGATTTCATTGATTTTTCCTAGTAGAATTTGGATTCCGTGAATGCGGCTTTGAGCTTGAATAATGGAAGGAATTTCGTAAAGTTTTCGCGTTGAATGTTTTCTGGATTCTTGATTTTTTTACCGGAGCAGTTCCTCATTGATAGGGATGTGAAAAATTTTTTTTTTTTCAGTTTTGTTTCTTGAACACATACAAAAAAAGTTGCTAGAAACAATTCATGAAATGAGATGCTATAGAGCTTGAACGACGCACATGTTTTTCTTTGCTTCTTTACCAGTTCTTAATTTAAGATTATAATAACAAGGGGGCTGCTTTTTTCTAATGAGGCGTGCTTCGTTATTATTATTATAAAACTCTTCTTCATAACCCAAATCAGCTTGTCCCTGTTCTATTTATTTAATTGCTTTTGCTTTGCTATTTGTGACATGTTTTGACTTCTTGTGCAATTTGTATTCAGCTAAGTTTTTTATTTCTAAACCTGACTCGGTACTTTTTTAAGTGATCTAGATGTTTGTTTATTTCATTCCCAAAAAAAAAAAAAGATGTTTGTTTATTGCGCTAGCCTTACTTTTTTTCTGCTATCCTGTTTTTTTTCCTTTTTTAAAGTGTGTTCTGGGAGAGCTTCTATATATCCCGCTTCCGTGCCATGATATTGTCATGTTATAGTGTTTTTTGTCACCTTTTTTTTTCATTTTTTTTTCTGTCATCTTGCGAAGCAGTTAGATTATCGGGATTCTGGAACCTTAAATTTTCACAATGAGACCTTTTCAGAATTCATCAGTCAGTTTAGCTGTGACCATGGCCCCATATGATGAATTACTTCCGCTGTTACAGCTATACTGAGATTTGTCTGAATTACTGAATATGATGTTCATGTTTGATAACATTTTCAAGTAGCTTCCATTGAAGTTTCATGTTGATTATAGTAGCATCAAAATTACTTTTTTATTGCAAAGTTGAGAGGTAAATTAAAGAATGATTATATTAGAGGAAGATTGGAGACATTTATTGGAGATAAGATGATTGAAAATGAGCATAGGTGGTTTGTACATGTACAACAAAGGGTGAGTTTTATTTAAAGAGAAAAATAAATTTGGACTTCTAAACAATATCATATTTATCCAACAAATTACAAGTTACCAATCTAAACAAGTTTATTGTATATTGCTATGTTAATGAATCATCTATATCGACAAGTTGCAACTCACATATCTACTAGTCATTCATGTTTTTGGATATCAATAAGTTGATGGACGACTTCTCTATCTCTACTCTCATATAATCATTAAGTCGTATCACAAGTGTTGCGGTTGAATCTAAAATGTCAAAGGAATAAATATTGAGCTCTAAAACTCTAATTCCCCCTTTAAGATTAGTTCTAAATTGTGAAAGAAAAGCCTGTTATAGTGGCAAGTCTTAGAGATGGGTATCCTGGGAATGCGCAAGCTTTGGTGAAAAGTGCAACCCATCCTAAAGGGGTTAACTTATCCTAAACAGATATAATATGAATTAAAAATCAAGGCTTGTGTAACTGCCGATTTTAATATGTAACTATGTAAACTATTACAAGAGTTATACCGTGTTCTCGTATGTTACACAATTGAATCCAAGAACTCATGTTTCCATTTCAAAGATTTTCTTTCACAAGTTACTTGTTTAGATATACAAAAGAAAAAGAAAGAATAATGACAAATAGTTATCTAGTAACAGGCTTTGGTGAAAAGTGCAACAATTCTCCAAATAGTTATCTAGTAACTTTTATCATTAACCATGCCTACTTACGAGACGAGTCAGTTGAAGCCTTGATATTGGCAAGTTGCTTGATTACCAATGAGTTGCCTAAGAGCTAGCCTCAATTTGATCCTTAGAACTAATTTACTAAACTCGGTTGAAATTCTCATGAAGTAGCCTACTTGCTCTAAATAACCATTAAGTGTGCCTGCCTAAAGTACCTACTTGAAGAATTTACTGAAGGTATCTACCAACATAATACAACTCATCTTTTTGCTCTGTCCCACCTTCAGCTTATCAAGTGGACTCACCTGCTACACAATTAACCTCAAGGAGATCAACCTATGTTATTGTATGTAATCAAATCAAATTACCAATTATGCAACATAGATCTTAGGCTTCATGTATAAATAGGAGGCCGTAAATCAGTCGTGGACACGTAAAAATCATTCAAAATATATTGGGCTTCATTTAATTTATTGCCTTAACTTGGTCCCATTGGCCCTATCTGGTCAAAGAGATTTAACTAGATGTTTTGTACAACAATTCTCCAAAAGATTCTCTTAGAAATAGCTTCTCTCTCTCTTTCATGCAGTATGGGCATGATTCCTTTCACTGTAGAGTTTTGATTATCTTCTCCGTATAACTTTGGATCCAGCATGAAGAATATGCTTAAAATCTTAGGCAATACTCAACATGACAAGTGAAAAATGAGGATTCGTAACTCCCACCCCAAATACTTGAGATAAGGCTAATAGTGATGATGAGAGATATAAGCGGTATGAAATATAGGTTGCAGGAAATTTAACTTAGGTTTTGTTTGGGAAAATTTTCTTCTTGCTTTCTATTTGGAGAATCTTTTGGAAAAATTTCTTGAATTTGAAATTTTTGCATTAAAAAGACGTTTTAAAAAGCAGTATAAAAGTTGTCACAAACGAAGCCTTAGTGGTGGCACAGAATCTCATGTATAATCTAAACTCCTAAAATTCATCATATAATTTGTTTTTCCTTCCACGTTTTTGAAAACAGCTTTACTATATTAGAATTACAACGGCAGATGTTCGGGTACAATTTATTTGTCAAACATTGACTGTTAGTTATGGTCTGTATATGCTATTGGGTTAGAAGTAACTTGTTAAGTACGCATATTACTCTTAGTTTTGAGTTCTCCGCATAAATTTCGGATGACTTTTGATCTATTTTTACATTAGAATGATATTGGTTTGTTTCAGGATATATTCAACCCAGGAACTATATTAAGGAGCCAATGGTAGAGTTGGATTTTAATTTTTCATGCCGCCCCGCAACTGAGGCCAAGTCTGTAAGTGATTGATTCTTGATTTTTTTTTTTTGGTTCTACTAAATAGAAAGTTCATTTAGTTTCTTATCCATTCCTTTCTCTCAAATATTTTGCTGGGTTGTGCCTGTCATCAATTATTGGTTTCTCATGCTGCCAGATCACCTTTGATTTCAAGAGCAGTTCTTCTAAGAGGAAAACTAAAGCACCAATAAGAGCTCCACTGGCTGAAGAGATGTCCATTGAAAAGCAAATTAGGCGATCCTCACCTACTGTAATTGCTAGACTTATGGGCCTGGACACATTACCTTCTCCTGGATCCCATAAACCACGGAAGGAAGTGAAAAACTGTTCCCATAAGCTCCGTTCCAACGATTTCCAAAAAGAATTCGCCAGACATGATTGCTTTCTTCAAAAATACAACGATGCGCACCAAGAATATAAAGATGTTTTTGAAGTGGAAGTGCCAGAAGTTGAGAATCACAAGAACCCGGATATTTGTAAGCGAAGGCCCAACGTAAAACAGAGTGAGATGGGCATGGCATTTATACGTCAGAGCTTCATTAATGCAAAGCGCCTCTCCACCGATGACAGGATTCGGAGATCTAAGGAATTTGATAATGCATTGGAAGTTCTTGAATCTAATAAGGACCTTTTCTTGAAATTACTTCAAGAACCCGACTCTTTGTTCTCAAAACACCTTCAAGACCTAAGTCACTCTCCTCCCTCTCCACACGCAAGCCATGCCTTGCTTCAGAAGTCATCAAGAAATAGTCTAACTGCAAGCTGTGAATCATCCTTAAGATCACAAATAAAAGATAAGAGGCCCATTAATCTACAAATAAGTGATTCACAACCACTGAAGAAACCTGCAGCTAACTCTAATGATCATCCCTTTAGAGAACCTATGTGTTCTCTTCCTAAGAGGCTTTCTAACTCAATGTATGTTGAAAAACCTGTAAATCATGACCAAGCCACACATATTGTTATTCTAAAACCAAGTCTTCCGAAGGCTCGAAAGGTTGAAAGAACTAATCGATCTGTTAAATCCTGGGATAATAGTATGTATGACGCTATGAACCACAGAGAATTTCTGAAGGAAGAAATAATGGAGTTATATCAAGAAGACAGAGGTACGCTGAAATTTGACACTCTGGAAAATAGTAGACTGAGGGAAAAGGGCACTAATAAACTCCCGAAAGATGCTACACGAGAGATGAATAATTCAGCTATAGGAAGGAAGATTTCTGTTTCAAAATACAATAACTATGTTGAGGATGATAGTCTGTGGCCTATGCCAAGCATCACAAATGGGATTAACTCTCTATCCCCTTATTGTATTTCTGATGTCTGTGAGTATGGTAAGAGTTTCAGCCCCTTATCATCTTCTTCCATTGACTCATCTGTTAATTTGGAGGCTAGTAAACACAGGTCTGAGCGGTGGAGGTTGAACCATGACGAAATTGGCCTTTCTATTAGAGAGTCTAGTACATTGGGTGAGATGCTAGCTTTATCTGACAAAGAGATATTAAATACAGCACATATTTCATCAGTTGTGAAGAAAGCTTATCCTTTGAGTATCAGTAGTAAGGATGGTTGGAAAGATGGATTATCTAGGAATCTACCAAGGTCCAAATCTCACCCAGCATCATCTCTAGTTTATGAAAATTGTCAACATAGCTCTAGAGACAGATTTGTCGGCAGTAAAAGCAGGTTTATGCCCAAGAATATACAGAATGTGAGAAATGGAACGTTTGTAGATGAAGACCTAATTAAGCAAACGAATTCTTCACTAAGAAGTCTTCCAGAACACCAAAACAAAAGTAAGCTTCATTCAAATGGAAAAGGAGATAGATTACCTACACGAGAGATTTATGTGAGTTCAGTGGAACTTAAGCATAAAAACTCTGTGGTTTCCCTTGCTAAAGAGGAACATACAGCTTGTAATCTCTCTGATATTCATAACACTGGTGCAGTAAATATTTTTTCAGTTCCTTCTAGAAACATTGCTGTGCCTTCTCTCTTAACGAAAGACGAGGGATTGGAGAAGCTTCATAAAGTAAGAAGATCTGAAAGAAATGGTATACATTCTGAGTTTGGGTTCGGTGATATGCTTTCAAAGGTCAGGTTGCTACTACACATCACTTTTTTTTTATTCTAAACAAAAATATTGCTTAGTATTGCCTTACTTTCCTAACCTCCTTTATTCATCTATGCTCATAGACATACAAGTGTCATTGCATTTTAATGAAGCGTGTTTTTAGACCATAAAAAATTGTATATAACATATTATGCTATACTATATAATTTGTACCATGCCTTTCAATTTTGTTTTATACTATACCACGTTATTGTTGGATCCATAATTCCCCTGAATCACACCAAACTTTACTAAGAATAATAAGTAACAAAAAGAGAATATGAGAGCAAAGAGAGAATAATTATAGAGAAAAAAGATATGTAATTTCAGTAAAATAAACTTGAGTACAAAAAATTGAGTCTTAAAAATAAATTGAGTAAAATTGCTCAGCTGAGCTTACCCCTTGACCTCTTATCTTTAGATTTGGTTTGGGTTGAGCGTTACAGAATTGACTACATACATGACTATAAAAAATAAAAATAAAAAATGGAAATGTATGTAGTTAAATACCTACTTGATAAAGTTGTTTGCCAAGCCAAAAAGTCATCGACTCAGTAGATATTGATAGTCGAATAGTCGAGCAGCTAATTAATAGAATCTTGAGAAGTCATCCTGGAGGTTAGGAATTGCAGTGGGGCCCAGGGAGCATTTTCAAAAGGGAGAGGGGGGATTATGAGGCAAATTTAATATGAAATTGTACATTTGTTTCCTATCAAATTGGTATCAAATCAATCGATCTGGGTACCTATGGCTAGAAGAAAGTTAGAAGTGTTGGAAGGAGATATAGGACAATTGAAATCATATTTTGTAGAAAAGATTTCAAATTCGAAAAATAATTTTCAGTCAACCATGAGAAGATCGATGGGAAGTTTTTCATCCTGGAGGAGATGTTGAAGAAGTTGCTCGAGGCCCAACCCAAAACGACATCTTCGGAGGCAAGGGAAGCCTTCACTGGTTAAGAAAGTGAGGAAAACCCTAATCGAATAAGGCAATGGGAAAATCAGGAGGTGAAGATTTTGAAGGGATAAGAGATAATGCCTCCCCTAGAGCCTATTCCTGGGGAGAAATCAAGTAGAGGGTTTGGGGTGAGGCGTGAGGGGGTCAGGCTTGAAAGAAGGGGTATTGAATTTGAGAGAAGAGGGGCGGAATTTAGAAGGTGAGGATTGATTATGACTAAAGAGGGCTGATTATGATCCAAGTGGTGTTGAATTTGAAAGGAGAATATGGGAATCTGACCTAAGGTTTGAGTACGAGCGTATAAGAGATGATTGGGGCACTTGAGGGGAACCACCCTCTTGGGGAACGAGAAATTATGAAGAAAATAAGGGGAATAGAGGCGATCCTAGGGTGAGGAAGCTAAAGATGTCTATTTTTTAGGTAGAGGGTGCACATAGGTGGATATAGAAGTTGGAAATGTATTTTACCGTCAATAGGTTGACTGAGGAGGAGAGACTGAAGGCAGTCAAGATGTGCTTGGAAAGGAAAGCATTGGCATGGTATCGATTGAGGGATACGAGGTGACCCATATGGACCTCAAGGGAGTTTATAAGTATTGTTTGTTAAAGTGTTTTACAATTAGTGGGGGATAAGAATTTTATGAGCAGTTATTCGCCTTGACACAGGAAGGGACAATGGTAGAGTACTGTGAGCAATTTGAGCATCTGGCTAGACGACTGGACAAGCTTTTGGAGATTGTACTGGAGGAGAACTTTATGAAAGGGCTCAAACTCGAGATTCAGTATATAATTATATACAAGAGGATTGAATTATGGATAATAATCAAAACAAATTCATAATTATTAATTATAGTTGGAATCTATAATTAAATATTATTAGTACGATCTATCAACATTAAGAATGGAATAATCTTATCCGGATTATTCGATATGGAGATATTAAGGATGGATGTACTTTATATAATATGATTATATAGAACTGGACCAGATAAATTTTGAATTCTCTAATAAATTTTGTTTTAATTATAGAGAATTTAAATTAATCATAAAGATGATTATATATAAAACAATCTTAATCCTGAGTTATTAATAAACTCCTATTTGTGACATTTAGTTTTTTGATTTACTCGGAAATAGTTTGGAAGAAATAAACTCAATTCTTGTATTTCAGAAACACAATGAAACAAATGGCTGGGAATGTTAATATACAGATATGGAATACATTCCTTTCAATTTTGAAAGTTAGAAAATTAGTTCCCTTGAATAATTAATCCAGAACTTGAACAATTGAGCGCTCAAATTTTGTGACTAGGTCATAAAGTTTATTGTTCATTAGAGAATTAATTGGAATTCAAGGATTAAGATATAATTAGTGAGATGACAGAATTACCTAGCTCTAATTATGAACTTTTTATGGAGAATTATTTTATATGTAATGATTAAATCAATGGACGATTCAATTTTATAATTGAGTAAATTATACTATAATTTCAAGAGTGCAATTTCATATTTATAGTGGAATAATATTGAAATTAATAATTTTGATTTATTAATTTAAGAGTTAAATTAATAATCAAATTTATTGGAGCTTGAATTATAGGTCCATAGGTCCCTTCTTCATCACCTAAGCTCTATTATATATTGAACACTAAGAATATGACATAATATAAATGTTAATTATGATCACATTAGTAACATATTTATGATCACCTTTTAATTTTATATTTCATGAAGGTAATGATGACTCATCATTAATATTTTCTTAATATTAAAAGATAAAGATAAGGTTGATGATAAGTCATGATGTGTCATGATAATTATCATCAAATATCTTTTAATATTAAAAAGATATGGATAATATTAAAGATAAGATTGATGATGTGTCATGATAATTATCATTTTAATATTAATTAAAAATGTTTCATGAAATACTAAGAGGTGCTTATGAAAAGATGTGAACTTTTCTTATAAATAAGAATTAAGTTCTACATGAAATGAGATTGATGATGATACATAATTCCTTTATGAGAGATGGAAGAATATGTATGGGAAGAATGTTGCTCTCATCGTCTTTTCTTTTGAAGGATTAAATTGTGTTTAAAACATAAATTAGATTCAAAAGAAAAAGTGTTCATCAATAATTGATTGATTTTGCCCACTCACTAAAATATATTTTGTGGGGTAATTAGAAGAAGAAGGCTTACGGTCTCAATCATCGTTTCGACGAAGAAGATCTCGAATCTCAATCAATTATTCGGTAAAGTTTCCTTCATTTCATATTATAAAGTTATTTATTAAGAAAATTAATTTTGAGAATGTCTTAATTTAATTTTCTAAAAATCCTGTTTTTTATTTTCGCATTTTATATTATGATATAAAAATTCCAACAATTGGTATCAGAGCCAGAGTTTATTTCTGAATAAATCTTTCTGGTTTATTAAAATTCTTATTTTATATGATAAAATTTAGCCGACTTTAAAATCATTTTGTTCATAAGATGAAAAATGATTAAATGTTATAATTTTAATAGTTATGTAATTTCTATAATATCTTTTTATAAAATAAAGTATTTCTTATGAGATATTTTTTTTTATGCAAAAGATATTTGAAAAGTGTTTATGTATTTTTTAAGCCAAGTAAATCTGAAGTAGATTTTGAATTTACTTTAGTAATATTGTTCTTGAAAATTTCATGATTTAATCATGAATTTTTTCTTATATTTTATAAGATAAAATAAATAATGAGTGGGAGCGGGTTTTATGGAAATAAAACCTTTGGTCTCCATTATTAATTCAACATTGTGAGTTTTAAGTGGCGCCTAGCAACGCATAGATTTCGTTCCCCTATGGAAGGTGTCCATTTAATTCAATAACAAGGTTGATTTCTTTTATATAAATTTTGTAAGATATATTTTAAAATTGACCTACCCTACGGCGGCAATTTTAATTTAAATTTTAGAAAATTATAATAATGGGTCACACTCATAAAGATATATATTAAATGTGTTAATTATATCTTGACCAAATAAACGGTTATTAATAAGTAAAGATAAATATGAGATATTTATGATTTTATTTATTAAATGATAAAGTATCAATTTAATTTTATAATAATATGACTGACCCCACGGCAGCATATTATTGATAAAATTAGTATAATCGTGTCATTAACATAGATCATATATGTATATGAATCATGCTGATATATGCCAAATTTTAAATGATATGTCATGCTAATTTTAAAATATGTTTATTTATTTATTTCAGTTATCATGACGAATCTCATTCTCACAATCTTATCAAATGAAAAGTTAACTGGAGAAAATTTTGTGAAATGGAAAAGTAATATGAACCTTGTACTGATTTGTGAAAATCATAAGTTTGTTTTGAATGAGGAATGTCCTCCACTTCCTGCTGCTAATGCTTCTCGTACTGTACGAGATGCCTATGATAAATGGATTGACTCAAATAACAAAGCAAGGTGCTATCTCCTTGCTAGCATGTCTGACGTGCTATGATCGCAACATGAAAATATGATAACTGCATATGAGATTATGGAATCTCTCCAATCCATGTTTGGGCAACCTTCTGAACAAGATCGTCATGAAGCTATCAAAGCAGTTATGAATTCTAAAATGAAACCAAATGTCTCAATTCGAGAACATGTTCTCAAAATGATAAATTATATTCATGAAGCTGAGATTAATGGAGCAATCATTGATGAGGGAACTCAAGTGGGGATGATTTTAGAAACTTTATCCTCACGATTTCTGCAATTCAAGAGCAATTACTTTATGAATCGTCTAAAGTATAATCTTACTGAATTGCTAAATGAGCTTCAAACTTTTGAATCAATTTCAAAAGAAAAAGAGCCAGAATCAAATGTTGCTGAAGTTTATCCTTCTTCTACTTATAAGAACAATAAGAGAAAGAAGAAAGATAAAAACATAAAATTCATAAAAGGAAGCAAAGGCAGCAAGAATAAAAGCAATAAAAAGAACAAAAGCTCTAAAAAGGAACCCAAAGGAAAATGTTTTCATTGTGGGATCGAAGGACATTAGAAGCGAAACTGCAATAAGTATCTTGCGGAGCTAAAAGAGAAGGAGAAAGAAAAGTAAGGTAAATTTGATTTACTAGTTCTTGAAACATGTTTAGTTGAAAATGATTTATCATCCTGGATAGTTGATTCAGGTGCAACTGATCATGTATGTTCTTCATTGCAGATGCTTAGTTCTTGGAGGAGACTTGCTAGTGGAGAACATGTTATGAGAGTAGGGACATGAAGTACTATATCAGCTCAAGCAGTGGGAGCTGTTAGGCTTGAATTTGAAAATAAATATCTAGTGTTGACTAATGTTTATTTTATTCCAGGGTTTTCTAGAAATATTGTGTCTATTTCAAAGTTGTTTGAACAATGTTTTGGACTCTCTTTTTATAATAATGAGATTGTTATTTCTAAGAATGGTTTGAATATTTGTTCTACAATAATGGAAAATGGACTCTTTATGTTAAAACCCACTAGAAACACACTGCTTAATACTGAAATGTTCAAAGTTGAAAAACTAAACAAAAAGGGCAAAAGATTTCATATGAAGATAACATATATCTATGTCATCTTAGACTTGGTCATATAAACTTAAATAGGATTGAAAGGCTAGTAAAGGATGGTCCTTTAAGAGAACTGACAGTCGGAACTCTACCAGTCTGTGAATCTGATGGACCGGCTATTGATGGACCGGCTGAGCCGGTCCATCCTAACCCCTTGCGGGTCTACAGGAGGAGGAGGGGAGGGACAGCCGGCCCGGGTGAACCAGGGGGGGGGGGGGGTTCGGCCGAACCCAGGGAGCAAGGGGGAAAAGCCACGGTGGGCCCCTTGGGCCCACCTATTTGAATTGTTGTGGAACCAAGGGGGGCGGCCAGCTTTTGGGGGGAAATTAGAGGGTGGATGATGGTGGGCAATCTTGGAATGAGGGGGAAGTGGTGTGATTGTATGAAAGGGCCATTAGGGTTTATTTTGAGGGCATCATGTGAAGAAAACTCTTTCTCTTTTCCTTCTTATTTCTCTAGAGTTTCTTTTGGGAGATTTGGTCCTTCTCGAAGTGGACTAGTTTTGTATTTTGTTTTGTCTTGAAGATTAATGCAAAGCTCTTTTGTTCTTCCTCTCATCTCTCTTGTTTGGTGTTGATTGAGATTTGGTGGAGAAATTCCATTCTTGAAGGAGAATTAGGGCAAACCCTAATTTGTGAAACCAAGGCGTATCAATTTGGTATCAGAGCTCTTGATCCTAGACGGCATGGCGTCAAAGAAAGTGGAAGTTTTGGAGGGGGAGATGGGCCAATTGAAAGAGGAGGTGGGGGAGAAACTCTCGTCGATGGAAGGCAAATTTTCATCCCTTGAAGAGAGATTTGGGGGAATGGAAGAGATGATCCGAAAATTGCTAGAAGCTCAAGTTGCTCCACCAAACCCTAAGGAAAAAGTGAAATCTCCGGTGACGAATCAAAACCCTAACCCTAATTGTCCAATTAGGGAAGAAGGAGTAAATCAGAGTGAAGATGGCATGCAAGGCCAATGGCAAAGGAAGGAGGAGAAGGGTCTGGAATAGGTGGCCCTTGGGGGATGACAGGTGGTCAGGGAGGCCGGCCATACATGGGCTCAGTAGGCCCCTACGGCACACGTGAAGGATGGCCGAATCAAACGGGGGGGTTTCCGGAAGGAAATCGTGCCACGTGGGAGCAGGGAGGAAGAAGGGAGGACTATGGCATGGGCTATGGAGAGCCAAGAGAACCACTATGGAGGGGACTTCAAAATCCTTACCCGATGGAGAGAAGGGGAAGACCACAAGGTGAGGGATTCACTCAGGGGACATGGGGAGATGGAAGAACCTTCCACCGAGCTGACAACCGCATGAGGAAGTTGAAGATCCCTTTTTTTGAAGGGGAGGATGCGTATGGATGGATCTACAGGGTGGAGCGCTATTTTGCGGTGAACGGTGTCACAGAAGAGGAGAAGCTGATGGCGGTACCGGTATGCTTGGAAGGGAAGGCTCTGGCCTGGTTTCAGTGGCTTGAAGGGAGACAACATATTAGGAGTTGGGAGGAGTTCAAAGACCTCCTACTTCACAGGTTCAGGGTGTCAAGTGAGGGCACCCACTATGAGCAGTTGTTGGCTCTAGTGCAGGAGGGCACGGTGGCAGAGTATAGAGAGCACTTTGAGCTACTATCAGGCAGACTGAGAGGGATTCCGGATGACCTTCTAGAGGGGAGTTTCATGAAGGGGTTGAAGCCTCACATCAGAGCAGCCATCAGAGTAGTGGCTCCCCAGGGGTTAGTAAGGATCATGGAGACTGCACAGCTGGTGGAGGACAAGCTGAAGGTGGAACCACCGAGGAGATCAGGGGTGTCTTACCCCACTTTCCGACCACCACCCATGGGTGGAGGTACAAAGGCGGTCACCATCCTCCCTCCTAGGGAGGTAACCACGGTAAGAACCACTACAGCAGTGAACCAAGGGGGGTTCAAGAGGTTGACTGACTCAGAGTTGAAGGAAAAAAGGGCCAAGGGCCTTTGCTACCGCTGTGATGAAAAGTTTACACCAGGGCATAGGTGTAAGGAGAAGACGCTACATGTGATCCTAGTGGAGGATTCAGAGGAGGAAGAAGAGGATACAATAGCAACTGAGGAGGGTGGAAGTGAGGAAGAACACCCTCACTTAGCTATGGTGGAGGTCTCACTCAACTCCATAGCGGGACTGACATCGCATTCCACCATGAAGCTAGAAGGGGAGATTGCAGGCTACAAGGTGATGGTTTTGATTGATAGTGGGGCCACCCACAACTTCATTGCTTGCAGATTAGTGGAGAA
Source organism: Dendrobium nobile (assembly GCA_022539455.1). Classification (NCBI taxonomy): domain Eukaryota; kingdom Viridiplantae; phylum Streptophyta; class Magnoliopsida; order Asparagales; family Orchidaceae; genus Dendrobium; species Dendrobium nobile. The sequence continues at coordinate 38,106,185 of CM039720.1, read as the reverse complement.
GGTGGGGCTACCAGTGACACAAGGGAGAGGTGTAGGTGTCATTTTGGGCACAGGGAAGAAGGAGAACTGTAACGGGCAGTGTAAGGGAGTGACCCTAACATTGCAAGGAGATGAGATAGTTCAAGACTTCCTACTACTGGAGTTGGGAAGCACTGACGTGATACTGGGGATGCAGTGGCTCCAGTCCTTGGGGGAGATGAAGGTGAATTGGAAGAAATTGTGCATGGAGTATGGGAAGGGGAGCAGGAGAGTGACACTACAGGGAGACCCCAGTTTGTGCAGATCCAGAGTGGCCTTGAAGTCCATCTTCAAGACTTTGAGAGATGATGGAGAGGGCTATTTGATAGAGCTACAGCAGGTGGGCATAGAGGTGGAAAAGGAGCAAGAAGACATACCCGAGGAGGTCCAGGAGCTTCTACAACAGCACTCCACAGTGTTTCAGATGCCCAAGGGGCTACCCCCTATCAGATCCAGGGAGCATGCTATTGTATTGAAGACTGGAGTAGCACCCATCAGCGTGCGACCCTACAGATATCCTCATGCTCAGAAAGAAGAGATTGAGAGGTTAGTAGCAGAGATGATGGAGGCTCAGGTGATCCAGCCCAGTGTGAGCCCATTTTCAAGCCCTGTACTCTTGGTAAAAAAGAAAGACGGAAGTTGGCGATTCTGTGTGGACTATCGGGCCCTCAATAAAGAGACTGTGTTGGACAAATTCCCTATTCCGGTGGTAGATGAGCTTCTGGATGAGCTTGGGGGAGCTACCATCTTCTCCAAGGTGGACCTGAAATCTGGTTATCACCAGATTAGGATGAAGACTGAAGACATTCAGAAGACAGCGTTCCGAACACATGAGGGTCATTATGAGTTTCTAGTGATGCCATTCGGGCTCACTAACGCTCCTTCCACCTTCCAAGCCTTGATGAATCAGGTCTTCCAGCCCTACTTGAGGAGGTTTGTTCTAGTTTTTTTTGATGATATACTGGTATATAGCAAATCTCTGCAGGACCATGTCACCCATCTAGGGGTGGTACTCACTACCTTATTGGAGCATCAGCTATATGCCAACCAGAAGAAGTGTTCTTTCGCGCAAAAGGAGGTGGAGTATCTGGGGCACATCATTTCAAAAAGTGGGGTGGCGGCTGACCCCACTAAGATAGAGGCCATGATGAAGTGGCCTACACCAAAATCCCTTAAAGGCCTGAGGGGATTTTTGGGACTTACTGGCTACTGTAGGAGATTTATTAAGGGCTATGGTTCCATAGCAGGCCCTTTGACTGATCAGCTGAAGAAGGACAACTTTCAGTGGGGAGAGAAGGCAGAGGAAGCCATGAAGACTCTGAAGGAAGCCATGACTAGTGCACCAGTTTTGGCTCTCCCAGATTTCACCCAGCCATTTGTGGTTGAGACCGACGCTTCAGGAGTGGGCTTGGGAGCAGTACTCATGCAGAATCACAAGCCAATTGCTTTCTTCAGCAGGATCCTATCACCGAGGGCGAGGTTGAAGTCAGTTTATGAGCGGGAACTGATGGCCATTGTGTTGGCCATTCAAAAATGGCGGCCTTATCTATTGGGGCAACGATTTATAGTTCGTACTGATCAGAGGAGCCTCAAGTACTTACTAGAGCAAAGGTTGGTGGCAGAAGAACATCAGAGGTGGCTAGCAAAACTAGTGGGGTATGAGTTTGAGATTCAGTATAAGCCCGGAGCTCAAAACAAGGCGGCAGATGCTTTATCCCGTGTGGAGTGCTCACAGCTGATGGCACTATCTGTTCCCCAATTGGTTGATTGGGGTGAATTGGTGAAGGAAAATCAACATACGGAGGAGTTAGAGAGAATCCGAGCGGCTATCCAGAAGGGAGGAGGGTTCAAAGGGTATCACCTAGAGAACTCTCTTTTACTATACAGAGGGAGATTAGTACTACACCGCGACTCAGCATTTATCCCCATTCTTCTAAGGGAGTACCACGATAGCCGTATTGGTGGACATTCAGGGGTGGAGAAGACCTATCGGCGGGTGAAAGCCGAATTCTTTTGGAAGGGGTTAAGAGGAGATGTCGAAGATATGGTGAGCAAATGTGATATTTGTCAACGGAACAAGTATCAAGCTTGTGCCCCTAGTGGATTGCTGCAGCCCTTGGTGCTTCCAAACAAGATTTGGGAGGAAGTCACCATGGATTTCATTGAGGGGTTACCCAAGTCGGAGGGATACACAGTCATCATGGTGGTAGTGGATCGTCTGAGCAAGTACAGCCATTTCATTCCACTACGGCATCCTTTCTCAGCTCCTACTGTTGCATCTACTTTCATCAGAGAGGTGGTTCGATTGCATGGGGTCCCCACTTCTATTGTCTCAGATAGAGACAAAGTTTTCTTGAGTTCATTCTGGAAGGAGCTTTTCAAGATGCAGGGCACATTCTTGAAGCGGAGTACAGCATACCACCCACAGACAGACGGACAGTCCGAGGTGGTGAACAGGAGCGTGGAGACTTATTTGAGATGCTTCGTTGGGGAGAGGCCTAAGCAATGGGTCAAATGGCTGCCATGGGCAGAATATTGGTACAATACTTGTTACCATACCGCATCTCAGTTTACACCGTTCAAGATCCTTTATGGGAGGGATCCACCACCATTGGTGAATTATCAAAAGGGGGCGACTCCTGTCTATCTAGTGGATCAATACTTGGAGGAGAGGGATAGAGTGTTGGAAGAATTGAGGGAGCATCTATTGCGAGCCCAGCAGATCATGAAGACCAGGGCAGATTCGCATCGCAAGGAGATGACATTTGAGGTGGGAGAATGGGTGTACCTAAAGCTGCGGCCTTACCGACAGAAGACTGTGGCTAACAGAAGAAGTGAGAAGCTCTCCCACGATACTACGGGCCTTTTGAGATCGAGAGGAAAGTAGGGATGGTGGCCTACCGCCTCAAGTTACCACCTCAATCCTCCATCCATCCTGTTTTCCATGTGTCACTATTGAAGAGGAGCATAGGTGAGAACATCATGGCCACTCCCACCATACCACGGGGCCTCACAGGAAATATGCAACTCTTATTAAAACCACTACAGGTGAAAGAAGTAAGGAGGAATGATCAAGGCAAGAGGGAGGTACTCATCGAGTGGAAGGACCTTCCGACGCATGAGGCTACGTGGGAGATATATGAGGCTATGCAAGATCAATTTCCAGATTTCAACCTTGAGGAAAAGGTTGATCTTCTAGAGGGCGGTATTGATGGACCGGCTATTGATGGACCGGCTGAGCCGGTCCATCCTAACCCCTTGCGGGTCTACAGGAGGAGGGGAGGGGCAGCCGGCCCGGGTGAACCAGGGGGGGGTTCGGCCGAACCCAGGGAGCAAGGGGGAAAAGCCACGGTGGGCCCCTTGGGCCCACCTATTTGAACTGTTGTGGAACCAAGGGGGGCGGCCAGCTTTTGGGGGAAATTGGAGGGTGGATGATGGGGGGCAATCTTGGAATGAGGGGGAAGTGGTGTGATTGTATGAAAGGGCCATTAGGGTTTATTTTGAGGGCATCATGTGAAGAAAGCTCTTTCTCTTTTCCTTCTTATTTCTCTAGGGTTTCTTTTGGGAGATTTGGTCCTTCTCGAAGTGGACTAGTTTTGTATTTTGTTTTGTCTTGAAGATTAATGCAAAGCTCTTTTGTTCTTCCTCTCATCTCTCTTGTTTGGTGTTGATTGAGATTTGGTGGAGAAATTCCATTCTTGAAGGAGAATTAGGGCAAACCCTAATTTGTGAAACCAAGGCGTATCAGAATCTTGTTTAGAAGGAAAAATGACTAAGAGAATTTTTTATGGAAAAAGTGAAAGAGTAAAAGAAACCCTTGAACTTGTGCATTCAGATGTTTGTGGACCATTTAATATACAAGCAAGAGGTGGTTATGAATATTTTGTCATTTTCATTGATGACTATTCAAGATATGGTTATGTTTATTTAATGACAAGGAAATCTGAAACTTTTCGAAAGTTTAAAGAATTTCGTGCTGAAGTTGAAAATCAATTAAGCAAGTCATTAAAAATATTTCGATCAGATCGTGGTGGTGAGTACTTAGATACAGAATTCAGAAATTATTTAATTGAAAATGGAATTGTATCTCAACTCACTGCACCTGTAACTCCACAACAAAATGGTGTTGCTGAAAGAAGAAATCGAACATTGCTCTATATGGTTAGGTCTATGTTAAGTTACTCGTCCTTACCAAATTCATTTTGGGGATATGCAATACAAACTGCTATGTATATTTTGAATACTGTACCTTCAAAATCAGTTCATAAGACACCTTTAGAATTATGGAGTGGGTGTAAACCTAGTTTACGACACATCTGTATATGGGGATGTCCGGCACACGTATTAAAGACGAAAACTAATAAGTTGGAATCACGTTCAGAAGTATGCATTTTTGTCGGATATTCAAAAGGTACAAGAGGATGGTTGTTTTATAGTCCTCAAAAAAAGAAAGTATTTGTATCAACAAATGCTACTTTTCTTGAACATGAATATATGAAAGATTTCAAACCTCGGAGTAAAGTGTTACTCAAAGAATTGCTAAATGAACCAATCACAAAAGATATGGACACTATTGTTTAAAGTCAACAAAAGGAAACCACCACTCTAAATCAAGAACCTTTATTGCCTCGTCGTAGTGGGAGAGTTATTAGATTACCCTCTCGATATAATATTAATGGAGAAGCATATATTGTCGCATCTGATGATGACAATGATGATCCATTAACATATAAACAAACATTAGAGGATCCTGATAAAGAAAAATGGTTAGACGCCATGAAACTTGAAATAGATTCGATGTATTTCAATTCTGTTTGGGAACTTGTGGATCTTCCTAGCGAGGTAAGACCTATAGGATGTAAATGGAAATATAAGAGAAAAAGAAGTGCTAATGGAAAAGTTGAGACTTATAAAGCAAGACTAGTGGCAAAAGGATACAACCAAAAGGAGGGTATTGATTTTGATGAAACTTTCTCTCCTGTTGCTATGCTTAAATCTATACGTATAATTTTATCCATTGCTGCATATTATGACTATGAAATTTGGCAAATGGATGTCAAGACGGTTTTTTTGAATGGCTATCTTGAAGAAAGAATTTATATGAAACAGCCAGAGGGTTTCATAATAGAAGGTCAAGAGCAAAAAGTTAGCAAACTAAAAAGATCTATATATGGACTTAAGCAAGCTTCAAGGTCATGGAATATAAGATTTGATGAAGCAATTAAATCTTATGGATTTGATCAAAGCTTAAATGAACCTTGTGTTTATAAGTACTTTAAAAATCAAATAGTTGTGTTCTTAATTCTTTACGTAGATGATATTCTACTTATTGGAAATAATACTGAATTATTATTTGACGTAAAGAAATGGCTGGCCAAACAATTCCAAATGAAAGATTTGGGAGAGGCAAGTTTTATACTTGGGATAAAAACTAATAAGAGATCGTAAAAATAAAATATTAGCACTTTCTCAAGCATCCTATATTGAGAAGATTCTTACAATATTTGGGATGCAAAACTCCAAGAAAGGAAATATGCCTTCACGTCATGGAGTTTATCTTTCTAAAAAGCAATGTCCTCAAACACAACAAGAAAAAGTTGATATGCTACAAGTGTCTTATGCATCAGCAGTTGGTAGTCTCATGTATGCAATGTTGTGTACAAGACCTGACATTTGTTATGTTGTAGGCATAATCAGTAGATATCAATCTAACCCAGGAAGGTTTCATTGGGTGGCAGTTAAGCATATACTTAAATATCTCAGAAGAACTAAAGAATATATGATTGTGTATTCTGGAAGTGATTTGATCCCTAAAGGATACACTGATGCTGACTTTCAATCAGATAGAGATGAAAGTAAATCTACATCTGGCTCAATATTTATTTTAGGAGGTGGAGCCATAGTTTGGAGAAGTATAAAACAATCATGTATTTCTGACTCAACTATGAAAGTTGAATATGTGGCTGCTGCAGAAGCGGCTAAAGAAGCAGTTTGGCTCTGTAATTTTCTAATAGAATTGGAAGTTGTTCTAAATTTAGAAAAATCTCTAACACTATTTTGTGATAATAGTGCAGCTATATCAAATACAAAAGAAGACAGAAATCATAAAAGGGCAAAACATATAGATAGAAAATATCATTTGATAAGAGAGATTGTGAAAGAGAATAAAGTATCAGTACAGAAGATAACATCAGAAGAGAATATTGCTGATCCTTTTACCAAGACACTGTCTGAAAGAATTTTTCAGAAACATGTACAAGAAATGGGATTGAGAAAGATGTCTCATTTGCTTTAGGGCAAGTGGGAGTTTGTTAGGGTTGTGCCCTAAAGAAATATTATTGTAATATATTTTCTATGGAAATAAATATTTAAAGACAAGTTTAGCATGTTTCGATATTATCATTTGATATAATATTTTGTTCCATAATTATTTATGTAACCATAATTCAGTATATAATTATATACAAGAGGATTGAATTATGGATAATAATCAAAACAAGTTCATAATTATTAATTATAGTTGGAATTTATAATTAAATATTATTAGTACGGTCTATCAACATTAAGAATGGAATAATCTTATCCGGATTATTCGATATGGAGATATTAAGGATGGAGGTACTTTATATAATATGATTATATAGAACTGGACCAGATAAATTTTGAATTCTCTAATAAATTTTGTTTTAATTATAGAGAATTTAAAATTAATCATAAAGATGATCATATATAAAACAATCTTAATCCTGAGTTATTAATAAACTTCTATTTGTGACATTTAGTTTTTTGATTTACTTGGAAATAGTTTGGAAGAAATAAACTCAATCCTTGTATTTCAGAAACACAATGAAACAAATGGCTGGGAATGTTAATATACATATATGGAATCCATTCCTTTCAATTTTGAAAGTTAGAAAATTAGTTCCCTTGAATAATTAATTCAGAACTTGAACAATTGAGCGCTCAAATTTTGTGACTAGGTCATAAAGTTTATTGTTCATTAGAGAATTAATTGGAATTCAAGGATTAAGATATAATTAGTGAGGTGTCAGAATTACCTAGCTCTAATTATGAACTTTTTATGGAGGATTATTTTATATGTAATGATTAAATCAATGGACGATTCAATTTTATAATTGAGTAAATTATACTATAATTTCAAGAGTGCAATTTCATATTTATAGTGGAATAATATTGAAATTAATAATTTTGATTTATTAATTTAAGAGTTAAATTAATAATCAAATTTATTGGAGCTTGAATTATAGGTCCATAGGTCCCTTCTTCATCACCTAAGCTCTATTATATATTGAACACTAAGAATGTGACATAATATAAATGTTAATTATGATCACATTAGTAACATATTTATGATCACCTTTTAATTTTATATTTCATGAAGGTAATGATGACTCATCATTAATATTTTCTTAATATTAAAAGATAAAGATAAGGTTGATGATAAGTCATGATGTGTCATGATAATTATCATCAAATATCTTTTAATATTAAAAAGATATGGATAATATTAAAGATAAGATTGATGATGTGTCATGATAATTATCATTTTAATATTAATTAAAAATGTTTCATGAAATACTAAGAGGTGCTTATGAAAAGATGTGAACTTTTCTTTTAAATAAGAATTAAGTTCTACATGAAATGAGATTGATGATGATACATAATTCCTTCATGAGAGATGGAAGAATATGTATGAGAAGAATGTTGCTCTCGTCTTTTTTTTTGAAGGATTAAATTGTGTTTAAAACATAAATTAGATTCTAAAGAAAAAGTGTTCATCAATAATTGATTGATTGTGCCAACTCACTAAAATATATTTTGTGGGGTGATTAGAAGAAGAAGGCTTACAATCTCAATCAACGTTTCGACGAAGAAGATCTCGAATCTTAATCAATTATTCGGTAAAGTTTCCATCATTTCATATTATAAAGTTATTTATTAAGAAAATTAATTTTGAGAATGTCTTAATTTAATTTTCTAAAAATCATGTTTTTTATTTCCGCATTTTATATTATGATATAAAAATTCCAACAAGGAGAGGTATACACTAGGGCACCGATGTAAGGATTGATCTCTTAAGGTTTTAATCGGGGATATTAATATGAAAGGGGCTATTTTGGAATTGCATTATTTTTGTTTTGCTTTAAGTAGTTTAAGGTTATGGTTATGTTTTGTGATGTGATACCGAATGCAAGGAGCTTCGTAAGAAATTAAAATTGAGTTGGCAAAGAAATTACAACTAATAACTTATGGCGATAGCAAGAAAATCATTAAAAATTCGTAGTTATCAACTAGCTTAGGCGAAGAAGTATGTAGATTAGCCAAAACTTTCAGACAACCAAAAATAGTAGCAACACTAAAAGCTATTACAACAATCCGCCATTTAATAACGAGAAGTTCACCTTGGGGAAATAATCACTCAACTAGACTAGGCTTTGCGGGAGAGGAATTTCAGCACACCAAATGATGCCACGAGGAAGGTTGCAACGCCAATGATCTTGAACCACGAAAAGGTTGCCGGCGGTGGATGACACACGGACGTCTTGCTTTCAATAGTCCACTCGTAGTCTTCAAATCGCTCGTCTATGATGTCGATGAGTGTGGGTAGGATGCGGTTCAAATAATCCTCCACTGTTTCGTCGTACCCGAATCCGACGTCAAAGAAGGGGGAGCGGGTGGGGTGAATATGTCCTTCGTCGTCAAGCACCAATCCACTGTCAACTTCGGGATCCGCCATGCATAGTGGCGTGAGAGGATCTTACTCCGGAAGAAGAAGAATATCGAGGAGAGGAGAAAACTTGAAGATGTGAAGGTGAGAGTGAGGGAGGAGGCCGGCGGGATTCCAAGGGGAGAGGGAGGGGGGTCGGCGGGTGCAGGGGGGGGGGAGCTTAGGGTTTGAAAGTTTCAATCCTAATTAGTCCCTAATCAAATCTGAAATAAATTTCAGATTTAATTAAATGTGGAGGGAAATTAATTAGGAATTGAATTAGAATTCAAATTGATGGAGCCTTAAAAGGAAAGAACAAGGGGGAAGCCAAAGAAAGGGGGCCGGCGGTCAATAGAGGGGAGAGGGATTTGAAAACTTAAAACTGAAATTAGATTTCAATTTTAAGTAAATTAGGAGGGAAAATTATGTGGAGTTAATTCCTAATTCAAGAGGATTCAATGCCTTAATGGAGCCTTAATGGGGCTCCACCCAAGCATGTGGCCGGCGGCTTCTAGAAGGAGGGATTTGGTGTGGGTGCTAGTGGGTGGCTTCCAAAATTGCTTGCATGAGATTTGAAAAGAACTAAAACAAAATCCATTTGAAATTTGGAATTTGTCATGAAACGAATTCAAAACTTTCCTAATTTGGAATTTCTAAAATAGGAAAGATTTTGAAATTCAAATTTTGAATTTTCAAAATCTGAATTTGAGGGGACGGGGATTAAACCGATGTTTGAAATGTCACCACCGGATGGTGGTGGTGGAGGGAGGCCGGCGGCTATGGGAAGTGGGAGGCCGGCGGGTTGGGGAGGAGGAGGGGAATCGGATGCGGGATATAGATCACGAGCCACGGACTCCTCCAATGACTGGTGGGTGTTGCGTTTCGCCCTCACCTTGGGCTTTCACTCTCCTCTCTAACTCTCCACAATGAGAAAAAGAAGAAGACAAGGGAAATCAAAACAAATTTTCATAATCTTCATTAGCCTCATACAATGATACATGACCCCTATATATAGGTCATGAGATACAAGAAAATAAAAGCATAAATAATGACTAAATCGCCCTCGGGGCCCCAACATGACTCACTCACACACAAGGGTAAAACAGGAATACTGAAAACTGAAAATGCATGAATAACTAAAAATATAAGCTCTGAATCGTGGCCATCGATCGGCGATGCTTCCGGCGATACACGTGTCTGAACCGTTGATCGATGACCTCATCATTTTGTTTGCTAAGATTGTAGTGTTCTTAGGGTGCTTTGGGCTCTAGCCGGCGTCTAGGGATTTGGGGGGGGGATTGTTAGACCGTCGACCCTCATCTACAGTTGGCTAAAGAAAAAGTGCTGCATAGGATTTGCCTTAGTAGGCGAAAGATGGGGGCAGATCCCACCTCCCTTGCAGTGGGGCCTAGGGAGGGTTTTCAAAAGGGAGATTTTTTTTGGGGGGGGAGGGGAGTTTAATATGAAAGGGGCTATTTGGGAATTGCATTATTTTTGTTTTGCTTTAAGTAGTTTAGTTCCCTAGGGTTAAGGTTATGGTTATGTTTTGTTTGCTAAGATTGTAGTGTTCTTAGGGTGCTTTGGGCTCTAGCCGGCGTCTAGGGATTTGGGAGAGCCGGATCTTTCTTTGCAATTAAAGATCTGGCTATATCTTGAGTTTATCTTCATAATTCTTTCAATAAAATTGTTCCTAGGCATTCTTCCTTTCAATTTTTTGTGTTTTATCCGTTGATTTTGCTTAAAATGCATCTGTTTCCTATCAGCCAACTATATTGATAGTAGTCGTTAGGGTTGACTATTTAATATGAAAGGGGCTATTTTGGAATTGCATTATTTTTGTTTTGCTTTAAGTAGTTTAGTTCCCTAGGGTTAAGGTTATGGTTATGTTTTGTTTGCTAAGATTGTAGTGTTCTTAGGGTGCTTTGGGCTCTAGCCGGCGTCTAGGGATGGGGGGGGATTGTTAGACCGTCGACCGTCATCCACAGTTGGCTAAAGAAAAAGTACTGCATAGGATTTGCCTTAGTAGGCGAAAGACGGGGGCAGATCCCACCTCCCTTGCAGTGGGGCCTAGGGAGGGTTTTCAAAAGGGAGTTTTTTTTTTTTGGGGGGGGGTGATGTGACACCAGGAGTTGTATTTAGAGAATTAATAAAAACTTGTTCGAATAATGAAATTACAATTTTAATGTAGTTCACAATTGAAGCATTCTCAAAGATCTTAGAATTCAACTAGGCTTAGGCAAGAACTTACACCTAAATTACAAGTTCTATAAAATAACAACTTCAATAATAAGTAATGAAAATGAATGGCCAACAAGAATCCGGCGGTTAACAAAGCGATTGTCTCACCTTGAGGCCACGCTCATTCACCTACTTCTAGGTTCGTTGGGAGAAGAAGAAACATGCAAGTGATGAAACCACTCCGAGGATGACGGTGCCGTAAATCCGTAGGGAAGAAGAGGATGGCGCCGAATGTGGAGGAGACACGTGACGACGATCTTTGATGATCCACGTGTAGACGGAGAAGTGGTCGTCGATGGAATCCACTAGCGTTGGTAGGATTCGATCCAAGTATTCTTCGACGGTATCGTCAAAGTCAAAGCCGACGTCGAAGAACCGTGATCGGAGGATATTAACTCTCCCTTGGTTGTCGTATTCAAACCCGAAATTCCATTCGGGTTCCTCCATGCATTCTTGATGGTGAGGAAAGGTGTCGCCGCAAAAAAAGTTCTCCAAAAGGGGGAGAGAAGGGCGGCGGGCTGGAGAGGGGATGAGGAGGCCGGCGGTAGAGCAAGGGGAGAAGGGTTTGGTTATTAGAAAACTGAAATTATTTCAGTTTAAGTGAAGTAGGAGGGAAAATTTAGAGATTTGAATTTCAATTTGAAAGCAATTAAAGCCTTAATGAAAATTCAAAGGGGGGAGAAGAGAGAGGATGGGCCGGCGGTAGAGAGAGGAGGGGAGAGAGGGTTTGAAACTGAAATCGTTTCTGTTTTTAGGCAATGGGAGGGAAAATAATTTGATCCCAATTTGAATTCCACATAGGATTAGGAAGTAATTGATTCAATAATGGGAATTTCCCATAGGGGGGCTGGCGGCAATGCTAGAGAGAGAGAGAATTAGGGAGAGAGGAGAGGAGGTTTCTAAATAGAATTTGATGACTAGGAAAGTTTTAGAATAAATCCAATTTAATTGAATTTTAAAATTGAGCTCATTCGAAAACTTTCCATACATAGAATTTCCAAATTTAGAAAGAAATTTTGAAATTCGAAATTCAAATTTCAATGTTGAATTGGGGAAGGAGATGAGGAGAGGTGGTGGAGTGGGAGAAAGGCCGGCGGCAAGGTGGTGGTCGGCGGGACTAGGGTGGCCGACGGGTAGGGATCCAAGGGTGAATATGCTTACGGAAATTTCGACTCCTTCCAACGGTTGATTTTTGCTTGCGGAAGATTTGGTAGAGAATATGAAGGTTGCATGAAACTCCTTGAGAACTCACTAAGAGATCTCTAAAAAAAAAGAACTCACAAAGAGATCAAAAGATTGGAACTCACAAAGAGATCACAATAGCAAAATTTTCATTCAATAATTCAATAATCCCCAATTACAATGACAAAGCCTATATATAGGCTGCCTAGAAATAAAAATACATAATGACGACAACGCCCTTGGGCTACAATAAGCACTACTTCCCTCATAGGGGTACAAACGGAAAAACATGAAATAAAATGACATGAATAAAATAAAACATCAAAAATAAAGACTCTGAATCATGGCCGTCGATCGGCGTCTCCGGCAATGGTACACGTGTCGAAATCTGATGTCCCCATCAGGGGGGGGAGTTTAATATGAAAGGGGCTATTTGGGAATTGCATTATTTTTATTTTGCTTTAAGTAGTTTAGTTCCCTTGGGTTAAGGTTACGGTTATGTTTTGTTTGCTAAGATTGTAGTGTTCTTAGGGTGCTTTGGGCTCTAGCCGGCGTCTAGGGATTTGGGAGAGCCGGATCTTTCTCTGCAATTAAAGATCTGGCTATATCTTGAGTTTATCTTCATAATTCTTTCAACAAAATTGTTCCTAGGCATTCTTCCTTTCAATTTTTTGTGTTTTATCCGTTGATTTTGCTTAAAATGCATCTGTTTCCTATCAGCCAACTATATTGATAGTAGTTGTTAGGGTTGACTATTTAATATGAAAGGGACTATTTCGAAATTGCATTATTTTTGTTTTGCTTTAAGTAGTTTAGTTCCCTAAGGTTAAGGTTATGGTTATGTTTTGTTTGCTAAGATTGTAGTGTTCTTAGGGTGCTTTGGGCTCTAGCCGACGTCTAGGGATTGGGGGGGGATTGTTAGTCCGTCGACCCTCATCTACAGTTGGCTAAAGAAAAAGTACTGCAGGCGATTTGCCTTTGCAGGCGAAATAATAATGATGAAATTGGTCAACATTGGGGATTTTCTACTCAACTACAACTTGGCTTGACGAGAGGAAGATTTTGCATAGAATTGAGATCACTCTAGGAAGAAGATGCCGGAAGTCTTTGTCCACGGGAGAAAAGTAGTCGGAGTAGTGTGGGGTTGGCGGCCTGTACGTGATTGATCCAACAGACTTGTGGAAGTATGGGTCTCATGATCCTCATTCCAACATTGAAGTGGAGAGGGGAGGCGTGCGTTTTCTCCTTTCATTGGCTTCTCTATTCATAGGCGAGAGGAGAGGTGCGGCGGGATTTTCAAAGGAGTGAGGGATAGTTTTCGGCAAGTGGGAGAGGAGTTGGGCGGGTGTGGGAAAAATTAGAGAGTAGGTTAGATGGAGGTGGCAAGTGGTTCTATAAAATCTAAAATTAATTTCTAGATTTTAGGATAATGGAGGGAAATAATTGAAAAGGGGATTTCAAATTTCTCAAAAAGTAATTAAGGGGGAATTAACTGGGTAATCACGAAGGGGCCCATTATGTGGCCGGAGGCGGGGGGGACTATAATGAGGATGGAGAGAAGAGGGATTTTTCTAAGTTAAAAACTGATTGATTTCAGTTTTAAGAGGATTGGGAGGGAAATTATGAAATCAATTGATTCCAAAAACGGTCATGGCATTAACTAGCATGTAATGGGGGAATCTCCCTAGTGTGGCGGCGGGCATGCTGGGAAGGGGAGAGGCAATTCATATAATTGGCTTCCCATTTGAATTAGTGATGTGGCACAAGGCGATTAAAACTCCAATATCAATGGAATTAACAATTAGCGAACCGTCATTGAAAACGTTCCAAATTTGAATTCCAACATTTAGGAAAAATTCAAATTTAAATTTCAATATTTCAATTCAAAATTTGGGTATGTGTGGAGATGTAAGTGGCACGGTTGAGGGGGATTCGTCGACGGTTGGGTGGTTGGCCGCGGTCGGGGATGTGGCCGGCGGTGAACTTCAAGGGGCAGGAGGCAAGTGAGATGAGAGGGCTTATTCTTGTAGTGGATGGGACAGGAGATGGATACGAATACGAGCGGAAGATAAAAGGGAAAATAAATTAACAAATCGAGGACTCTTCCAACGATTGGTTTTGTGGGCCTTGCGAATTGCTTCTTGAGCTCTCTTCCTCTCAAAGCATCTCTGGCTAAGAAAAGTAGACAAAATAATTTTTTCATTCATCATTCTATTGTTCATTACATAAGAAAGTTGACCAATATATATAGGCCTCAAATTGAAACGAAAACAAAGATAAAATGCCCCTTGGGCTATATAGAGACCAAATACCCATAAGGGTAAAAATCGGAAGAAAACTAAAATAATAAAGTAACTACATAACATGACAAAAATAACCTAAACTCCTGATCGTGGCCGTCGATCTCGGTGTCTCCGATTGCGCACACATCGTCGAAATTGCTGACGATGTCTAACATCAAACAAATTACAAGTTACCAATCTAAACAAGTTTATTGTTATGCTTGTTAATGAATCATCTATATCACAAGTTGCAACTCACATATCTACTAGTCATTCATGTTTTGGATATCAATAAGTTGATGGACGACTTCTCTATCTTACTCTCATATAATCATTATGTAGTACAAGTGTTGGGTTGAATCTAAAATGTCAAAGGATTAAATATTGAGCTCTAAAACTCTAATTCCCCCTTTAAGATTAGTTCTAAATTGTGGAAGAAAGCCTGTTATAGTGGCAAGTCTTAGAGATGGGTATCCTGGGAATGCGCAGCTTTGGTGAAAAGTGCAACCCATCCTAAGGGGTTAACTTTCCTAAACAGTATAATATGAATTAAAAAATCAAGGCTTGTGTAACTGCCGATTTTAATATGTAACTATGTAAACTATTACAAGAGTTATCCGTGTTCTCGTATGTTACACAATTGAATCCAAGAACTCAGTTTCATTTCAAAGATTTTCTTCAAGTTACTTGTTGAGTATACAAAAGAAAAAAAGAAAGAATAATGACAAATAGTTATCTAGTTAAGGTTTGGTGAAAAGTGAACAATTCTCCAAATAGTTATCTAGTAACTTTTATCATTAACCATGCCTACTACGAGACAGTCAGTTGAAGCCTTGATATTGGCAAGTTGCTTGATTACAATGAGGTGCTAAGAGCTAGCTCAATTTGATCCTTAGAACTAATTTACTAAACTCGGTTGAAATTCTCATGAAGTAGCCTACTTGCTCTAAATAACCATTAAGTGTGCCTGCCTAAAGTACTACTTGAAGAATTTTACTGAAGTACTACCAACATAATACAACTCACTTTTGCTCTGTCCCACCTTCAGCTTATCAAGTGGACTACCTGCTACACAATTAACCTCAGGAGATCAACCTATGTTATTGTATGTAATCAAATCAAATTACCAAATTATGCAATAGATCTTGGCTTCATGTATAAATAGGAGGCTAAATCAGTCGTGACACGTAAAAAATCATTCAAAATTTATTGGGCTTCATTTAATTTATTGCCTTAACTTGGTCCCATTGGCCCTATTGGTCAAAGAGATTTAACTAGATGTTTTGTTCAACAATTCTCCAAAGATTCTCTTAGAAATAGCTTCTCTCTCTTTCATGCGTATGGGCATGATTCCTTTCACTGTAGAGTTTTGATTATATTCTCCGTATAACTTTGGATCCAGATGAAGATATGCTTAAAATCTTAGGCAATACTCAACATGACAAGTGAAAAATGAGGATTCGTAACCCCCCAATAACTTGAGATAAGGCTAATAGTGATGTGAGAGATAAAGCGGTATGAAAAATAGGTTGCGGAATTTAACTTAGGTTTTGTTTGGGAAAATTTTCTTCTTCTTTCTATTGAAACTTTTTTGAAAAATTTCTTGAATTTGAAATTTTTGCATTTAAGACGTTTTAAAGCAGTATAAAAGTTGTCACAACAAGCCTTAGTGGTGGCACAGAATCTCATGTTATAATCTAAACTCCTAATTCATCATATATTTGTTTTTCCTTCCACGTTTTTGAAAACAGCTTTACTATATTAGAATTACAACGGCAGATGTTCGGGTACAATTTATTTGTCAAACAATTGACTGTTAGTTATGGTCTGTATATGCTATTGGGTTAGAAGTAACTTTTAAGTACGCATATTACTCTTAGTTTTGAGTTCTCCGCATAAATTTCGGATGACTTTTGATCTATTTTTACATTAGATGTATTGGTTTGTTTCAGGATATATTCAACCCAGGAACTATATTAAGGAGCCATGGTAGAGTTGGATTTTAATTTTTCATGCCGCCCCGCAACTGAGGCCAAGTCTGTAAGTGATTGATCTGATTTTTTTTTTTTGGTTCTACTAAATAGAAAGTTCATTTAGTTTCTTATCCATTCCTTTCTCTCAAATATTTTGCTGGGTTGTGCCTGTCATCAATTTTGTTTTCTCATGCTGCCAGATCACCTTTGATTTCAAGAGCAGTTCTTCTAGAAGAAAACTAAAGCACCATAAGAGCTACCTGGTGAAGAGATGTCTATTGAAAAGCACAATTAGGCGATCCTCACCTACTGTAATTGCTAGGCTATGGGCCTGGACACATTACCTTCTCCTGGATCCCATAAACCACGGAGGGAGTGAAAAAATGTTCCCATAAGCTCCGTTCCAACGATTTCCAAAAAGAATTCGCCAGAATGATTGCTTTCTTCAAAAATACACGATGCGCACCAAGAATATAAAGATGTTTTTTGAAGGGAAGTGCCAGAAGTTGAGAATCACAAGAACCCGGATATTTGTAAGCGAAGGCCCAACGTAAAACAGAGTGGATGGGCTGACTTTATACGTCAGAGCTTCATTAATGCAAAGCGCCTCTCACCGATGACAGGATTCGGGAGATCTAAGGAATTTGATAATGCATTGGAAGTTCTTGAATCCAATAAGGACCTTTTCTTGATTACTTCAAGAACCCGACTCTTTGTTCTCAAAACACCTTCAAGACTAAGTCACTTCCTCCCTCTCCACGCAAGCCTGCTTGCTTCAGAAGTCATCAAGAATAGTCTAACTGCAAGCTGTGAATCATCCTTAAGATCAAAATAAAGATAAGAGGCCCATTAATCTAAAATAAGTGATTCACAACCACTGAAGAAACCTGCAGCTAACTCAATGATCATCCCTTTAGAGAACTATGTGTTCTCTTCCTAAGAGGCTTTCTAACTCAATGTTGTTGAAAAACCTGTAAATCAGACCAAGCCACACTATTGTTATTCTAAAACCAAGTCTTCCGAAGGCTCGAAGTTGAAAGAACTAATCGATCTGTTAAATCCTGGGATAATAGTATGTATGACGCTATGAACCACGAGAATTTCTGAAGGAAGAATAATGGAGTTATATCAAGAAGACAGAGGTAGCGCTGAAATTGACACTCTGGAAAATAGTAGGCTGAGGGAAAAGGCACTAATAAACTTCCGAAAGATCTCACGAGAGAGAATAATTAGCTATAGGAAGGAGATTTCTGTTTCAAATACATAAAATATGTTGAGGATGTAGTCTGTGGCCTATGCCAAGCATCACAATGGGATTACTACTCTAACTCCTTATTGTATTTCTGTATGTCTGTGAGTATGTAGAGTTTCAGCCCCTTATCATCTTTTTCCATTGACTCAATGTTAATTTGGAGGCTAGTAAACACAGGTCTGAGCGGTGGAGTTGAACCTGACGAAATTGGCCTTTCTATTAGAGAGTCTAGTTCATGGGTGAGATGCTAGCTTTATTGACAAGAGATATTAAATACAGCACATATTTCATCAGTTGTGAAGAAAGCTTTTCCTTTGAGTATCAGTAGTAAGGATGGTTGGAAAGTGGATTATCTAGGAATCTACCAAGGTCCAAATCTCACCAGCATCATCTCTAGTTTATGAAAATTGTCAACATGCTCTAAGACAGATTTGTCGGCAGTAAAAGCAGGTTTATGACCCAGAATATACAGATGTGAGAAATGGAACGTTGTAGATGAAGACCTAATTAGCAAACGAATTCTTCACTTAAGTCTTCCAGAACACCCAAAACAAAAGTAAGCTTCATTCAAATGGAAAAGGAGATAGATTACCTACACGAGAGATTTATGTGAGTTCAGTGGAACTTAAGCATAAAACTGTGGTTTCCCTTGCTAAAGGGAACATACAGCTTGTAATCTCTCTGATATTCATAACCTGGTGCAGAAATATTTTTTCAGTTCCTTCTAGAAACATTGCTGTGCCTTCTCTCTTAACGAAGACGAGGGATTGGAGAGCTTCATAAAGTAAGAAGATCTGAAAGAAATGGTAACATTCTGAGTTTGGGTTCGGTGATATGCTTTCAAAGGTCAGGTTGCTACTAAACATCACTTTTTTTTTTATCTAAACAAAATATGCTTAGTATTGCCTTACTTTCTAACTCCTTATTCATCTATGCTCATAGACATACAGTGTCATTGATTTTAATGAAGCGTGTTTTTAGACCATAAAAATTTTATAACATATTATGCTATACTATATAATTTGTACCTATGCTTTTCAATTTTGTTTATTCTATACCACGTATTGTTGGATCCATAATTCCCCTGAACACACCAAACTTACTAAGAATAATAAGTAACAAAAAGAGAATATGAGAGCAAAGAGAGAATAATTATAGAGAAAAAAGATATGTAATTCTGTAAAATAAACTGAGTACAAAAAATTGAGTCTAAAAATAAATTGAGTAAAATTGCTCAGCTGAGCTTACCCCTTGACCTCTTATCTTTAGATTTGTTTGGGTTGAGCTTACAGAATTGACTACATAACATGACTATAAAAAATAAAAATAAAAAATGGAAATGTATGTAGTTAAATACCTACTTGATAAAAGTTGTTGCCAAGCCAAAAAGTCATCGACTAGTAGATATTGATAGTCGATATGTCGAGCACTAATTAATAGAATCTTAAAGATCCTAGTAATACAGTTGACAGCTTCATGGAGTAGGGGTTTGAATGCATAGCGGTGAAAAGTCTGCAAAGGACTGCTTAGCTCATAAGGGCAATATGGCAGTGGGCACATGGGCATTTTCAAAAGGGAGAGGGGGATTAGAGGAAATTTAATATGAAATTGTGCATTTGTTTCCATCAAATTGGTATCAAATCAATCGATCTGGGTACCTATGGCTAGAAGAAGTTAGAAGTGTTGGAAGGAGATATAGGACAATTGAAATCAATTTTGTAGAAAAAGATTCAAATTCGAAAAATAATTTTCATCAACCATGAGAAGACTGATGGGAAGTTTTTCATCTTGGAGGAGATGTTGAAGAAGTTGCTGAGGCCAACCCAAACGACATCTTCGGAGGCAAGGGAAGCCTCACGTTAAGAAAGTGAGGAAAACCCTAATCGAATAAGGCATGGGAAAATCAGGAAGTGGAGATTTTGAAGGGATAAGAGATAATGCCTCCCTAGAGCCTATTCCTGGGAGAAATCAAGTAGAGGGTTTGGGGTGAGGGTGAGGGGGTCAGGCTGGAAAGAAGGGTTTGAATTTGAGAGAAGAGGGGCGGAATTTAGAAGAGAGGATGTATTATGACTGAAGAGGGCTGATTTGTTCCAAGTGGTGTGAATTTGAAAGGAGAATGGGAATCTGATAAGGTTTGAGTACGAGCGTAAGAGATGATTGGGCATTGAGGGGAACCACCCTCTTGGGGAACGAGAAATTATGAAGAAAATAAGGGGAAAGAGGCGATCCTAGGGTGAGGAAGCTAAGATGTCTATTTTTTTAGGTAGAGGGTGCACATAGGTGTATATAAGTTGGAAATGTATTTTACCGTCAATAGGTTGACGAGGAGGAGAGACTGAGCAGTCAAGATGTGCTTGGAAAGAAAGCATTGGCATGGTATCGATTGAGGGATACGAGGTGACCCATAGGACTCAAGGAGTTTTATAGTATTGTTTGTTGAAGTGTTTTACAATTAGTGGGGATAGAATTTTATGAGCAGTTATTCAGCCTGACACAGGAAGGGACAATGGTGGAAGTACTGTGAGCAATTTGAGCATCTGGCAGACGACTGGACAAGCTTTTGGAGTTGTACTGGAGGAGAACTTATGAAAGGGCTCAAACTCGAGATTTAGGCAGAAATTGGAATGAAGGAGGCCTCGTGATTTGGGTTTGTTTAGGACTAGCCCAATTAGTGGAGGATCAAAGGCACCTAAAGAGAGGGATTGGAGGCAGCAGCTTAGGAGGTTTGTACAGGATGCCACCACCTTTTTGGCACCTAAGGAGTCGACACCAAGTACTCTTAGGGAGAACCCAAAGGAGAAGACTATAGGAGGGAGACCTGGGGAAAACTTGAAGAAGCTCACAAATAGAGTTATGAAAGAGAGGGCGAAGGGGCTTGTTTCAGATGTGAAGAGAGGTATACACTAGGGCCCGATGTAAGATTGATCTCTTAGGTTCTAACCGTTTGTGATTAAGGAGGGAGTTGTCTTTCCACCTTGCAGACAAGGTGGGTCTGGGTGGGGGGGGGGGGGGATTGTTATACCGTCGACCCTCATCTACAGTTGGCTAAGAAAAAAGTATCACATTGGATTTTCCTTAGCAGGGAAAGAGGGGTGCAGACCCCGACTCCCTTGCAGTGGGGCCGGGAGGGTTTTCAAATGGGAGTTTTTTTTTTCTTTTTTTTTTTGGTTTGGGGGGGGGGGGGGGGGGATTAGGAGGGGAATTTAATAAGAAAGGGGCTATTTCGGAATTGCATTATTTTTGTTTTGCTTTAGTAGTTTAGTTCCCTAAGGGTTATGGTTATGGTTAGTTTTGTTTGCTAAGATTGTAGTGTTCTTAGGGTGCTTTGGGCTCTACCGGCGTCTAGGGATTGGGGGGGGGATTGTTAGACCGTCGACCCTCATCTACAGTTGGCTAAAGAAAAAGTGCTGCATAGGATTTGCCTTAGTAGGGAAAGAGGGGGCAGATCCACGTCCCTTGCAGTGGGGCCTAGGAGGGTTTTCAAAAGGGAGATTTTTTTTTTTTTTTGGGGGGGGGGGGGAGTTTAATATAGAAAGGGGCTATTTGGGAATTGCATTATTTTTGTTTTGCTTTAAGTAGTTTAGTTTCCTAGGGTTAAGGTTATGGTTATGTTTTGTTTGTTTGCTAGATTGTAGTGTTTTAGGGTGCTTGGGCTCTAGCCGCGTCTAGGGATTTGGGAGAGCCGGATCTTTCTCTGCAATTAAAGTCTGGCTATATCTTGAGTTTATCTTCATAATTCTTTCAATAAATTGTTCCTAGCATTCTTCCTTTCAATTTTTTGTGTTTATCCTTGATTTTGCTTAAAATGCATCTGTTTCCTATCAGCCAACTATATTGAAGTAGTCGTTAGGGTTGACTATTTAATATGAAGGGCTATTTCGAATTGCATTATTTTTGTTTTGCTTTAAGTAGTTTAGTTCCCTAGGTTAAGGTTTATGGTTTTGTTTTGTTTGCTAAGATTGTAGTAAGAAATTGTTTTAAAAAACAATAAGAAAGACATCACAAATGAAGCCTAAGTCTTAAATTTTGTTTGTCATTATTTTTAATTGCTTTTAATATATTTTTATTTTAAGAAACTACTTTTTCTATTGTAATTTTTTATAAAGAAGTAATTTTATTGAGGACTCAAAAAAAATCATAACAAAATAAGGTGTTTGTATTATTTATTTTTTAATACAAATTTAAATTCTAAAGTTTTCATATCTATAAAATCCTTTTAAATTTATGAGTTAGTTCCTAATCTCTTGATTGCTAGGGATTTATTTCTTCTCAAATTTTATGTAATATCGAAGATAATAAAAATATCTATAAAATTCTTTTAAAATTTTGACTCTCGTCACTTTATAGTTTATATACCTATTAGTTAAAAAATTCAGATAAATTATCTCAAAATTAGTCCGAATATTTATTTTAAGTATTAAATTTACTTTATTACATAATTAATTATTTAAAAGTGAATATTGACTAAAAAAATTCCCATCTTTATTTTAGCCTCCAACGTCTTACGAAATTACCAACGCCCGCAAGACCGCCTCGTCGTTTCGAAATCAGAATCCCACAGAGGCGCAGAGCTGCAGCTCCGTGTCTCAGTGCGAAGGTTTGAGATAGGGGGGAGCGAGAGAGAGGAGAGGAGAAACAGAGAGAGAGTGTGCGTGTTCCATTTCCTGCTCGCGTCTTCTTGCAGCAACTTCAGGCGTTTATGTTCCTTTTTAGTCTTTACGATAGCTCGATATCTCTACCGCTTTCAGCTCTGGAATTTTTGCCATACCTGCGAATCCTGTTCATAAATCCCTTCTGCACGTTGCACTTCTCCAACTTAGTCTCTGGTTCGTTCTTCGTCCAGCTTAGCTTGGGATCTACTGCTCTAGTTCTTTTGGGAGGGCTCCCGACCTCCTGTGGCTGGCGAGGCCAGTTTCTAGGGCTGTCGGACGCTCGCTTGAGCTTTTTCTTCTCATTAGGGTTTCCGGTGACTGCCTTGGAGAAGAATGCATAGATCACGAAGCAGGGACAAGCCTAGCATGGCCTTCGATCCGAGGTCCAACGCCGAAGGAAAACCCGTGGACGCTGAAGGTCTGTCTCAATTTTCTCCTTTTGCTTGTTTTTAATCTACTGCAGAGCATTCTAGGGCTGCAAGATGATGAAATGTCATGATTTTATTGATTTTTCCTAGTAGATTTTGGATTCCGTGAATGCGGCTTTGAGCTTGAATAATGGAAGGAATTTCGTAAAGCTTTCGCGTTGAATGTTTTCTGGATTCTTGATTTTTTTACCGGAGCAGTTCCTCATTGATAGGGATGTGAATTTTTTTTTTTTTTTCAGTTTTGTTTCTTGAACACATACAAAAAAAGTTGCTAGAAACAATTCATGAAATGAGATGCTGTAGAGCTTGAACGACGCACATGTTTTTCTTTGCTTCTTTCCCAGTTCTCAATTTAAGATTATAAGAACAAGGGGGCTGCTTTTTTCTAATGAGGCGTGCTTCGTTATTATTATTATAAAACTCTTCTTCATAACCCAAATCAGCTTGTCCCTGTTCTATTTATTTAATTGCTTTTGCTTTGCTATTTGTGACATGTTTTGACTTCTTGCGCAATTTGTATTCAGCTAAGTTTTTTATTTCTAAACCTGACTCAGTATTTTTTAAGTGATCTAGATGTTTGTTTATTGCGCTAGCCTTACTTTTTTTCTGCTATCCTGTTTTTTTTTTCTTTTTTTAAAGTGTGTTCTGGGAGAGCTTCTATATATCCCGCTTCCGTGCCATGATATTGTCATGTTATATTGTTTTTTGTCACCTTTTTTTTTTCATTTTTTTTTCTGTCATCTTGCGAAGCAGTTAGATTATCGGGATTCTGGAACCTTAAATTTTCACAATGAGACCTTTTCAGAATTCATCAGTCAGTTTAGCTGTGACCATGGCCCCATATGATGAATTACTTCCGCTGTTACAGCTATACTGAGATTTGTCTGAATTACTGAATATGATGTTCATGTTTGATAACATTTTCAAGTAGCTTCCATTGAAGTTTCATGTTGATTATAGTAGCATCAAAATTACTTTTTTATTGCAAAGTTGAGAGGTAAATTAAAGAATGATTATATTAGAGGAAGATTGGAGACATTTATTGGAGATAAGATGATTGAAAATGAGCATAGGTGGTTTGTACATGTACAACTAAGGGTGAGTTTTATTTAAAGAGAAAAATAAATTTGGACTTCTAAACAATATCATATTTATCCAACAATGATGTGAAACCAACATGCGTAGGAGCTCATTAAGACAATTAAGAAGGATTGAACAATTTAATTTCACTTGAAAGCTTATTGTCGAGACAAGATAATTCAATAAAGATTCTTGGTTTTCAACTCGCTTAGGCGAAGGAGTACATGTAAATTAACTAATCCTCGGAGATAAACAAAAATAGTAGCAAAGCTAAGAGCTATTAAACAACAATCCAAAATTTAATAATGAGAAATTTCACATTGGGGATTATTCACTCAACTACACTAGGCTTGACGAGAGAAGATTTTGCAACTAGAATTGAGATCACCACTAGGAAGAAGATGCCGGAAGTCTTTGTCCACGGGAAAGTAGTCGGAGTAGGTGGGGTTGGCGGATGTCCGGTGATGATCCAACGACTTGGTGGAAGATGGATCTCATGATCCTCCATTCAACATTGAAGTGGAGAGGGGAGGCGTCGTATTCTCCTTTCCTTGGCTTCTCTATTCAAAGGACGAGAGAGAGGTGGCCGGCGGGATTTTCAAGGAGTGAGGGAAGTTTCGGCCAAGTGGGAGAGATGGGCGGGTGTGGAAAAATTAGAGGAGCTAGGTTAGATGAGGTGGCAAGTGGTTTACTAAAATCTGAAATTAATTCTCAGATTTTAGTATAATGGAGGGAATAATTTGAAAGGGGATTTCAAATTTCCAAAAGTAATTAAGGGGGAATTAATGGGTAATCAAGAGGGGCCCATATATGTGGCCGGAGGCTTAATGAGGGAGAGAGAGGGATTTTCTAAAGTTAAAACTGAAATTGAATTTCAGTTTTAAGAGGATTGGGAGGGAAATTTTGAAATCCAATTTGATTCCAAAACGGTCATGGCATTAAATAGCATTTAATGGGGGAATCTCCCTAGTGTGGCCGGCGGCATGCTGGGAAGGGGAGAGGCAATTCCATTAATTGGCTTCCCATTTGAATTAGTGATGTGGCACAAGGCGATTAAAACTCCAATATCAAAGGGAATTAAAATTAGGAACCGTCATGAAAACTTTCCAAATTTGGAATTCCAAATTAGGAAAAATTTCAAATTTAAATTTCAAATTTCAAATTTCAAATTTGGGTATGTGTTGGAGATGGGGTGGACGGTTGAGGGGGATTCGTCGGTAGGGTGGATGGCCGCGGTCGGGGATGTGGCCGGCGGTGAACTTCCAAGGGGCGGCGGCAAGTGGAGATGAGAGGGCTATTCTTGTAGTGGATGGGAAGGAGATGGATACGAATACGAGCGAGAAGATAAAAGAAAATAAATCTAACCACGAATCGAGGACTCTTCCAACGATTGGTGGGCCTTGCGAATTGCTCCTCTTGAGCTCTCTTCCCTCTCAAGCACTCATGCTAGAAAAGTAGAAACAAACATAATTTTTTCATTCATCATTCATTAGTTCATTACATAAGAAATGACCATATATATAGGCCTCAAAATGACAACGAAAACAAAAGACTAAAATGCCCCTTGGGCTATAATAGAGACCAAATACCCATAAGGGTAAAAATGGAAAAACTAAAATAAATAAATTACTACATAACATGACAAAATAACTAAAACTCCTGATCGTGGCCGTCGATCTCCGGTGTCTCCGATGGCACACATGTCGAAATTGCTGACGATGTCCTCATCAAACAAATTACAAGTTACCAATCTAAACAAGTTTATTGTATATTGCTATGTTAATGAATCATCTATATCTACAAGTTGCAACTCACATATCTACTAGTCATTCATGTTTTTGGATATCAATAAGTTGATGGACGACTTCTCTATCTCTACTCTCATATAATCATTAAGTAGTATCATAAGTGTTGCGGTTGAATCTAAAATGTCAAAGGACTAAATATTGAGCTCTAAACTCTAATTCCCCCTTTAAGATTAGTTCTAAATTGTGAAAGAAAAGCCTGTTATAGTGGCAAGTCTTAGAGATGGGTATCCTGGGAATGCGTAAGCTTTGGTGAAAAGTGCAACCCATCCTAAAGGGGTTAACTTATCCTAAACAGATATAATATGAATTAAAAATCAAGGCTTGTGTAACTGCCGATTTTAATATGTAACTATGTAAACTATTACAAGAGTTATACCGTGTTCTCGTATGTTACACAATTGAATCCAAGAACTCATGTTTGCATTTCAAAGATTTTCTTTCACAAGTTACTTGTTTAGATATACAAAAGAAAAAGAAAGAATAATGACAAATAGTTATCTAGTAACAGGTTTGGTGAAAAGTGCAACAATTCTCCAAATAGTTATCTAGTAACTTTTATCATTAACCATGCCTACTTACGAGACAAGTCAGTTGAAGCCTTGATATTGGCAAGTTGCTTGATTACCAATGAGTTGCCTAAGAGCTAGCCTCAATTTGATCCTTAGAACTAATTTACTAAACTCGGTTGAAATTCTCATGAAGTAGCCTACTTGCTCTAAATAACCATAAGTGTGCCTGCCTAAAGTACCTACTTGAAGAATTTACTGAAGGTATCTACCAACATAATACAACTCATCTATTTGCTCTGTCCCACCTTCAGCTTATCAAGTGGACTGACCTGCTACACAATTAACCTCAAGGAGATCAACCTATGTTATTGTATGTAATCAAATCAAATTACCAATTATGCAACATAGATCTTGGGCTTCATGTATAAATAGGAGGCCATAAATCAGTCGTGGACACGTAAAAATCATTCAAAATATATTGGGCTTCATTTAATTTATTGCCTTAACTTGGTCCCATTGGCCCTATCTGGTCAAAGAGATTTAACTAGATGTTTTGTACAACAATTCTCCAAAAGATTCTCTTAGAAATAGCTTCTCTCTCTTTCATGCAGTATGGGCATGATTCCTTTCACTGTAGAGTTTTGATTATCTTCTCCGTATAACTTTGGATCCAGCATGAAGAATATGCTTAAAATCTTAGGCAATACTCAACATGACAAGTGAAAAATGAGGATTCGTAACTCCCACCCCAAATACTTGAGATAAGGCTAATAGTGATGATGAGAGATATAAGCGGTATGAAATATAGGTTGCAGGGAATTTAACTTAGGTTTTGTTTGGGAAAATTTTCTTCTTACTTTCTAAAACAGCTTTTTTGTACAAAAATTTCTTGAATTTGAAATTTTTGCATTAAAAAGACGTTTTAAAAAGCAGTATAAAAGTTGTCACAAACAAAGCCTTAGTGGTGGCACAGAATCTCATGTATAATCTAAACTCCTAAAATTCATCATATAATTTGTTTTTCCTTCCACGTTTTTGAAAACAGCTTTACTATATTAGAATTACAACGGCAGATGTTCGGGTACAATTTATTTGTCAAACATTGACTGTTAGTTATGGTCTGTATATGCTATTGGGTTAGAAGTAACTTCTTAAGTACGCATATTACTCTTAGTTTTGAGTTCTCCGCATAAATTTCGGATGACTTTTGATCTATTTTTACATTAGAATGATATTGGTTTGTTTCAGGATATATTCAACCCAGGAACTATATTAAGGAGCCAATGGTAGAGTTGGATTTTAATTTTTCATGCCGCCCCCCAACTGAGGCCAAGTCTGTAAGTGATTGATTCATGATTTTTTTTTTTGGTTCTACTAAATAGAAAGTTCATTTAGTTTCTTATCCATTCCTTTCTCTCAAATATTTTGCTGGGTTGTGCCTGTCATCAATTATTGTTTTCTCATGCTGCCAGATCACCTTTGATTTCAAGAGCAGTTCTTCTAAGAAGAAAACTAAAGCACCAATAAGAGCTCCACTGGCTGAAGAGATGTCTATTGAAAAGCAAATTAGGCGATCCTCACCTACTGTAATTGCTAGGCTTATGGGCCTGGACACATTACCTTCTCCTGGATCCCATAAACCACGGAAGGAAGTGAAAAATTGTTCCCATAAGCTCCGTTCCAACGATTTCCAAAAAGAATTCGCCAGATATGATTGCTTTCTTCAAAAATACAACGATGCGCACCAAGAATATAAAGATGTTTTTGAAGTGGAAGTGCCAGAAGTTGAGAATCACAAGAACCCGGATATTTGTAAGCGAAGGCCCAACGTAAAACAGAGTGAGATGGGCATGGCATTTATACGTCAGAGCTTCATTAATGCAAAGCGCCTCTCTACCGATGACAGGATTCGGAGATCTAAGGAATTTGATAATGCATTGGAAGTTCTTGAATCCAATAAGGACCTTTTCTTGAAATTACTTCAAGAACCCGACTCTTTGTTCTCAAAACACCTTCAAGATCTAAGTCACTCTCCTCCCTCTCCATACGCAAGCCATGCCTTGCTTCAGAAGTCATCAAGAAATAGTCTAACTGCAAGCTGTGAATCATCCTTAAGATCAGAAATAAAAGATAAGAGGCCCATTAATCTACAAATAAGTGATTCACAACCACTGAAGAAACCTGCAGCTAACTCTAATGATCATCCCTTTAGAGAACCTATGTGTTCTCTTCCTAAGAGGCTTTCTAACTCAATGTATGTTGAAAAAACTGTAAATCAGGACCAAGCCACACATATTGTTATTCTAAAACCAAGTCTTCCGAAGGCTCGAAAGGTTGAAAGAACTAATCGATCTGTTAAATCCTGGGATAATAGTATGTATGACGCTATGAACCACAGAGAATTCCTGAAGGAAGAAGTAATGGAGTTATATCAAGAAGACAGAGGTAGGCTGAAATTTGACACTCTGGAAAATAGTAGGCTGAGGGAAAAGGGCACTAATAAACTTCCGAAAGATGCTACACGAGAGACGAATAATTCAGCTATAGGAAGGAAGATTTCTGTTTCAAAATACAGTAACTATGTTGAGGATGATAGTCTGTGGCCTATGCCAAGCATCACAAATGGGATTAACTCTCTAACCTCTTATTGTATTTCTGATAATGTCTGTGAGTATGGTAAGAGTTTCAGCCCCTTATCATCTTCTTCCATTGACTCATCTGTTAATTTGGAGGCTAGTAAACACAGGTCTGAGCGGTGGAGGTTGAACCATGACGAAATTGGCCTTTCTATTAGAGAGTCTAGTTCATTGGGTGAGATGCTAGCTTTATCTGACAAAGAGATATTAAATACAGCACATATTTCATCAGTTGTGAAGAAAGCTTGTCCTTTGAGTATCAGTAGTAAGGATGGTTGGAAAGATGGATTATCTAGGAATCCACCAAGGTCCAAATCTCACCCAGCATCATCTCTAGTTTATGAAAATTGTCAACATAGCTCTACAGACAGATTTGTCGGCAGTAAAAGCAGGTTTATGCCCAAGAATATACAGAATGTGAGAAATGGAACGTTTGTAGATGAAGACCTAATTAAGCAAACGAATTCTTCACTAAGTCTTCCAGAACACCAAAACAAAAGTAAGCTTCATTCAAATGGAAAAGGAGATAGATTACCTACACGAGAGATTTATGTGAGTTCAGTGGAGCTTAAGCATAAAAACCCTGTGGTTTCCCTTGCTAAAGAGGAACATACAGCTTGTAATCTCTCTGATATTCATAACGCTGGTGCAGCAAATATTTTTTCAGTTCCTTCTAGAAACATTGCTGTGCCTTCTCTCTTAACGAAAGACGAGGGATTGGAGAAGCTTCATAAAGTAAGAAGATCTGAAAGAAATGGTAAACATTCTGAGTTTGGGTTCGGTGATATGCTTTCAAAGGTCAGGTTGCTACTAAACATCACTTTTTTTTTTATTCTAAACAAAATATTGCTTAGTATTGCCTTACTTTCCTAACCTCCTTTATTCATCTATGCTCATAGACATACAAGTGTCATTGCATTTTAATGAAGCGTGTTTTTAGACCATCAAAAATTTTATATAACATATTATGCTATACTATATAATGTTGTACTATGCTTTTCAATTTTGTATTATACTATACTACGTTATTGTTGGATCCATAATTGCCCCTGAATCACACCAAACTTTACTAAGAATAATAAGTAACAAAAAGAGAATATGAGAGCAAAGAGAGAATAATTATAGAGAAAAAAGATATGTAATTTCAGTAAAATAAACTTGAGTACAAAAAATTGAGTCTGAAAAATAAATTGAGTAAAATTGCTCAGCTGAGCTTACCCCTTGACCTCTTATCTTTAGATTTGGTTTGGGTTGAGCTTACAGAATTGACTACATACATGACTATAAAAAATAAAAATAAAAAAATGGAAATGTATGTAGTTAAATACCTACTTGATAAAGTTGTTTGCCAAGCCAAAAAGTCATCGACTCAGTAGATATTGATAGTCGAATAGTCGAGCAGCTAATTAATAGAATCTTGAGAAGTCATCCCTCCTTGAGTAGTCACATAGGCCGATGTTAGACCAGTCCTTCCTGGATCGGTCATTGGGTCGGTCCTTCCTGAATCGGCCCTCATCTACAACGGGTGGAGGAAAAAGTCTTGCACAGGACTCGCTTAAGCAATCAGAAGAGGGGGGCAAATCCCACCCCCTTGCAGTGGGGCCCAAGGAGCATTTTCAAAAGGGAGAGGGGGGATTAGGAGGGAAATTTAATATGAAATTGTGCATTTGTTTCCAATCAAATTGGTATCAAATCAATCGATCTGGGTACCTATGGCTAGAAGAAAGTTAGAAGTGTTGGAAGGAGATATAGGACAATTGAAATCAGATTTTGTAGAAAAGATTCAAATTCGAAAAATAATTTTCAGTCAACCATGAGAAGACTGATGGGAAGTTTTTCATCTTGGAGGAGATGTTGAAGAAGTTGCTAGAGGCCAAACCCCAAACGACATCTTCGGAGGCAAGGGAAGCCTTCACCGATTAAGAAAGTGAGGAAAACCCTAATCGAATAAGGCAATGGGAAGATCAGGAGGTGGAGATTTTGAAGGGATAAGAGATAATGCCTCCCCTAGAGCCTATTCCTTGGGAGAAATCAAGTAGAGGGTTTGGGGTGAGGCGTGAGGGGGTCAGGCGTGAAAGAAGGGGTGTTAAATTTGAGAGAAGAGGGGCGGAATTTAGAAGACGAGGGATTGATTATGACTGAAGAGGGCTGATTATGATCCAAGTGGTGCTGAATTTGAAAGGAGAATGTGGGAATCTGATATAAGGTTTGAGTACGAGCGTACAAGAGATGATTGGGGCACTTGAGGGGAACCACCCTCTTGGGGAACGAGAAATTATGAAGAAAATAAGGGGAAGAGAGGCGATCCTAGGGTGAGGAAGCTGAAGATGTCTATTTTTTAGGTAGAGGGTGCACATAGGTGTATATACAAGTTGGAAATGTATTTTACCGTCAATAGGTTGACGGAGGAGGAGAGACTGAATGCAGTCAAGATGTGCTTGGAAAAGAAAGCATTGGCATGGTATCGATTGAGGGATACGAGGTGACCCATATGGACCTCAATGGAGTTTATAAGTATTGTTTGTTGAAGTGTTTTACAATTAGTAGGGGATAAGAATTTTATGAGCAGTTATTCACCCTGACACAGGAAGGGACAATGGTGGAGTACCGTGAGCAATTTGAGCATCTGGCCAGACGACTGGACAAGCTTTTGGAGATTGTACTGGAGGAGAACTTTATGAAAGGGCTCAAACTCGAGATTTAGGCAGAAATTGGAATGACGAGGCCTCGTGATTTGGGATAGTTTATGGACCTAGCCCAATTAGTGGAGGATCAAAGGCACCTAAAGAGAGGGATTGGAGGCAGCAGCTTAGGAGGTTTGTACAGGATGACCACCACCTTTTTGGCACCTAAGGAGTCGACACCAAGTACTCTTAGGGAGACCCCAAAGGAGAAGACTATAGGAGGGAGACCTGGGGAAAACTTGAAGAAGCTCACAAAAATAGAGTTATAAAAGAAGAGGGCGAAGGGGCTTTGTTTCAGATGTGAGGAGAGGTATACACTAGGGCACCGATGTAAGGATTGATCTCTTAAGGTTCTAACCGTTTGTGATTAAGGAGGGAGTTGTCTTTCCACCTTGCAGACAAGGGGGTCTGGGGGGGGGGGGGGGGGGATTGTTATACCGTCGACCCTCATCTACAGTTGGCTAAAGAAAAAGTATCACATAGGATTTTCCTTAGCAGGCGAAAGAGGGGAGCAGACCCCCGACTCCCTTGCAGTGGGGCCCAGGGAGGGTTTTCAAAAGGGAGTTTTTTTTTTCTTTTTTTTTTTGGGGGGGGGGGGGGGGGGGGATTAGGAGGGGAATTTAATAAGAAAGGGGCTATTTCGGAATTGCATTATTTTTGTTTTGCTTTAAGTAGTTTAGTTCCCTAGGGTTATGGTTATGGTTATGTTTTGTTTGCTAAGATTGTAGTGTTCTTAGGGTGCTTTGGGCTCTAGCCGTCGTCTAGGGATTGGGGGGGGGGGATTGTTAGACCGTCGACCCTCATCTACAGTTGGCTAAAGAAAAAGTGCTGCATAGGATTTGCCTTAGTAGGCGAAAGACGGGGGCAGATCCCACGTCCCTTGCAGTGGGGCCTAGGGAGGGTTTTCAAAAGGGAGATTTTTTTTTTTTTTTTTGGGGGGGGGGGGGAGTTTAATATGAAAGGGGCTATTTGGGAATTGCATTATTTTTGTTTTGCTTTAAGTAGTTTAGTTTCCTAGGGTTAAGGTTATGGTTATGTTTTGTTTTGTTTGCTAAGATTGTAGTGTTCTTAGGGTGCTTTGGGCTCTAGCCAGCGTCTAGGGATTTGGGAGAGCCGGATCTTTCTCTGCAATTAAAGATCTGGCTATATCTTGAGTTTATCTTCATAATTCTTTCAATAAAATTGTTCCTAGGCATTCTTCCTTTCAATTTTTTGTGTTTTATCCATTGATTTTGCTTAAAATGCATCTGTTTCCTATCAGCCAACTATATTGATAGTAGTCGTTAGGGTTGACTATTTAATATGAAAGGGGCTATTTCGGAATTGCATTATTTTTGTTTTGCTTTAAGTAGTTTAGTTCCCTAGGGTTAAGGTTATGGTTATGTTTTGTTTGCTAAGATTGTAGTGTTCTTAGGGTGCTTTGGGCTCTAGCCGGCGTCTAGGGATGGGGGGGGGGATTGTTAGACCGTTGACCCTCATCCACTGTTGGCTAAAGAAAAAGTACTGCATAGGATTTGCCTTAGTAGGCGAAAGACGGGGGCAGATCCCACCTCCCTTGCAGTGGGGCCTAGGGAGGGTTTTCAAAAGGGATTTTTTTTTTTTTTTTTGGGGGGGGGGGGGGTGATGTGACACCAGGAGTTGTATTTAGAGAATTAATAAAAACTTGTTCGAATAATGAAATTACAATTTTAATGTAGTTCACAATTGAAGCATTCTCAAAGATCTTAGAATTCAACTAGGCTTAGGCAAGAACTTACACCTAAATTATAAGTTCTATAAAATAACAACTTCAATAATAAGTAATGAAAATGAATGGCCAACAAGAATCCGGCGGTTAACAAAGCGATTGTCTCACCTTGAGGCCACGCTCATTCACCTACTTCTAGGTTCGTTGGGAGAAGAAGAAACATGCAAGTGATGAAACCACTCTGAGGATGACGGTGCCGTAAATCCGTAGGGAAGAAGAGGATGGCGCCGAATGTGGAGGAGACACGTGACGACGATCTTTGATGATCCACGTGTAGACGGAGAAGTGGTCGTCGATGGAATCCACTAGCGTTGGTAGGATCCGATCCAAGTATTCTTCGACGGTATCGTCAAAGTCAAAGCTGACGTCGAAGAATGGTGATCGGAGGATATTAACTCTCCCTTGGTTGTCGTATTCAAACCCGAAATTCCATTCGGGTTCCTCCATGCATTCTTGATGGTGAGGAAAGGTGTCGCCGCAAAAAAAGTTCTCCAAAAGGGGGAGAGAAGGGCGGCGGGCTGGAGAGGGGATGAGGAGGCCGGCGGTAGAGCAAGGGGAGAAGGGTTTGGTTATTAGAAAACTGAAATTATTTCAGTTTAAGTGAAGTAGGAGGGAAAATTTAGAGATTTGAATTTCAATTTGAAAGCAATTAAAGCCTTAATGAAAATTCAAAGGGGGGAGAAGAGAGAGGATGGGCCGGTGGTAGAGAGAGGAGGGGAGAGAGGGTTTGAAACTGAAATCGTTTCAGTTTTTAGGCAATGGGAGGGAAAATAATTTGATCCCAATTTGAATTCCACATAGGATTAGGAAGTAATTGATTCAATAATGGGAATTTCTCATAGGGGGGCCGGCGGCAATGCTAGAGAGAGAGAGAATTAGGGAGAGAGGAGAGGAGGTTTCTAAATAGAATTTGATGACTAGGAAAGTTTTAGAATAAATCCAATTTAATTGAATTTTAAAATTGAGCTCATTCGAAAACTTTCCATACATAGAATTTCCAAATTTAGAAAGAAATTTTGAAATTCGAAATTCAAATTTCAATGTTGAATTGGGGAAGGAGATGAGGAGAGGTGGTGGAGTGGGAGAAAGGCTGGCGGCAAGGTGGTGGTCGGCGGGACTAGGGTGGCCGGCGGGTAGGGATCCAAGGGTGAATATGCTTACGGAAATTTCGACTCCTTCCAACGGTTGATTTCTGCTTGCGGAAGATTTGGTAGAGAATACGAAGGTTGCATGAAACTCCTTGAGAACTCACTAAGAGATCTCTAAAAAAAAGAACTCACAAAGAGATCAAAAGATTGGAACTCACAAAGAGATCACAAAAGCAAAATTTTCATTCAATAATTCAATAATCCCCAATTACAATGACAAAGCCTATATATAGGCTACCTAGAAATAAAAATACATAATGACGACAACGCCCTTGGGCTACAATAAGCACTACTTCCCTCATAGGGGTACAAACGGAAAAACATGAAATAAAATGACATGAATAAAATAAGACATCAAAAATAAAGACTCTGAATCATGGCCGTCAATCGGCGTCTCCGGCGATGGTACACGTGTCGAAATCTTATGTCCCCATCAGGGGGGAGTTTAATATGAAAGGGGCTATTTGGGAATTGCATTATTTTTGTTTTGCTTTAAGTAGTTTAGTTCCCTAGGGTTAAGGTTATGGTTATGTTTTGTTTGCTAAGATTGTAGTGTTCTTAGGGTGCTTTGGGCTCTAGCCGGCGTCTAGGGATTTGGGAGAGCCGGATCTTTCTCTGCAATTAAAGATCTGGCTATATCTTGAGTTTATCTTCATAATTCTTTCAACAAAATTGTTCCTAGGCATTCTTCCTTTCAATATTTTGTGTTTTATCCGTTGATTTTGCTTAAAATGCATCTGTTTCCTATCAGCCAACTATATTGATAGTAGTCGTTAGGGTTGACTATTTAATATGAAAGGGGCTATTTCGAAATTGCATTATTTTTGTTTTGCTTTAAGTAGTTTAGTTCCCTAAGGTTATAGTTATGGTTATGTTTTGTTTGCTAAGATTGTAGTGTTCTTAGGGTGCTTTGGGCTCTAGCCGACGTCTAGGGATTGGGGGGGGGATTGTTAGTCCGTCGACCCTCATCTACAGTTGGCTAAAGAAAAAGTACTGCACGGGATTTGCCTTTGCAGGCGAAAGAGGGGGGCAGATCCCACCTCCCTTGCAGAGGGGCCCAGGGAGGGTTTTCAAAAGGGAGATTTTGTTTTGTTTTTTTTTTTTGGGGCTTGGGGTGTGTGGGGGGGGGGGGAGTAGGTGGGGAATTGCATTATTTTTGTTTTGCTTTAAGTAGTTTAGTTCCCTAGGGTTGAGGTTATGGTTATGTTTTGTTTGCTAAGATTATAGTGTTCTTAGGGTGCTTTGGGCTCTAGCCAGCGTCTAGGGATTTGGGAGAGCCGGATCTTTCTCTGCAATTAAAGATCCAGCTATATCTTGAGTTTATCTTCATAATTCTTTCAATAAAATTGTTCCTAGGCATTCTTCCTTTCAATTTTTTTGTGTTTTGTCCGTTGATTTTGCTTAAAATGCGTCTATTTCCTATCAACCAACTATATTGATAGTAGTCGTTAGGGTTGACTAATGAACTTTGCTTGTTCGATGAGACAAGTTTTTTTATTATGATCACCTACTTAAGGCAAATTCTCTTGTAAGCCAACAATATTAGATTAAGTAGATTGGGTTATCATGACTTCAACTAGTTTGATTTATCTTGAATTGAATTGACTTAGCTTGAATTGGATTTTGTAGATAGTTGAATGTACAGTTGTACTACTATATACCAAGGTTGTGAAAACCGGACCGGACAACGAACCGGAAGAAGGAGAGGTTCAAGGTTCGACCGGTCGAACCGGGGTCGAACTGGATGATGTAATAAATACTAATATTATTAAAAATTTATAACATTAATAGGATAATTACGTGAATTTAACATCAAATAATATAATTCTAAGAATTTAAATTATATAATTTTAATAAATTATCTCTCAATATAATTGCATTATTTTTGTTTTGCTTTAAGTAGTTTAGTTCCCTAGGGTTGAGGTTATGGTTATGTTTTGTTTGCTAAGATTATAGTGTTCTTAGGGTGCTTTGGGCTCTAGCCAGCGTCTAGGGATTTGGGAGAGCCGGATCTTTCTCTGCAATTAAAGATCCAGCTATATCTTGAGTTTATCTACATAATTCTTTCAATAAAATTGTTCCTAGGCATTCTTCCTTTCAATTTTTTTGTGTTTTGTCCGTTGATTTTGCTTAAAATGCGTCTGTTTCCTATCAACCAACTATATTGATAGTAGTCATTAGGGTTGACTAATGAACTTTGCTTGTTCGATGAGACAAGTTTTTTTATTATGATCACCTACTTAAGGCAAATTCTCTTGTAAGCCAACAATATTAGATTAAGTAGATTGGGTTATCATGACTTCAACTAGTTTGATTTATCTTGAATTGAATTGACTTAGCTTGAATTGGATTTTGTAGATAGTTGAATGTACAGTTGTACTACTATTACTATATACCAAGGTTGTGAAAATCGGACCGGACAACGAACCGGAAGAAGGAGAGGTTCAAGGTTCGATCGGTTCGACCGGTCAAACCGGGGTCGAACTGGATGATGTAATAAATACTAATATTATTAAAAATTTATAACATTAATAGGATAATTACGTGAATTTAACATCAAATAATATAATTCTAAGAATTTAAATTATATAATTTTAATAAATTATCTCTCAATATAATTAAATTAAATTGAAATGATAAATATATTATAATATAATTATAATTTATAAAATATTTAGTTAATTATATTATATTTATGAATATCTAATAAATTAACTATAATTAATTTTTATATTTCATTATAATTATAATAAATGAGATTCTTATAATATACTATAACAAATTAAAAATTTAATATAATATATAAATTTATAATATTAAATTTAAAAATGTGTAATAATAATAATATTTAATATAATATATAAATTTATATAATTAATTTATAAATATACATCATAACAAATTTATAATACAAAATTTAAAAATTTTTTGCACCCAACTAGCCCAAATTCGTGGCCCAACCAGCTCAAATTCGTGGCCCAACAAACTCAATTTAACGGCCCAATAAAGCCCAAGCTCACATAGCATTCATGTACTCTTTTTTAGTCCCACATCATGAAGGAGTAAAAGATAGTTGGCTTTTGGCTCTATATATAGTTCCCTCTTCTCTAACAAAACTTGTTTCATGAGGTGAGAACCATATATAATGGTATCAAAAATCTCTTTATTTAATAAAAAAAATTATTTTAAAAAATGTAATGAAGTAAAATATGTTATTTATATTTTATTTATCTTTAAATTTTTTTTTTAAAAACCGGCCGGTTCTTTTGAACCTGGACCGGTTCGCCGGTTCACCGGTTGAACCGCCGGTTCAGTCCGGTTCAGGCCGGTTCTTTGCGAAGCCGGTTTTTGAAC
Source organism: Dendrobium nobile (assembly GCA_022539455.1). NCBI lineage: Eukaryota > Viridiplantae > Streptophyta > Magnoliopsida > Asparagales > Orchidaceae > Dendrobium > Dendrobium nobile. Next base: position 38,068,466 of record CM039720.1, on the reverse strand, counting down.
TGGACCGGATCGGACAACTGGCCAGTTCACGGTTGAACCGGTTGAACCGGCCGGTCCGGTCCGGTTTTTAAAACTTGGCTATATACCATGGTCCATGACAACATATAATATTATGCTTAATGTTGTTATACTCTACTATATTATATTCTACTATACTTTAGTATATTATTTATATTATATTATATTGTACTATATACTATATTGTATTGTACTACAGTATATTATATTATACTCTGCTTTTATTTTTATTTATATATATATATATATATATATATATATATATATATATATATATATATATAGATATAAAATACTATAGCATACTAAACTATATTATAGTATACAATACCAGTTATTAGAAAAGACCTAAATCCTTAGCCAACATTTAAATTTATTTTAGTGCTCATTTAATTGCACGAAGGTAAGAATTATATTATATTTTAAGAAGTAATGATTTCAGTTTTACTTATTTTGTGTGAATTAGTATTAATTACATTGAGAGATTTTGAAAGTATTTGGGGAGTTCAATTTTATATATAGTCCATGAACTAAAATGGGATTAATTTTGTATCCCAATTTCTATTATTTTCTACCAGATGAGCTTTTGAGATCAATTTTGTATAGTTGGACTAAATTGGAAAAACGTGATCTACCTATGAATAGAGAGGGACTATTTTGAACTTTTTTAAGTTCAAAAGCAATAATCATTTCTTGCTACATTCAAATAACAACAACCAATTAAATTCATTATTTTTCCAAATATGATTTTAATCTCGAGAAACCAAATTGGCCTTAGGATATAACAAATGACTTCTACACATCCAGATAATTATCGTATAAGGCGTTAAGAGTTTTACTTATTGCTAAAATTCTTCATGCGTATGTGTATGTGACTTTTTCCGCCAGCACATTTACTCGTATGTTTTGCTTTATTGTAGATCATTTTTCTTTTAGCAAGGAGTCTTGTGACCTTGGTATAAAACTTGCTTGCATATTTGGTTCGGGACTGGGAAAATCTTCAAATTAACGAGCAAATTCTTAAAAGTTTTTCCTCAATAATCTTGTGGTATATCTCCATGCAGCAAGCATCAAGTGATCATGGTATGAATGAGCTTCTCCCTTCCTACTGCACTAAATCAGTATCAATTTCTTCTGATATGTACAAGGAGGCAGACCAACCAAGTCCAGTTTCAGTTTTAGAGCTTTCATCTAAAGATGACAAGTCTACTTCAGGATGCTTTAAGAACATCAGCTCCGATCTTCAAGGTAAATAAGAGTAGCTGAACTTCTGTCATTAAATCCTTCCCATTGTCTTGCATTATTTCAAATTGTTACATAAACCATTCCTTTGTCGCAGAGCTTCGGATGCAGCTTCAATTTCTGAAAATCGACTCAACGGATAGTTTTGCAGAGGAAATTGATGCATTTATCTCCTTTGATGTGGATTCTAGAGATCCCGCCTTTCAATTAGGAGACATAATCCAAGCCTTCAGAGATGAAGAGGATAGAGACTACTCATACCTTCTTGACATGCTCATTGATTCTGGATTTCTTAAGTCAGAGAAAATCGGGCTTTTCAATGCACTTCAATTGTCTGAACTTCCAGTTTCTGTAGATGTCTTCAACAAGCTTGAGAAGAAGTACAAATCAGTAGAGTCATGGTCTATATCAGAAAGAAAACTCTTATTTGATCTTATAAATTCTACATTAGCTGACATTTCTGCTATGTTATTTATGAATAAATCAAGCCTATGCTGGCAGTCCAAGATGGCTCATGAAGGTCCTGTTGAGAAAATATGGCAGGCTGTGGTCAAGTGCAGGAAAGAGGTAAGTAACAGCTTTTTAGAAGAGAATCTCATTGAACAAAGATGGTTTGAAGTAAGGAATGACTCAGAAGTGGTAGGTAGAGAACTGGAGAATATGTTGTCCGAACATCTCATCGATCAGCTGCTTAAAGAGCTTATCTATATGTAGACTAATAGTCATCCTGAAGAACTGTAGTGGGAATCCAGTCTAATTAAAGCTTCTCGTTCTCCTCTTCATATCAAGCATGGAGTTCTTGTACTGAGGATTCAACAGACAAATCTGTATGGAATGCACACAAATTATGCATTTTGTTAGAGCTCACTTACAAAGAAGGTTCGACTGACATTTTCTCAGCTTTGTATATTTTTCAACCAAATGTAAGTTGCTGTGACTTTAAAGTGTGTAATATGATAAAAAAGTATGAAATGATTGAAGGCTTTATAATTGTAGCATATGTAAAGGTAGGAAACTGAATGTATGATCATTGTTGTGTGTTGTAATATAGTGATGGTATACAAGGAGAAATTATTATTTTGGTTTTGATTTATGATTCTTTAATTTTGAATTATAAAGTGGCTTTCCCCCCCCCCACCCCCCCCCCCCCCCCCCCTAAAGTGGAGATTTGTAATTTTTATTAGCTTAGGTTGTAGTGAAAGCCTCTTAGGGATGTGATGAATAAAATATTGAGGTGCTAATGCACTTGTACGACAGTTGAGATATGTAGGGCCTGTTTGAGATGGTTATAGTTTTTTGTTAAGGCGGTTTTGTAAAGCTATTGTGTGAAATGTAATTTTTTGAGAATTTATTGTGAAAAATTAATCTCTAGCACAACATTTCTTCAAAGCAATGAGAAAGTAATAGTCAAATAAAATTATGACGATGATTTGAAAAGTAAAGCAATAAGAGATTTGTTTTGATCAGACCATCTCCTCGAAAGAAGAAGAGGGATTGGATAATATAGAGTTATTGACTATTAAGGGCAAGTAGAAGAATGAGCCAACCATCTCGGGGTAGGTGCCTTTTTGCGCACATCTCCAAGTACAACTATAGGAAGCACTTATTCATAGGGTCCTCAAATCACCCCATCATAATGAGCCAACCATTGAATGCATCTTTCACGGAACCTCAACTCATTCCTCTTTTCATTCTAAGCAGTCCATGGCTTAGCATAGGTTGCCAGCAACTCCCAAACATCCCTAACTTATTAAACACCCTTTGCTCGGAACTCATTTGTTGACTCGCCAACTCCTGCTTATCACTACCAAATTTGCCCACACTACGGAGCTCACCTAGTGCATACTCAACACCATTGAACTCGTCCAGAGACTAATAATTAGAGCTTTGCATCCCCTCTCCCTTAAACGATTAGGAGCCGATACATATCTAAGGACTAAGGTCGTTTGCGTAGCATTGCACTTTTTTTTTTTTTTTTACTTTTAGGGTGTAACTTTTCATGCAATGTTAACAATTTTATAAGGGATGATGAGGTGCGTTTTAAATCTTTGGATTTTTGATATCTCATGAATTAAAATTTTTAGCATTTTTTATAGCTTTTCTATGGTATTTCTTTTTCGTCTCCATTTTCACACAGGCTCCATGTTACTCTAACGATTTGCCAACTAATAAGGTCAGGTGTCATCCACGAGTAAATTTGGACCGAACAATACCATCTTCCTATCACTATTTTTTTTAAGTAGATACTCAATTATTAAAAATCAAAATAAAATCACAACACTTGTTTATTTCTTTGCTGAAAATAAAAATATAATTTAAATAATTTTAATCAAATGCTTTTCAGAAAAAAAAAATCTTATTATGACACTCTTCAACAAATAACAATACACATAATTGATGATATTTCAACAAATTTATTCATAATATTACCCTTAGTAACATTAGGTTATAACACCAATAATATATTTTTCGGCTAATAAAGCCCGCTAGCAGCCAAATGATTGGAAAGAGGATTTGGCCCTTTCGGGAGGAGGCCACGACGTTTGATTAATGGAGTAGCATTATTTCTACTAGAATCCGGCTTCCATGGAGGGGGCGGCGGGAGCGAGGGCCCGGAAGGAGGAACTATTCTTCTCGCCAGGTGGTAGCGGTCATCGACTTCGACTTCGCCGGCGGGAAATAGCAGGCGAGCGGAAGATTCGGTGGCGGAGAGGAGGACCAAGGCGGCGACGGCGGCGAGGAGGAGGATGGATGAGCGCGCCATGACTGTCAGGGCAATGAAAGGTATGTATGGAGAATTGGGGTTTCTGATTTATGATTTGTCGAGCTTTATTTTTCTTTTGAATTGGAGATTTATTTATAGTGGATGTTGTCGATACAGATTTAGGGATTACTAATTATATATAATCTTCACATTATAGTAATTTACAGTTTAAAAGATTTCTCCATTAATTTAATAGCTATGAAAAGGCTGTTAAAACCGTGTCGATTGTGGTGGGAAAATTTCCCCAAATTCGGGTGCACTAACTTTTACAGTTTACTAATCTTATGCTTATATTTTGGTGCTTATCGTTCTTAAAAAAAAAAAAAAGCTGTAAAGGGTGGGTTCCTCGTGGAATTTGCATTTTACTGTACCAGAATCATTTGAAAATCAATAAAATTTTGAACTACAAATTTTTGTTTTCAATTTTACACAATGGAGAAAAATGATTCATGTAGCAGATCCCAAGTAATGGGATAAAGGCTTGATGTTGTTGTAATTTTGTTTTGATTTTCTTCATTCTTAGCAAGTTGGGTCACCTGCTGAATAATGATTGATTTTATTCAAATTGTTAAGAGAATTCATATTGATATTTCTTGCAATGATCAAATTCTATGTAAAAGAACTAATAATTGTAAATTCAATATTCCCATGGTTTGAAATTCAATAAGAGCAAAGAGTGCTTCTTCTATTTTTGGTTTGCTTTGGCACTAAAGTATTACTTTTTCTTAGGGACATTTAGGCCTCGTTTGAGATGGCTTAATTTCATCTTTTCAGTTTCGAGAGTCGAGACGGTGGAAATTTTTTGTTGTTGTTGTTTATACGTGTCACTTGTCACGACTCGGCCCGGCTAGCCTGATAATAACGGAGCAGGAACAGTCGATTTAATGAATAACGCATATAAAACATAATCAAATTCATTAAAACTCTAATGTCAGTACATAAACATCATCCAACATCATAAGAAAGAGCCACTAAATAACATCAACTGAATTGTTTTAAACTGTTCTTCTCACACAATTACTAAAACTTTTAAATCAATAACAATTACATAAGCTCCCACAAACTACACAAATACAAAACAAAGACTCAACATAAAACATAAAAGAAACCTCTCTTCATGAGGTCCTCTACGACGGTATGTATATGGTCGTCGTGCAACCATCACTTCTTAACAGTTTCTCCTGAAAAAGATTTTCAAATGTAGGATGAGCCAACGCTCAGCAGGTGAAAAATATTTATCTCAAATTTATAAAATATTTTTCTTTCAATATCATTAAACATGAATTAAAAAAAGAACCAGTATAAACATTGATACATGAATTCATAAAATAATTTAAGAGTTTGACCTGACACCAAAAGGGAAAAATTGTGAGGCTCTCAGGCCAAAGCGGACAATATCTTGATAGTTAAGAGTTTGGGCTGTCACAAATGATATCAGAGCAATACACCAGTCGGAAGATAGGAGCTAAGTGTCGTACAAGGTAAAGTGCTGCGCCATGTGAGCCACCTCTTGAACCCTATGTGGGACAAAGTGCTACATTACGGGAGCCAACATTTGAGCTTGTAGGGGCCACCTCTAGAGTTTTATCTTCCTGGTGGATGATTCTGGAATACAGATTCTGACGAGGACACCAGTTACTTAAGTGGGGAGATTGTGAAACCCCTTAAGTAATAGAAAGTCTAACTCTTAAACATCGAGGTGCCTTTTGGTGTAATGGCTGGAATTTCCGAAAGAAACTTCGTAGTTAAGCATGCTCATCCCAGAGCAATTCTGGGATTGGTGGCCTACTAGGAAGTTACACCAAAAGGAAAAAATCGTGTGTCTATTAGGTCAAAGCGGGCAATATCTCGATAGTTAAGAATTTGAGCTGTCACAACTACCAAATTTGCCCACACTATGGAGCTCACTTAGTACATACTCAACACCATTGAACTCATACAGAGACTAATAATTAGAGCTTTGCATGCTCTCTCCCTTCAATGATTAAGAGCCGATACATATCTAAGGACTAAGGTCATTTGCGTAGCATTGTATTGTTTTTTTTTTTTTTTACTTTTAGGGAGTAGCTTTTCGTGCAATATTCAAAATTTTATAAGGGATGATGGGGTGCGTTTTGAATCTTTGGATTTTTGGTATCTCATGAATTTTAGGAGTGATTAAATTTTTAAGCATTTTTATTATATCTTTTATCTAGTATTTCTTTTTTGTCTCCATTTTCACACAGGCTCCATGTTACTCCTCTAACGATTTGCCAACTAATAAGGTCGGATGTCATCCACGAATAAATTTGGACCCAACAATACCATCTTCATATCGCTATTTTTTAAAGTCAATAATCAATTATTAAAAATCAAAATAAAATCACAACACTTGTTTATTTCTTTGCCGAAAATAATTTTTTTTAAAATAATTTTAATCAAATGCTTTTTGGAAAAAAAACTTATTATTATGACACTCTTCAACAAATAACAATACACATAATTGATGATATTTCAACAAATTTATTCATAATAATATAATATTGCCCTTAATAGCATTAGGTTATAACACCAATAATATATTTTTCGAACGATTTTTGCGGTTAATAAAGCCCGCTAATGGCCAAATGATGGGAAAGAGGATTTGGCCCTTTCGGGAGGAGGCCACGGCGTCGAATTAAATGGAGTAGCATTATTTCTACTAGAATCCGGCCTCCATGGATGGGGCGGCGGGAGCGAGGGCCCGGAAGGAACTCTTCTCGCCAGGTGGTAGCGGTCATCGACTTCGACTTCGCCGGCGGGAAATAGCAGGCGAGCCGAAGGTTCGGTGGCGGAGAGGAGTACCAAGGCGGCGACGGCGGCGATGAGGAGGATGGATGAGCGCGCCATGACTGTCAGGGCAATGAAAGGTATGTATGGAGAATTGGGGTTTATGATTTATGATTTGTCGAGCTTTTTCTTTTGAATTGGAGATTTATTTATATTGGATGTTGTCGATACAGATTTAGGGATTACTAATTATATATAATCTTCACATTATAGTAATTTACAGTTTAAAAGATTTCTCCATTAATTTAATAGCTATGAAAAGGCTGTTAAAACCGTGTCGCTTGTGGTGGGAAATTTTCCCCAAATTCGGGTGCACTAACCTTTACAGTTTACTAATCTTATGCTTTATTTTGGTGCTTATCGTTCTTAAAAAAAAAATTGCTGTAAAGGGTGGGTTCCTCGTGGGCATATGTTAAAATTTATAATAACTTTATTAGTTTTAATTGTTAAATCTGTTGGTTGAAATTATTTAAATTTTAATTGATTTCTTCCTCTCTCTCTCTCTCTCTATCCGTTTCTCTCAGCCTCCCTCTCTTTCCCTGTCTAGAAAAAATATTAAATTTAAAGTCTCACTCTCTCTCTTTTCTTTTTTTTTTTTAATTATGCTTCTTCTCTTAAATTAATCATTAATAGTGGTCCATTTTAAAATTTATCCATTTGAAAATCAATAAAATTTTGAACTACAATTTTTTTTTTCCTATTTTGTTTTGATTTTCTTCATTCTTAGCAAGTTGGGTCACCTGCTGAATATTGATTGATTTTATTCAAATTGTTAAGAGAATTCATATTGATATCAAATTCTATTTAAAAGTACTAATAATTGTAAATTCAGTCTTCCGATGGTTTCGAAGTCAATTAGAGCAAAGAGGGCTTCTTCTATTTTTTGGTTTACTTTGGCACCAAAGTATTGCTTTTTCTTAGGGACATTTAGGCCTCGTTTGAGATGGCTTAATTTCACCTTTTCAGTTTCGATACGGCAGAAATTTTTTGTTGTTGTTGTTTATATGTGCCACTTTTGCATAAATGCTTTTTAGATAACTATATTTTTTTATTGTTTTCAAAAGTTTTATGGTACTAACTTCCCCATTAGAATATTTCGTTCTCTCAAGCAACAGTTTTAAAACTACCTTTTAGGAAAAGTGCAGAATAACCAAATGAAGACATAGATATATATCGAACTTAAGGCCTTTTGATTGGTAGTCAAAATTTCCAACAAACAGATTAAGATGAGCTGCGTAGCATCACTTTTTCAATTTCTATTTTCTGTTGAAGATTGTTAAGAAAGTTTGTGCCGATGGATGAAGCGATGCAGCAATTCAATTTTTTCCTTGTTTCTAAGTGTGCTTGCTGTTCCAATATTGAATCCTTTCCGCATGTGTTTTTGATTGTTGCTGAGATTATGGTGCGGAAGTGATTTGTCGATATTTTTAACTTGGCTATTTCTGAATTTCAGAATGATGCTGAAATGTTCAGCATGTGTAAAATTTTCAACTCCATATAAGGCTGGAATTCTTGTACATTTGGTGGTTCACTTGGCTCGAAAGGAATGATTGCAAATACCAAAATTCAAAGTTCAATCATTTAAGATTCATTTGGAAAATCATTCGAAATTGCCAGTGTTGATGTGCCGTCTAAAAAAATTCTGTAAGATGAAGGATCTGATTTTAATCCTTTTGGTTGGAACTTGAGTACTTAACTAGACAAAATTTCACATTTGTTGAGATTACTTAGTGGCTTAAACCAGCTGTGGGTGAGATTAAGGTTTAGTTTGGGATGACTTTCTTATAACTTTCTAAAGAAGCTTTTTATTTCAAAAATTTGTTGAACTAAATTTATTTGTACTAAAAAGATGATTAAGAAAGTAATAAGAAAGTTGTCTCAAATAAAACTTAAGATGAATAGAGATTAAGAGGAATACTAATGGGAGCTTTTCCTGTTATGGTGGAGGTGGGGTAGGTCTTATTAGAAATTACTTGGGCAAGGTGATTCTAGCATTTGCGCTGCCTTTGGTTCAATTGTGTGTCTGAAGCTGAAACTAAAGCTTTAGGATTTGTTTGGGATAGCTTTCTTATTATTTTCTTAAAGTAGTTTTAATTTTTAATTATATGAAGAAATTTTTTGTATAAAAAATAGTTTTAAAAAGTAGCAGAAAGTTGTCCCAAACAAAACCTTCTTATTTCATGGTTTGAAGCTTACAGCCCATGTTTTAAGGAAGATTTGGGTTGTGCTTGATGCTACAAATCTTCCTCTTAATATTACTGCTGGAAAAAAATGGGAATTGTTTCAGTTTTTATGATTTAGGAGTATCAGATATCTTCTTTCTGTCTCACATTCTGCCATATTTTTCAGAGAAGGGAATGTAGCAAGTATCAGTAGAATAGTAGATTGGCTTGAATGATCCTAAGGTGTTTTGGCCTTTTTTTGTTGAATGGAAATAAATTTTGTATTGTTGAGAAAAAAATTTCTTAGTTGGTTGGTAACGGAACCTTTATATCAGTTTTGCATAGTTTAGAAATTAAAATCAAAGCAAGACTTAGTAAGATTGAGATTTATTTACCTGAATTAAACTAAAAAATTATTGTGTTGCTAAAAAATTTGACTGTCTTTAATAGTAGAAATTTTGCTAAAAAAATTTACAGGAAAATTTGTGTTAGCCAGATAAGCATTTGTTCAGGTGGATCAATTAAAAGTCTTTTTATTTTATTTTTTTTTAAACTAATGTGATGATATATTACCTAATCTAATTTATTTACGTATGAAGCCAAGAAATAATTCACACTTGTTAAAGAGGTTATTGATTTTGGTGATACTTTTTGCTATATTCAGTAGATTCATTATTTCTTATTCAAATTAATAAGAAAGATGGATCAAAGCGTAAATATTTATGTGCGAGTTTCATATCAGCCACAGTACTTGTTCAGGTGGTTTAACCAAAAAATATTAGATCCTTCAACGTATGTTTTTGCTATAGCCAAAAAAAAAAAACTTTTTCAGTTATGTATGGAGGATTTTGTGCAGGTACCGACTCAATCTGGAGGCGAATTTGAACTTGTCATGTCATCCATTTGACATATAACACAACTATATATCAGGGGATATGACGTATTCTAATTCGTCTTCAAACGGTCCGCACATAATGATTTCTCCAACGGATGCTTTAAGTTTCATTTGGTATTATTTTATTGTTGCATTTAAAAAAAAAAATTTAATACAAAAATTTCTAATTTTAAAAAAACTTGTACTAAAAAACAACTTAAAAAATAAGAAAGTCATTTCAAAGAAGTCTTAAGCCTAATTTAAGATGGCATTTTTACCGCATCTTAAAACATTTTTTAGTAAAAAATTTAATTGTATTAAAAAAAATATTTTAAAAAATAATGAAAAAGTCAAATTTAAGACGGTTTTTTTTACTGCTTCTTAAAGCAGCTTTTTAGTACAAAATTTTTAATTTTTATAATAAAAAATTACTTCAATAAACAATAAAAGATTCATCCCAAACAGAACCTTAATCTCAGTGGCCTGATTTCTCACAAATACACATGGTAATACAAGACACCCATGAGCTCTCTTCAAAGACTGGAGCATCGAGATTAAAAAGGCCTTTATGGAGAAAGAAGATGGCATTAGCGTTCAAGACTCAAAAAATAATTCTCTGTTAGCTATGGCAAAACATATGTGTAAGACTTGAATATTTTCATTTAATTTGTTCTTATTATTAATTTGAATAATATAAATCAAGAACTGGATGTAACAACAAAGTCTTATCTTAGAAGCCATCCTTCTATTACTATGATTATTACTTAATTAATGAGATGAAAAGGAATATTTACTCATAAAATTAATGATAAAATAAGAAGAATCTTTTGGTATCGGAAAGTTAAAATTATCAACCAATCAATCTGAGAAAATTTTTTAAAAGTATTCACAAATCTTGACTTATTTTCAGTTGGTGGGACCTTCTAATGAGCTTCAAAGGGATAAAGACCAGTACTCTTGACTACTAGTTCTTCTGTTAAGAACTTCTATTTGCCTTAACGAGCTTCAGATACATAGCCAATGCGTGCGGGTGAATAAGTTCCATTAGGTGAGTTCATTAAAATTCTTTGGCGACTTGATGCTTGATGAGTTATCAGAATGACCTTGCTATTTTGCCATCTCTCTTCTCTCTCGTTTATTTCTTTCATTGCTCAAAATGGCATTTTGTGTGCGGTTTGGACGTGGTCTATATTCATTACATCATATATAGGCTACACAGCAGTAATACTGCTGCAATGGAAAGTTTGGATGCTGAGAGAAGCTTTGCGATAAGAAGATTTAGGCTTGGTTCCTTTGGGAAGGCTTTCTTACTGCTTCTTAAAATAACTTTTTAACTATAAAAATTTTAATTTTTGTACTAGAAAGCTTCTTTAAGCAGCAGTAAAAAAACTGTCACAAACGAAACCTTAATTGTTACATAAATACATACACGCATACTTAGGTACATAAATTCATAAAAAAGCTGAAAAATAATTTGAATTTCGCCCCGACAAAACAGCTAAAAGGCTGCAAAAAGGGGCATATTTGGTTTGGAACTTAGGCTACCAATTAAGAGATTTTGAGTTCATATTGTGTATGCGATGTGTGTGTGACTCTGCCTTAATTAACCTAAATGTCAAAAAAAAAAAAAAAGAGCAAGATAACTATTAAAGAACAAAACACAAAAGGCTCTCCTAATCTACACTGAATTACTAATAAAAATCTCCTTCTATTAAGGCAAATTCTTATACTAAAGCTAAAACTACAGCATCAAATCATAAACAGATTACAGTAAAATAAAAATAAAAAAATAAAGAGATTACAGTCAAAACTTGCATTAAATTGGCAAAACTTGGCACAAAAAAGAAATTCCATAGCAAATTATCCTCAATAGTATAAATTCAAATCTCAAGTCTCAAATTCATTGATCTTAACCATAAACTAGTCATTATAGTTCACAAAAAGTACCTTGAAAAAAGATTGATGTGCAGAGCACGAATGAAATGCAAGCTCCTGCTAAATAAGTGTTTTTTTAGGCGAATCAAATCAATAACACCCACTTCATATGAGAACAAAGTTCCAGGCTGCTCCTAAGCTTTGATAGCATATTTCCTCAACGGAAAATACATCTCCTTTTTCTTCTGCCGTTCAGTCTTCAATGACGCCTGCCAGGAAGAAAATAAGTGTCAACAGAGGAGGCAGAGAGGATGATTAATCTTTGCTGTATTGTTCTCTTGAAGGTAGAAAGCATTTATAAATGATTACATGTATAGTACATGAAGAGATGATCTCTCTTAATAAGGCAAACACTCCATGCTAGTTTTGACCTTATACCAAATTTCCCAAGAAGAAATTGAGTTAGAACAATATCATCTTTCATCTCAAAGTTTGTTGCAAAATTTTTTTTCTAAAACACTTCATTCATTGCGATATTGTTCTAACTCAAAAAAGGCCAATTCTAGGGAGACAAGGCAAACACAACCATCTTGAACTTTTATGGTTGACCAAGGAATCTAGCATCAAAGAATTTGCTGATGGCGACTGCAGCAACAAGCAATTGTCTACGAGAACCACAAGTGGCCGCAATGCATAATTTGTAAATCAATAGATTTAAGTGATTTCTAAACGTAGATAAAAGAAAATTTGAGTAATTTAAATCACTCAAAATTTCATTTTGAGTTTATTTTGCTTCAAACCAAACACCAAAAACATGAATGCAAGAAAATGAAATAGAATATACTCCGAATTATTCCAATCGAATAACCCCTGAATCCAACGCATCAACTCCACATTTCAATATAGCTAATGCAGTCGACAACACCTTCTAAATTAATAAAATGATACCCCGAAATGGGAGATTAATTTTGGTAATATCATATGCCAATAAAGAATATTCATCATATAGGAATAATATATTTCACCACAAAATAAGAAATTGGGATTATTATCTTACTTGGGAGGTAAACATAAGTTTTTTTTTTCTTTAAATGAAATTTAGGATTTCAACATGGGACATGAAGAATCACTTATTTTCAAGCCAATTCAAAAAATATATATAACTTCAGGATAACATTGTTTTAAATGTGATTTTATCTGAGCGCATAGCTGTTTTTATACAAGTACCTAACTTCACAAGTAATGATATGTACGCCAGAGCTTACAACAACAATACAACACCAACAACCAGTATAAATTTAATGGTTGTATATAAATCATTCCACATTAATCATAGAGCCTACATAACAACCAAGATTCAAGTATAAAAATCAAGCTCTCAACCATATAAAAAGCAAAGTGAAGAATTAACAGTCTAAGAAATGACACAACAAATAAAAGAGACAAGTAATTCTTCACTTTGAAAAATGAATTTGGACTGAATTTGGATACAATACAAATGAATTTGGTTTACATTCATATAACGAGAATTACGGCCGCAAGTAATTTAATGATAACAGTCGAGTTTTCATGAATTTTACATTCTAAAAAGTGAAAATTCGTAGTTATAGTTTAAATAATCGTATAAGTAAGTTATTAGGAACGCTGTACAGATTAAAATTTGGAGAACATCAAAATCCAGCATTCAAGCATCCGTGAAACATAAAATTTAATTCAATGTCCACTGTTCAGAACCTAATAGCCATTCTTCATAACCAACCTATAAGATTTACAGGTTTGTTAATGCATTGTAACAGCAAATATGATCTAAAAGTTGTATAGACAGAAAAAACACCCTGATAAGTCAAAAACATTGCAATAGATCCTCAAGCACAATAAACACTTCCGGATATACATGGCACCACTGAATCGAATAAAACTTATGTAACAAAAAAAAACATAAACTGGGTTGGGGGTGGAGGAATCATCTGAAATAAAAGAAAATTTGGACTGAAAATTTCAACCTGGTGTTTGGTAAGCTTGCGCCTTATCGCGCGGGTTTTCTTCGGCCTAAGATCAAGCGGGATGAACTTCTTCTTCCTGTAAGCCTCCCTCAGCGCCGCCTTCTGCTTCTGCGATATCACCGTCAGAACTTGGGCGATCGAAAGCCTCACCACTTTGCTGTCAATTTTCCCATATGTCACACAGCATGGTCATAATGGATTATATTGTTGAAAAATATATGAAACCGGACAGGAAAAAAACGCATGTTAGGCAATGGATTTACATCTTGGAGAGCTTGTTAGGGGCTCCACCAGTAACCTTGGCGACACGGAGAAGAGCAAGTTCTGCCTTCAGATCATTGAGCTGGTTCAAAAGCTCCGTCTTCGACTTCTGTCGCAGTTCGTGAACCTTAATCCTCGCTGCACAAATGAAAAAAAAATTCTCTTACTAGTTCAAATTTCCAAAAAACCGTAACTGAAATTGATGTGCCATTGTGATCTTACCCATTGCTCCGCCGCTGCCGTGGATGCACCGCGAGAAACCCTAGAAGCCGGATACTGAGGTATTTATACAGTGCCCTTGTGAAGCCCTCTGCTTGGCGATGGGCTCCAATCTGTTTCGTCTCTTCTGGGCTAGACCCAAGAGCAGCCCAATGCACCAAGGCAGCTAGTTTCATTCCAATTGGTTTTGTTTAAAGATAAAAAAAATATGCTTTTAATATAATGATTTTATTTTTCTAAATGTTTAATGTAATTTTTTTCTAAATAATAATAAAAAATTTATATGATTTCTTGAATTTTTATGCATTTATTTATATGATTTTTAAGTAGTACATATGTAAAAAGAATCATATAATTTTTGCACTTGATCACAAAAATAAAAAATGATCATTTTGAATTTATATTTATTTGATGACATAGTTATATTAATTTTTTACTTATTATATTTGAGAAAAAATAATTTAATGTGTAGAGTTAAAATTAATATATGTTTTTAATTATATCCAAGTTTATGATGAATTTTATTGATATGGTAAAATTATGTCTTATAAGAACAAATCATGATACAATATTTGAATTTTGAGCAAATTGTTGTTTTTTGAATAATTGTCTGATTTTAATTGTATTGATTAATCAAAGAACAAATTAGGTTTGCAAAATCTTTTTACATTATCAAAAATAAGCCATAAACTGTGTGTAGATATCAAAATCATTCAAATCAATTGCAAAAATGATCGTGAACAAGTTAGTTTGGAATGATGTCAGACTTCTCGTGCAATAAATAAGTCTATGTAGCTTCCTTTTTGGAAGTATTTTTTAGTAATAAAGAGGTTTTCGGAATAGAAGTGAAAGTGACAAGAGCATTGTTGATCTAGATTTTAATTATTATAAATATTTGATATCCGCCTTTTTACTTATTAACCAATTCTACCTTCACAGAATTTTTCCTCCAGAAATTATTTGAGTTTTAAAACTCTTTTTATGCTTGGTGGTTGGCCTCTCTCTCTTAGAGCTTCTAGGTATAAGTTCTAGTTTTCATCCTCCTTTGTCAAGGATTTCTTCATTCACTTATTAAAAATCACAACTTTTCTCTATAATTCCAATATTCTTGATAATCCTCACACATTTCCTCTAAGCCCTTAAATTGCATTCAAGTAGCTTGGAAGCCTCCACATAGTCGATAACCACAATCCCTCTATCTTCTCCTAATCTTCATAATTCCAACCTCTACACCCTCAAATGCCATCACCTCCCCATTAGAAACTCTATAGCATATTTCAACTGCTCTCCCACCCATCCAAATCCTAACCCAACCATCTCCATCCCTCAAAGCAAAACTACAAACCCCTTTTTTTTCCACTACACCAACAACCTACCTTGCCTCCCTCCACACTTTGTTGACCTACACAACCTACAAACCCCCAAAATTATATATTTGCTCATCCCATAACTCTTATCTACAGTCTATCACATCAATTACAATATAAAGCAATCACCAAACTAGCCCCAACACTTCTGTCAAGACCCAACCCGACCGGGATAAATCCCGCTCGCATCGGGTCGTGACCAAACTTAACTAACTGAACTGATTCCAGGATCTGGCTTTGGAATTTGTTTCAGAACTTTCTTCCAAACATACAGACAGAAACAGACGCACACAGAGCTACTATAAACATCAAATGCAGCGGAACAGATCATCTAACTTTTCTTCCTCCAAAAAGAATCATATACAATTACAGCTCATAGCTTTCAGACAGAAAGGAAAACAGAACAGAAAAGTCATGACTGTACAAAAATCAAAAGTACAAAATATCTATCACAGATCAGACTCTGAACTCCTACTCCAAAACTTCCTTCCCTCTCCCAGAATCTGAAAACCACACAGAAAAATAAGGATGAGCTACAACAGCTCAGCAAGACATCAAACCTCCAATCAAAATCCTCAGAATCCACAACAAACACATCAGACCAAATCCGTACAGAAATCAGAACAGAATCGGACATAACAGAACAGAAATCAGATCAACAGAATCGTACCGAGCAAATCAGAACAGAAATCCTATAGATCGGATCAAATCAGAACAAAACAGAAATACATCACATCAGAGCTGACAGAACGTACCGAAATCAGAAATCAGATTAAATCATATCAGATCAGAAGTCATGTCACAGAACAGACAGAATCGTACGGAAATCATAAAGTCACATCAAATCAGAATAAATATTTCAGAACAGATCTTCCTTCCAGATTTCAGAACTTCCCCTTATATCTCCCTTGTACATACAGCACCAAAACTTCCCCTTATAGCTCCCTTGTGCATACAGCACCAGAACTTCCCCTTATAGCTCCCAATTGCGCTCATAACACCAGAATATAACAGATATACATAATTTCAGAACTTCACAGAACTTCCCCTTATAGCTCCCTTGTGCTTACAGCACCTTCCCCTTATGGCTCCCAATAGCATACAAATAATTAATTCAATTCAGAATAAATCCGGACAAATTCAGAAATCGTACGAAAATCCGGCGGCATAACGGCAGTATACAGAATTTACACAAAATTCACAGATTCATAAATTCACCAAATTACCACAGAATGTTCACAATAACATTTCAAGATATTTATTCTACTGCCACAACATTTTCAGACATCGTGAAAATTTACAGTCAACAGAAAACACCGCCAAATCAAAATTATCCGGTCAAAAATCTCCAGAAAATAATCAAAACGTGCACACTCGGCACCTCAGAAACATACCAAAAGTTACGCGGTAAAAACTGAACCAATCGGAAAATACGGACGAAATTCGCTAACGAAAACGAAATCCGGACAGAAAATTCGTTCAAACTTCACCGTTCTGAAAATTGAGAAAGGCGGAATGTGCCTTACCTTGCGTACACCACTTTCTTGAACTGTCTCGTCAGACGAAAACGGCCCGGCGTTGTCCAAAAATCCACTTTTCCACTTTAGCCCTCGACCTTCTCTCTCCTCAAAATGATTTTTTATAAAATATCTGATTTTTCTCTCTCTTCAAAACGACTGATTTCAGCTAAATAACCTTCTGATCGTCCCGGCCGATCTCACGATCGTCCTGGAGGATTTGAACAAAATCACATCGGCATGGGACGATTTCTCAGGACGATAATTAATTTCCTTGGACGATAAAAACCTCTATTCTCTGACTTGTGCCATGCTCTGATCGTCCCGGGACGATACCCAGATCGGCCCGGACGATGCCTACAGGAAAACTTTCCTGTAACTTCTGTACAAAATCTGGAGCAAACTTGGAACTGATCGTCCCGGGACGATCCACAATCGGCCCGGACGATTCTGGAGCAGATCTGATATTACAATCTCCCCAACTTCAGAAAAATGTCGTCCTCGACATTGTCCAATCAAAACTCAGTCAGAACAAATACGGATAAGCTTGCCTCATGTCGGACTCCTTCTTCCAAGTTGCTTCCCGTGCTGTTCGGTGCTTCCACTGAACCTTAACCATCGGAATCTGTTTACTCCTCAACTTACGAACATCGTAAGCTAGAATCAACTCGGGTTCTTCCTTATAGCTCAGATTCTCCTGAATCTCAATCTCATCGGCAGACACTTTCTTTCCAGAGTCAGATATCCACTTTCTCAAAGTAGATACGTGGAACACATTATGCACATCGGACATCTGATCAGATAACAACAGCCGATAAGCAGATTTATCAATCCTTTCAAGGATTTCAAAAGGTCCAACATATCTTGGACTGAGCTTACTCACTCTGCCAAATCTGCTCACACCATTCATTGGACTGACTTTGACATACACAAAGTCACCAACTTGAAATTCAACGAACCTGTGCTTCTGATTGTAATATTTCTGCTGTCGATCTTGTGCAGCTTTCAACCTTTCTTTAATCAAATCAATTTTCTTAACAGTTTCATCTACAAAAGTGGCACCCATCTCCTGTCTATTTCCAACCCCAGTCAGAGTCAAAGGAGTTCTACACTTTCGGCCATACAGAGCTTCATAAGGTGCCATACCAATACTGGACTGAAAACTGTTATTGTAAGCAAACTCGATCGGCGGAATGTGATCTTCCCAGCTTCCGCCAAAATTCAGAACACACAGCCTCAGCAGATCTTCCAATACCTGAATAGTCCTCTCAGACTGTCCGTCAGTCTGCGGATGAAAAGCTGTACTGAAATGTAACTTCGTACCTAAACCTTGCTGAATACCCTTCCAAAGTCTGGAAGTAAACCGTCCATCTCGATCAGAAACAATCACCTTAGGCACACTGTGTAATCTGACAATCTCTTTCACATATACCTGTGCCAATCGATCCACCGGATCGGTCTGCCTGATCGGAAGAAAATGAGCAGACTTCGTCAATCGATCCACAATCACCCAAATGACATCGTGCCCTTGCCTTGATCGAGGAAAACCCATAGCAAAATCCATCATTACCTCCTCCCACTTCCACTCAGGGATAGGCAACGACTGCAAAAGTCCTCCTGGTCGCTGATGCTCTGCCTTCACCAACTGACAGGCCTCGCATCTAGCAACAAAATCGGCTACATCCTTTTTCATACCCGGCCACCAGAACAAACTCTTCATATCTCCGTACATCTTGCCACTTCCCAGATGAACAGTGTAGCCTGAATGATGAGATTCATACAGAATCTCTTTCCTCAGATCTCCAAACACAGGAATCCACAACCTATTCTTGCAGAAAATGGTACCAGAATTAGAAACACGGAGTTCAGGCTTTTTACCAGATTCTATCTGAGCAATCAACGTCGAATAATCAGAATCTAACTTCTGGGCTTCCTAAATATTTTCTTCCAAAGAAGATTGAATGCTCAACTGAGTCAAAACTCCAGAATCCAAACTATTAGAGGAAATCACCTCCAACTGCAATCGCTTCATATCACGTATCAGAAAAATATCAGAAGTGAGCTGAATACCTGATAATCCAGAAGACTTCCTGCTCAGAGCGTCTGCTACCATATTAGCCTTACAAGGCTGATACTGAATCATCAGATCATAATCCTTGATCAACTCAAGCTAGGGGTGTAGGTGAGCCGAGCCGGCTCGTTAGCCGGCTCGAACTCGACTCATTAACGAGCTCGCGAGCCGAGCTTATCGAGCTTCGAGCTCGAGCTCGAGCTTATAATCGAGCTCGAATGATAAACGAGCTCGAGTTCGAGCTTGAGCCAGATCGGCTCGTGAGCTCGCGAGCTGGCTCGTTAAATATTTATTAATTAAAATAATATATATTATATATTATAATATATTAAAATATATGTTAATTAATTAAAATAATATATTAACAACTGCGGTTGCTTGGTGAGAGGCTGACAGCTTTTTTTTTATATTATAATATATGTTAATTAATTAAAATAATATATAATATATATTATAATATACCTTAAACCAAGCCAAGCGTGAGTTCCAACTTCCAAGTGACAGGCTGTCCTGACAGCTTTTTTTTTTCTTTTTTTTTTGGGAAAAAAAAAGTAGCAGGCTGACAGCTCTAGGCGGGAAAAAAAGAAAAAAGGGCGGACTGTTTCAAGTCAAATGAAAAATGAACCGAGCCGGCTCGCGAGCTGGCTCGAGCTCGTTTACTGTGGAACGAGCTCGAGCTTGAGCTCGCCTGTTGAGCTCGACTCGAGTTCGAGCTCGAGTTCGAGCTCGAGTTCAACTAACGAGCCGAGCTCGATAAGGCCTAAACTCGACTCGACTCGACTCGTTTACACCCCTAACTCAAGCCACCTTCTTTGCCTCAAATTCAAATCCTTCTGAGTGAAAATGTACTTTAAGTTCTTGTGATCTGTGAAAATCTCACATCTAACGCCATACAAATAGTGACGCCAAATCTTCAATGCAAATACAACTGCAGCCAATTCCAAATCATGTGTCGGGTAATTTCTTCTAATGTAATTTTAACTGTCTCGAGGCATAAGCAATTACCCGTCCATGCTGATGCAACACACATCCCAAACCTTTCAGTGAAGCATCACTGAATACTTGAAATCCTTCCGTACCTGATAGAAGTGCTAACACTGGAGCTGAAGTCAGACAATCCTTCAATATCTGAAAACTAGCCTCACACTCTGGTGTTCAAACAAAAGCTACTGACTTCTGAGTCAGTCTCGTTAGAGGCGTATCAATCTGAGAAAATTCTTTCACAAACTTCCTGTAGTATCCAGCCATGCCTAAGAAACTACGTACCTCAAATACCGTAGTAGGCCTTGGCCAATCCGCAACAGCCTGAATCTTTTGGGGATCAACAGAAATACCTTCTCCGCTAATCACATGCCCTAGAAATGAAATGTTCTTCAGCCTGAATTCACATTTGGAGAACTTAGCATACAACTGATGTCGTCTCAGAGTCTCCAACACAATGCTCAAATGTCTAGCATGATCATCCTCAGAAGCAGAATATACCAGAATATCGTCGATGAAGACGATCACAAACTGGTCCAGATGCTCCCTGAACACTCTCTTCATCAGATCCATAAAAATAGCAGGTGTATTGGTTACCCCAAAAGGCATAACCAAGAACTCGTAGTGTCCGTACAGAGTACTGAAAGTTGTCTTCAACACATCAGCTTCCTTCACCTTCACCTGATAATATCCAGATCTCAAATCAATCTTCGAAAACACAGAAGAACCAGAAAGCTGGTCAAATAAGTCATCAATCCGCGGTAAGGGATACTTGTTCTTGATCGTGACTTTATTCAAATCTCTGTAGTCAACACACATACGGAGTGTTCCATCCTTCATCTTCACAAACAAAACAGGTGCTCTCCAAGGAGAAACACTAGGACGAACAAATCCTCTATCCACCAACTCCTGCAGCTGAACTTTCAGCTCAGAAAGTTCCTTCGGTGCCATCCTGTACGGAGCTTTTGATATCGGAGCTGTACCCGGAAAAGTATCAATAGAGAACTCCACATCTCTATCCGTAGGTAAACCAATCAACTCCTCAGGAAATACATCTGCAAACTCTCGTACCTCAGGGATATCAGAAACAGAACCAACATCCAGGTTCATATCCCGTACAGAAGCCAAAAAGACTTGACAACCCTTCTTCCACATTCTTCTAACTTCCAGCCCAGAAATCAGACTGGAGAGAACACCTCGTAAGCCTTGGAATACACACCTCTCTCCAGACATAAGCAAACTCACTTGCTTCTTCAGACAGTCAATCTGAGCCTCATACAGACTCAGCCAATCCATGCCCAAAATCACGTCATACGAAGAAATCGGCAACAGAATCAAACTTGATTTCCACTTCTTGCTCGCAATATCAATCTCACAAAAATAAAACTTCCGAGCAATCAAATTACTTCCAGCCGGCAAAATCACAGAAAGAGAAACCGGAAGCAAAATCGAATCCAAATGCAAAGCATCAAAACAACGCTCGGAAAGAAACGAGTGACTGGCTCCCGAATCAAACAAAACACGACAGGGCTGATCAGAAATGTAAATAATACCTGTCACCACATCTGGAGTATCTCGAGCCTCCTGCTGACTCAGACTGTACACTCGTGGCTGAACTGGAGCTAGAGCTGAAGCAACAGAACTACTAGGCTCCCTCTGACTAACAGTAGGTGGTCTCCGTGGCACAGAACTCGAACCACCACCTCTACCAGAAAATCCCTCAGTCACAGGGCGTGGAGGAACAGTCCTCGGTCTTCCTGCTAAACCGGCAGGTCTAACAAATCTCTCGGATCGGACGTCAGATTGTCGATCAAATCCAGCCTGTGGACACTCTGCAATCCGATGTCCTGGCTGACCACATCTGAAGCACTGACCAGTCATCCTGTAGCACTGGCCAAAATGTCGTCGTCCACAACTCTAGCACACAGGTGCCCCACTAACAGATCCAGAACTGGTCGTACTGGTAGCCGTACCAGAAAATCCTGACTGTCCACTCCTCCTGGAGTCTCCATAACTAGAAGCAAATCTCCTCTTGCCAAAGGAACCACTACCAGAAGCATCACCCCCAAACCTCTTCCTACTCGCAGTCCACCGCCGCTGAGTAGCCATCAGATCGTTCTCTATCAGACGAGCTCTCTCCACAAGCTCAGAAAAATCAGAAATATGAAACGGTACCAAGGCTGCCTCAGACTATCTTGTAGTCCCCTCAGAAAGCGATAGCACTTCTCAGCAGAAGTACTAACCAGCTGCGGAGCATATCGGGCTAAGGTAGTAAACTCTGCCTTGTACTGCATCACAGTCCTGCTCCCCTAAACCAGCCTCAGAAAACTCTCATGCATCTACTGTCGTGCAGAAGGGGGAACAAACCAAGATCGGAATACCTCAGAAAACTCTTTCCAAGAAATCAAAGAGTTTAATCTGCCCTGAAACTTGGCCTCCTGCTGGCCTACCCACCAGTGCTCAGCTTCTCCATCTAACAAGAATACTGCCAAAGGTACATTCCTGTCTGACGGACACTGCATGCCGTCAAAAGTCTTCTATATCCTTCTCAGCCACTCCTCAGCTGCTCTAGGCTCAACAGCGCCCTCAAACCTCGGTGGTTTCAATCTCAGAAATATCTGCAGATGTCTATCAATATCCTCAGATCGAACAGTAGAGGCTCTACTGTGAGTCTCGCTCATCATCTGAGCAACCAATGTAGCAAACTAGGAAAGTGTATCTACACCAACCACTGGGGCTGTACTACCCACTGGTGCTGCCTGACTGACACTCTGACCGTCTGTCATGTCGGGGTCTGGCAGATCCATACAAAAAATCCAGAAAATCCAGAAAACTATAACAAAAACAACACAATAAAAAAATCCGAACAAACCAAAACTACCCCCAAACAGACTCAGATCACTTCCTATAGCTCTGTCTTACAATCCAGATTCTAAATTCCAAAACCATTGCTCTGATACCACCAAAGCTTGTCACGACCCAACCCGACCAGGACGGATCCCGCTCGCATCGGGTCATAGCCAAACTTAACTGACTGAACTGATTCCAGGATCTGACTTTGGAATTTGTTTTAGAACTTTCTTCCAAACATACAGACAGAAACAGACGCACACAGAGCTACTATAAACATCAAATGTAGCGGAACAGATCATCTAACTTTTCTTCCTCCAAAAAGAATCATATACAATTACAGCTCATGGCTTTCAGATAGAAAGGAAAATAGAACAGAAAAGTCATGACTGTATAAAAATCAAAAGTACAAAATACCTATCACAGATCAGACTCTGAACTCCTACTCCAAAACTTCATTCCCTCTCCCAGAACCTGAAAACCACACAGAAAATAAGAATGAGCTACAACAGCTCAGTAAGACATCAAACCTCCAATCAAAATCCTCAGAATCCACAACAAACACATCAGATCAAATCCGTACAGAAATCAGAACAGAATCGGACAGAACAAAACAGAAATCAGATCAACAGAATCGTACTGAGAAAATCAGAATAGAAATCCTACAGATTGGATCAAATCAGAACAGAACAGAAATACATCACATCAGAGCTGACAGAACGTACCGAAATCAGAAATCAGATTAAATCATATCAGATCAGAAGTTATGTCACAGAACAGACAGAATCGTACGGAAATCATAAAGTCATATCAAATCAGAACAAATATTTCAGAACAGATCTTCCTTCTAGATTTCAGAACTTCCCCTTATATCTCCCTTGTGCATACAGCACCAGAACTTCCCCTTATAGCTCCCTTGTTCATACAGCACCAGAACTTTCCCTTATAGCTCCCAATTGTGCTCATAGCACCAGAATAGAACATATATACATAATTTCAGAACTTCACAGAACTTCCCCTTATAGCTCCCTTGTGCTTACAGCACCTTCCCCTTATGGCTCCCAATAGCATACAAATAATTAATTCAATTCAGAATAAATACGGACAAATTCAGAAATCGTACGAAAATCCGGCAGCATAACGGCAGTATATAGAATTTACACAAAATTTACAGATTCAGAAATTCACCAAATTACCACAGAATGTTCACAACAACATTTCAAGATATTTATTCTACTGCCACAATATTTTCAGACATCGTGAAAATTTACAGTCAACAGAAAACACCGCCAAAACAAAACTATCCGGTCAAAAATCTCCAGAAAATAATCAAAACGTGCACACTCGGCACCTCAGAAACATACCAAAAGTTACGCGGTAAAAACTGAACCAATCGGAAAATACGGACGAAATTCGCTAACGAAAACGAAATCCGGACAGAAAATTCGTTCAAACTTCACCGTTCTGAAAATTGAGAAAGGCGGAATGTGCCTTACCTTGCGTACACCACTTTCTCGAACTGTCTCGTCGGAGAAAACGGCCCGGCGTTGTCCAAAAATCCACTTTTCCACTTTAGCCCTCGACATTCTCTCTCCTCAAAATGATTTTTTATAAAATATCTGATTTTTCTCTCTCTTCAAAACGACTGATTTCAGCTAAATAACCTTCTGATCGGCCCGGCCGATCTCACGATCGTCCTGGACAATTTGAACAAAATCACATCGGCATGGGACGATTTCTCAGGACGATAATTAATTTCCTTGGACGATAAAAACCCCTATTCTCTGACTTGTGCCATGCTCTGATCGTCCCGGGACGATACCCAGATCGGCCCGGACGATGCCTACAGGAAATCTTTCCTGTAACTTCTGTACAAAATCTGGAGCAAACTTGAAACTGATCGTCCTAGGACGATCCACAATCGTCCCGGACAATTCTGGAGCAGATCTGATATTACAAGTTCCACCCTATGTAACACTATTATTATAAGAAACTAGCCCTAATGCTTGCTCCATGCCTAATCACCCTTAATCGGCCCTTTAACCAAGCATAGGCCACTCAAAATAAGCCCATGTACTCCAGAACAACCCTCCATTGCCTTATCTAATCACAGGTAGTTTTAAACAATTACAAACTAATAATTTAATCCGCTCTCAAATTCATGCAACATTAATTAAATAATTTCATGTAACCTCCCCAAACTATCAATATTTTCATTGTATGCAAAATGCATCTTAAGTCTAGAGCTTGCACAAACATTATATTATCTTCCCAATATTACCCAGGAGGTGAAGAAGCTCCCAACGTTAGTGGGCCACCATCCTTTGGTATATATCCATCAAAGTATAAACACAAAATATCTTCGTTTATCGTACGATACAAAATGAACTTCACATAATTATCTTCGTAGAGTACTTTTCGACTTCAAATGAAACCACACCCACTTTTTCGTTCTTTTGCGCAAGGGTATGAGGGGTTAGCCACATAAGAACAACTTTTTGGATAAGGCGTTAAGGTAGCCTTCTAACTCTCGGTTGTCTGCCCAGCAGGCTTTTCGTAGTTCACTGCCCCAGTTGAGTAGGGTCAAGATAGTTAGGCAATCGAATCAAGTCTTCTCGGTTTAGTACCCAATTAGATGAACCACTTTCATACGAATAGCTATACAAAACTTTAACTCGAATCATTCCTACATATGTGACTATTTGTATTAGCTATATTTCAACATTAAATTAATATTTAGCTCATTTTACAAAAAAAAAAAAAAACAATTATAAATAATAAGCATCTAGAGTGGACATCTAACATCATACATCATATATAATCATGAATCCTATCTTTTTGAGATTTTTCAAGGCATTTACAGTGAGAGAAGTTTATATGAGACTAGTGTGTGTGTATATATATTACTCATTCTTCTCATCTAGTGAAGAATTCAATTCAATGTGATTTTCACTAGTTACAAAGCTTAGTACTGAGATAAGTGTAGTAGGATGAGTGCAACTGCCGGTGTAAATGAGTCATACGAGCTCGAATTGCCCTCAACTGGAGTTTGCACTCAAATTCAATCTCGAGCTTGGGCTTAATTTACGAGTTTGAGTTGGCTTTTTTCTCATAAAATCGAGAATATCATTATTCCTCAAGCATATATTATAAAACATGATAAAAAGAATAAAAAATTAAATATGAAATAATTAAAAATCACTTGAAATAAGTTAGAGGAATATAACTTTTATAAATTTCAAAAAATTGTATAGTAAATTTATTAATTTTTTTAATATTTAAAGTGTTTTAAAATTAATATTATTTAATCAAGCTGGCTCACTAGTAGAAAAAGTCAAATTAAGGCAAGCTTAAAATTGGCTTGCTAGCTCGTTAAGCTTGGCTCATGAGTTATTTATTGAGTCAAATTTGAGCTGGCTCATTGTCGGCTAGACTCAGGTACACAACTTAACTTGATGGTGTTATTGAGTGTGAACACCGAGTACTTGTAGACAAATACAAATGTTGAGCATTGTATTCCAAATATTAATATCTAAGTACACTTAATCAGGGATAGGTGGGTGATTTGTTGTCGTGGATATCTCTTGTTAAAATTGTCTATACTTTCAAGGCGACTTATAACTATCAACTCCTTTTACTCTTTTAGTTGGCATAATGCAACAATTCAAAATATCAACTATATTTACAAAAGAAAATGCATGAAAATTTGAACTCGAAGTACGATACAAAGCGAATAGCCATGTTTTTAAGAACGACAAATAAAAACTTAAGAGTTCTGCATCATCAAGAAATATGATTCTGATCATGTAAACAAACCTAAAGATATTTAAACACCAACATGTAATCATTTTTTATGCTCCACCCCCTTCCCACTTTATTAGAATAAAGAATTGATGTTAAAGTTTTGATTATATGCATATTTGTGGCTACTTCAAATTTCTAGTGTTGGAATATATATTATTAAGCACAACTTCTTATGTTAGCATTTTAATTATATGACTAATTGTAATATGTGAGTCGGGCCATCGACTTTATCCATACTAGAAGTCATGAGTCGCTAGACACACGAACTTGCCTTAGACCCATAGTTTATTGAACATTCCCTTCAATGAAGCTTACTTGAAATGGTTCATATGAGTTAATTGACTTTTTGAAGTATTTTTTTCATCCACCCTTGAATTTCTTAAAGATTGAGGACTATCAACAACAAGTTGCTAGCCTATCATGATTTACAATTTCGTCAATTATACTATGCGTCTACTTGGTTGACATTTACAATCCTTTCCTTTTTTTTTTTTTGCATATTTTGATACTCAAATCCAACTGTAGGAAATGATAAGTGCTTTTATATCTTTGTTGCAAATCATATATGACTCAATATCTTAAAAGTTATAGATAATTGATTTGGGACTACAAATAATTGAGTAAATTCTTAGTAAAACAAGGGAGAGATATTAAACAAATATTAATACTTATTTAATATTATATAAAATGTATTTAAGCTATGTGAAAAAAAAACATGACCATAAAATTTAAATATGAACTAATGTAAAATTTTATTTTAAGCCATATGTTAAATGTGTATGAAGTTTGAAATAATATTACTAAGAGGTGAACAGTAATTGAATTTAATTCAAATTAATGCAATAACAACTCCCATTTATAAAGACTATGTGCAAAAAATAGCGTTTTTAGCCTTTAAAAAATAGATTATATGATTAAGAGGTTGATTTTATGAAAAAATAAAATTATTTTACCCAAATTATTATTTTTAATTTAAAATAAGCTTATAAATAATTATTTATCATAAAATATGAGTTTATAAGAAGCTTATTTTTAAAATATAAAAAACCATTACTTTATTTATTGATTTATATCCACGCGCATTATTGCTCACACCTCAAGCATAGTTCATTCCTTCACATTAGTTTCCCATTCTAGATTAATTTACAGTTCATATGTAACACCAGGCATAGCCGCTCAACTCTCTTGTTATTTGTCCCACATCGTTTACACGTTGAATTGGTTTTCGATTACATGGTATAAAAAACACGAAGCGATGAAGAACAACTCATACCTTTCTCGGCCTTTTGGCTAAGATCAAGTGTAGTATCTGTTCTTATCAGTTTAATATCTGATACGTGGGCCATTGGCCCACTATGATATTAAATTAATTTTTGTTGGGGGAGGGCCCATTACGGCAGCTTGCTGCTGGGGTCTTCGGGCGTCGCCTTAGCGTTGCACTAAAGCTAAGGCAGGCGCACCCCTATCAATACAAACAAAGATTTATTATTTAGTATTATTCTACTCTAGAATTTTATTATGGGCAGTATATAAAAATTGTGTGATGGTTTAATAATATATGTTCTTAATCTGTTGAGAATTTTTAATATTTGTGGAAAAAAAAAAATTGTTATATTTTTGTTATTGCATGTTAGGTTTTCTTGTGTTCATGTCTTCAAATATTGGAGACATTAAGACAGAGAAATAGCATTGCTGCTAATGTTCTTGAGCTGTGCTGGGAGTGCGGTGCTGGCACTGGCGGAAGACACGCAGGGCAGTGGCTGATTTGAGGAGTGAAATCCCATGTGAAATCTTGGGATTTCTGTGTGAAGGTGTACCTTTCTTGTTCTCTGGTTTGGTCTTCGTCTCTGAAAGGCGATAGATTTGATTGCCGGTTGGAAGCTGCTTGTGCCGTAAGATCTAGATCCTTAGTTGAACGCTGATGTGCAGGTGAGATGATTCCTGCTGTGCTCTTGAGTTTTTGGGGTTACGTCCCCTGGTTTACCCGACTGATTGATTCTTGGTTGTTTTTTAAGAACCGTTGATTTCCTTGTTATGTAAATCTAGGACCAAGGAAAAAAAAGATCTGCTTAAGATCTTTGTCCGGGAAGGCTCTTTAGCAGAAATCTGTATTTTTTGGCATTCTTCTCTGTTTAGCCGAGTGTTGGCTAGTTTGGTTATTTGAGAAGTAATTTTCTGTATACAAATTCTTGTATCCAATTTCCACAAATATTGAATAAAAGAGATGATCGTGATTGCCCCGTGGATGTAGAGTTCGCAAGAACTTGAACCACGTAAATCTATTGTGTTCTTGTTTCTGTTTTTTCCTGAATTTGTTTATTAAAATTATTCTTTTCATAAGCGGCAAGAAACAGTAATTATTTACTGTTCGTACCTTGGAATTAATTTTGTGAGAGTACAATTTGCAAATAAGCTTTAATCTACGATCAAGATAATTGAATTATCAGGTTGGGTGGTTGATTTATGTCTCCCACGACTCAGCAGATATTGTGCTTGTTGATTCGTCTCGTCGAGTTGCTTGATTCAATTATAAATATATTATAATTTGATATCATTTGATCATCTTATTAATATTCAAAAACTTCAAAATATATTTTAAGCCATTGATTTAGATCAATTTGGACTCAGAATGAACTGATTTTAGGTTTCGTTTGGAACGACTTTTTTATTGCTTCTTAAAGCGGCTTTTTATTATAAAAAATTTATTTGTTGTACTAGAAAACTGTTTTAAGAAGCAGTAAGAAAGCCGTCCCAAACGAAGCTTTAGTGTCGTTGGCCTCTTCTCGTCAAGACATTTAGTTTGACTATAAGCTTTCTGAAATCAGAATTTGGATGATCTCAAATTTAATTTTGAAAGTTTTCAATTCATACTTTTATCAAGATTTGTGTCCGATCAAAATAATTTTTTGTGATATATCAAAACATAAAAATACTAAAAAAATTGTGTTAACAAAAACTAGGATTTAATACACAAAAGCATAATTAATTTTTCTCGACCATTTGAGGCACCAAATAATCATAAATTTTACATATTTCGATTTATGATTAAAATTATTTAAAAAATGTCCCATCAGAAAATTTGTAAACTACCTATGTTCTATATAAGAAGCCTGAAGGCCGAAGAAGGATTCAAGAAGTTCTGCTCACCAATTACTGCAGCCCCCATTGATCTCCACTAGCGCACATCACCTTAACAGGCTAGATTGTGTGAATCTTGCTTGATGTATTATTTTCTCTGCGTTTAGAAACCAATAATCAAATTAAGTATTTTGACTAGGTAAATCTAACAACACCAAAAGTGATATGATCAAAATCTAAATGAACACAAATCAAACATTTTACATGCTTAATTCGTATTGAGCGACTTGATGTGATGAATCAAATAAGCTTGAGATCACTCAATTTTGATATCATTAATGACACTTAAATGCTAAATTAAATGATTCAATATGAATCTCCGATGAAGGGATGAAATTTCAGTCGAATTCATCAAAAAGCTTTCTCTATATGAAGGAGACAATAACTTGAGTTTGGAGAGACGAATAACTCTAGAGTTCTACTTAAAATCTGATGTGAATGATCACTACTAGCCATCGCCACTCCGTGACTGTCATTGTTTTGCTTCCGTCAACTAATTATTGTAATCCAACCATCATCACCCGTTTGTCATCTTTTGACCCCTATTGTGTGACCATGACAATCAATTCATCATTTTGTTCGAATGCCATCGTCTGACTATTACCACTTGACAATCATCGCCCAACTATTATCACGCAGCCACTATAAGTCGCTTATCATGAGCTTACTCTAATAACCATCTATATAGTGGATCATTTTATCCGACCCAAGCCTTGGGACTTTCTCTCTTCCTAGGTTTTCATATAAACAATTTAACTTATACAATATTCTTTTTTTGTTATCTATGTGTTGGATCTTTATAGAAATCTATGATGTAAAAATTCTCTCTATTACTTTAAATTTTCTAGCACATAATAAAAATAAAAGATACAAATAATCCACAATAGGACCTTAGCTAACTTTAAAAGGTAGAAATGTTAAGTGTGGATATTGACATGATCATTTATTTAGCTTTCTAAACATATTTCTTCATGGCTCAACAAATATATAATGCTTGATCAACAATTATTTAGTTTTGCATTCTTTCAACAAAATTTATTAATAAATATTATGAAGGGTAAGATCTTACTTTGTATGATACATTTAATGAATATTAAATTAAAATTTTATTTGAATTGCTTTAACTTAAAAACAAAAAATGAAAATATTTTTTTTTTTTTTTGATAACATTATATATTTTGAAGTTACTAGGATGTCTTATATATATCTCTCTGAAGAAAGCCGAGGTTAACGATCCAATGACTCAATTGAGGTTGAATCGAATATCATAATAAATATTACATTTATTTAAATATTATATAAATTATAAAATAATAGTGCAATCATGTCAAATTTTATGATAAAAAATATAAACATATAAGGAAATATATAACATGCATAACAAATAAATTTAATAATTTTAAAATTAAAGACCTTCAATATTTGAGTAACAAAATTATGCTTACAAAAACTATAGAAAATACCCAAATATTACACTAAAAAAATTATATAGTATTAACAATTAAACACAATCTAGGCATACATCCTTATTTTACAAATATGTGTAGAAATATAGGAGATAGACTATTTATAATACACAAAGCTAATACTAAGATGGTATATGTATTTGACACATTATAGTTTTTTATAATCAAACACATTACACTATAAGCAAGTGAGAGATTTATAATTAATAATTGAATCAATTAATATCACTAAAGTCTAACTTATGATAAAAGGTGTGTAAATAAGCAAGTGAATGACTTATGATTAGTAAACTAAAGCTTCGTTTGGGACGGCTTTTTTACTGCTTTCTAAAACGGAGTTTTAGTACAAAATTTTTTATTTTTGTACTAAAACTCCGTTTTAGAAAACAATAAAAAAGCCATCCCAAACGAAGCCTAAGGCTTCGTTTGAGACAGTTTTCTTCCTGCTTCTTAAAATAATTTTTTAATTCTAAAATTAATATTTTAATACAAAAAATTGCTTTAAAAAGTAATAAAAAACCGTGCCAAATTCGTTTGGGACAGCTTTCTTGCTGCTTCTTAAAGCGGTTTTTTAATACTAAAATTTTTGTACTAAAAACCGCGTTAAGAAACATGATGAAAGTCGTCCCAAACGAAGCATAAGTCTAAATAGTTTATTTAACAATACAAACTATTGTAATTAATCCACTAATACCAATAATTAATCAAGCTACCATTAGGGCGATCTCAAATTATAAGGTAGGGTTCTATAATTTTATCAAAAAATCCCTTGACAAAATATTGCGTTGCTAATACACATCATAAAAATATTTGTAAATCCTTAATGATCAAAGATTAAGAGAAATAAGCTTTGGCGTAGTTTTTTGTGAAAAACTTACATCATGACAAGCAAAGGAGGGGAATCGTCATGCCTTATGGTGTCCAATGAATTGAGAGGGAGAAGGGTGATTAGAGACCAACTGTTGAAAGAGAGAGATTGCTAGGGTTAGAATTAGATTTGGGAGGAGAATAACATCATTCGTAATTTAATTTATGTTATTATAAAATAAATAAATTTATATCTTTAATTTTTAGGGTAATAATTTCAACCATTGGTTATTAAATCAATGGTGTATATAAGACTACAATTTGAACTAGTTGGTTCTACAAAATTGAAACTAGAGTCACTTAGGGGTGTCAATTCAGGTCAACGGGTCGGTTTCGGGTCGAACCCGACTTGATCCGTGCATAAACGGGTTGACCTTAATCCGACCAGGTTTTGCAAAAGGGCCAGGTTTGTCAACTTGGACCCGAACTGTGCGGGTTACCGCGTTGACAAGACCCGATCAGCGAACAACTGCGGAGTGGTTCGAGCGAAGCGAGTCCGACGAGTCTGGCGGAGCGAGTCCGCCGATTCTGGTGGAGCGAAGGTCGAGTGTGGTGGAGCGGAGGCATCGGTAGTGGTAGCTCGACCGCTCGGGCGAGACGCGGATGACAACAACGGTAGCTCGACCGCTCGGGCAAGACGTAGATGGCCGGACGCGAGTGATGTTGTGCGGGCAGGACCCACAGCGGCAGGGCGGCGACATGCCTACGCCTGACGCAGACCGGCGGAAGTGACACGATGCGGACGCGACCCCTGAGGCCCTGACGGCTGACGCGGACATGATCCGACACTGGCATGTTGCAGTTGAGGCTCTGTCGCGACTCCTGACGTGCGGGATGACCGAACAAGTCAATCCGGGTTGACTTCGATTTTTCGGGTCAACCCGAACCCGACCCGTTTTTTAAATGTGTTAGAAATCCGAATCCGAACCTGACCCATTTCACAAACGGGTTGATCTGAACCCGCATTGTTTTGGTTGGGTTCAGATCGGGTTTCGGGTCGAGTCAATTTTTGACACCCTAGAGTCACCAGATCAACAGTTTCTTGGTTAAACTGATGATTCAAATTGATTGGAGCTAATTCAAGACGAATCTAACTTTTGAAGACAATCGAGCCGATAACTTTATTGGTTCACGATCAAACCGATCAACTCAGCCAATCTAACCCTATTTTTAAAATATTGTATATATTCATTGAGTTTCAACTTATTTTTATTTTGCTCAAAAATAAAAATAATAAATAAATATATCAAATGATGAAATCTCAATGTTCAATTTACAACTTTATATAAAAATTTTAAAATACTTATTTTAAAATAAATCAAATAGATATAAAATCAAAGAAAAATTATTTATAAAAAATAAAAATTAAAAAACAAAGAAAATTTATAATTTATTTCTCCCCCAAATTGACACGTGTCGAGCGTTTTGCTTACGCAGTAAGCGATTGTGTCGACCTTTCCACTCCAGACAAACTCCGACCGCGTCGATTACGCGTTTCGTTAGCGATAAGATGAAAAATATGAAGAAATTTATTTTGAAAAGAGCCCAAAAGTTTGACTAAGAAATAGAACCACGTCTTTTGTG
Source organism: Dendrobium nobile (assembly GCA_022539455.1). Taxonomy (NCBI): domain Eukaryota; kingdom Viridiplantae; phylum Streptophyta; class Magnoliopsida; order Asparagales; family Orchidaceae; genus Dendrobium; species Dendrobium nobile. Next base: position 38,034,595 of record CM039720.1, on the reverse strand, counting down.
ATCGGCTGAAACCTTTTCATTGGTGGGTTTGTCAAATTATTGTCCTTCTAAAACGTTATTTCTTTCATACAGTCCTATAAAATGCCTATCCCTCTATATGCTGGGTTTCTTCTATTTTGTTTCTTTCACATCGATCTTCTCATCGAAAAGGTTAGTTTCTTCTTCTTCTTCTCTTCTTCTTCTGTTTTGATATCTCGTAAATTAATGTGCGCGTAATTTATCCGAATAGAAGTTTTGATTGTATTGAAATATACGGTATTGTTTTTTTGATTCATGAAATGATGAATTTTAGGTATCCTTCGCTGATTTGAGTCAGGAGATTGATGGTTATGTTTCTAATATGGAATATAATGTTAGTTGTAAGAGAGATTTGAAGATCTGATCGGGGCTGATTTTTTGGGTGTTTTGGGGAATGTTTTGGTTTTTATGAAGGTGGATATGTTTATATCGTTTGATGCTGTTGACCTTGTGAGGAAACTTGATAAGGTTGTGGATTATTTCTCTTTCTGCCTTTCTGATTCATAAACGGGGGAATGACTTTGATTGTTATGTTGGCGTCACATTAGTCTTATTGATCAAGCAGTTTTTGGGGTTTTTAGGGAAGCTGTGCTGAGGAACAAATATATGGTGTAGGTGGAATTTGATATCTGGATCTTGACAAATAACTTTGAAGATATCTAAGAACTAAGCTGGCTGGTGACTTATTTGTTTGATTAGTATGACTGATGCATTGGTGCTTCGTTAAAAATTGTAAATTCATTACGACGTAAGAGGGGGGAATATCTTATTATATGGATAATTGTGGCTTTAATTGAAGTATGCAGATCCTTATTGTTTAAGGTTTTAGGAGTTTGATTTGTTAATATCTACCATGTAATGATATGCATATGCCAATTGTTTAGTTTCATTATTTCTGAAACCAATACAGGTTTAAATGAAAATTTAGTCTTGGCTTTTTGGCTTCTAGATCAAGCGACATATCTATTCGAATATTCAGTCATTGATTAGTTGCAAGATTTAGCCAAAGTTTAAACTGAATCTTGAGAAATAATTTTTTGGAGCTAAACAAGTTCTATTTCCTTTTTAAATATCATTTTCTTTATTTGGTAGGCTAAATCTTATGTTTAGAAAATACCAAGGAAATTGGATGTAAGAATCTTACACGAAACTTATACGGCTTATTATTGTTTATTCTTCTTTTTCATTTAAATTCAGAATCCTTAAAACATGTATATGTTGTGTGTTAAAAAATTTGTGGCGATAGAGAAAAATGTTTTAATGTCTTAATTTTACATGAAGATCCAACATATGCACATATAAAAAAAGGCTACAAGAAACATATAGTATTAATGTGAAAAATCGAGAAAGGGAAAAAAATCGTTGAGCCTGACCCAATTGAAATGATTCTACTCATATATGTTATTGATTACTAATATTTCCCTGTCTCGTAATTACAGAATGCGTTGATTCAATGTAATAGGAACTATGGTGGATGAATTTCGTGGTGGAAGTTGTAGGAGCCTTTAGATATTGAAGTTATTTTTAAGAGATCATTTGTGACATGTTCAGTCATTCTCCTTGTGATAAATCCCTCAAAATTTGCTAAATTTAGATGTAGTATTTTTTAAATCCTACTTGTAGCCAACCAACCCTTATCATTAAACTATTCATACATTATCTAATGCATAATATTGTCCTCTTGATAACATTAGAATTTAAATAATATTAAACCATGCTACTCATTAGTCCAATTAAATTAGCTTATCAAGATACATGTGAGGTGAAGGGGGTATATCGAAAGAACAATTTTTAATGTGCTCTCTTCAGAGATTAATGGTGAATGCTCTCTCATGTGTTATAAACCTTCAACCACATACATATGTGGCGCTAGTGAACAATTGAGCGCCATGTTTTGATGCCTCCATAGGTTGATGACCTATAATCACCCACAACACTTCTATTATAGAAATTATGATATTATTGATTGTTGAACAACTTTCTATTGAATGTTTTATTTTAAGGGGATCGGAGGAATGATTGAAGAGAGACAAATTTTAATTATCACTGTATGATATTTTTCAATTTTATTATTATCCTCTCGAACCTAGTGAACAATTGAGCGCCATGTTTTGATGCCTCCATAGGTTGATGACCTATAATCACCCACAACACTTCTATTATAGAAATTATGACATTATTGATTGTTGAACAACTTTCTATTGAATGTTTTATTTTAAGGGGATCTGAGGAATGATTGAAGAGAGACAAATTTTAATTATCACCGTATGATATTTTTCAATTTTATTATTATCCTTTCGAACCATACCGTGTTAAAATTGTTTACACAGTAGCATGAATCTAAGTTATTGAGGCAAAAAGTTTCATCAATGCCATGAGTTTCCATGTATGTTCAAATGGTGATATTTTAAATAGAACCAACTCATGATTCAATAAGTCATGACTACAAATTACAGAAAGTGATAATGCTGACATAGTTCTCATAGATCACTTTTTATTTGTTCTCTTTTAGAAGGTAGCAAAATATAGCATTTAAAGAAAAATAATTAAAGTTGAAAGATTATGATTTTTTTTCATTGTTATCATTTATTGAACTTGAATGACCTATGGACATGTTTGGAATTATGATATGATTTAGCAATTTGCTTTTTTAGGGTAAGGCCTTACTAAAGTGGTTAATGTTTGCACGATGACATTCCATTCTTTACATTACAAAACTAGTGGTCCGTTTTCAAGGAGATCAGTAGCTAATAGGAGCTGAGCAGCCAAGGTAGTTGTGGCTATTTTAGAGATTGAATTAGGGTTTGTTTGGGAGAACTTTTCCCTACTTTGTTTTTTTTTTTTTTTGCCTACTTTGTTTTTTAAACTACAACCACACTTCAGTTTGGTTGTTGCTTTTCAGAAATTTTTGTGGTGAGAATTTGTTATGGTGAGAAGGTTACTTTCTAAATAATAGCTTCACAACCACCTTTATACAAATGTTGCAATAGTCACAAATTGACCCTAAATCTATATTGATGTATGTTTAATAAATTAATGGATGTATTTCCAAATAAAAGAAACTAATCAGTTGTAATCTTGAAAATCAAACTTTGAGACCGATCCACTCGTAGCATTTGATCTTGATGTAATTAGATAAATTCATGAATAAGTTTAAAATTTATCACCCGAGTGTTTTTAATTGTGTCATTTAAATACTAACTCATGCACTTGTTTCAACTTTTAGTTTTGAAGTCTTTGATGCCAACTACCAAAATAACCAGATATATTAATGGTTGTGTTAGCAAAATTTTAAATATTTACTCTACAAATCACATTAAATTGAAGAATAATATTCACTAATGAGGTAAAATTGAGATTTTTGAAATGTATTGAAGTTGAGAGCAAGTCTCTTAAGCGGATATTATAGAGTCATGACATAAATTTGATTGTAATCAACTTTTGTGACCAATCTTGCCGTAGAAAATTTGTCTTTATTTACATTGTAAGTTCCCATTTATTCGGAACAAATATAAACCAGATGTATTACAATGCAAGTGGCCCCCAATAATGTAGGGTATTGGAAGAGGTTGATGTACGTAGTCTGTGAGTTGAATTTGTGAATTGCAATCTGTTTCACTCATATATGTCAATTGAAGTTAGGTCTTTTTTTATCAAAAAATGTTTTTGGATTATGAAAAAGTGCTTTTGGATTTTTTTCAACGTCTTTCTGCTTTAATAATGTATGATAAGGTATTCTTATTCATTTTTAAGCTGAATTAATTAGGGTAATGGGAGGCGGGAAGGACAAGCACAAGCATGATGGTTCAGACCAACATGACAAGGGAATTCTTTCAAATATTGCACATGGACTTGCTGGCCAGCACTCTGGTTATCCTCCACAAGGTCACCAACCGCATGGCTATCCACCACAGGGCTACCCTCCAGCACCTGGTGGTTATCCTCAACAAGGATACCCTCCACAGGGATATCCCCCACATGGTGGATATCCCCCACAAGGATACCCACCTGCAGGATATCCCCCTCACTCCCAAGGTATGCTTGCATCACTTAAGATAATGTTGTATTGTACTGGCGGTGAATGTGTCATAAAACATTTTCAACCATAATTATTATGAATAATTGTTTGATAGAAAGTCCGATTATTCAGTTTAATGATAGCACCAATGAGGGGAACATGATCTTATGTTGAACATTTCAATTTGTTCAACACTTAAAAAATAAAGAAGATGGGAGATACGAGAACAGGGAATTTTTCATTCATTCATTCATTCTCATCCACCCCAAGTGGGATTTATTCATTAGACTTACAATGTCTTAAGTTAATTACTCTTAATTAATCCACTATTAATTAGGGAATCTCCAACCAAAAAACTCATTTTTCACTCCAAAATACAGTAATACACCAATATGCGGTAACTTGTTTCTAACCAAACTCCATTTTCTAACACCAAAAAGAGAATATTTATAGTATATTCTTTCTCATACTTTATTTTTCGAATTAAAAAAAAAAATATAGAGCGGGTCACAATATGACGTCGTACTGTTCACCCGCAAGCAAATAGCAAAAAATTTGATGTTCGGCTGGACCGATCGAACGACGCCATACGCATGTTTGTCGTTCGACTCGAGATGCCCTTAACTGAATTAATGACAGATGGATAATTAGCTTTATATTTGAAATTAAAATTCACAATATATGATGACTTATTAATGCGTCCAGAAATTCAAAAACAAGCCTTTCTATGCTTCATTAGCAAAGTTAGGTACTATTTCCTTGCTTCCATCGTGCATCAGAGTTAGATGCTGACCTGCTAAAAAGTTTGGCGAAGGAGCTCTATGATTGCCCTCTCTCTTACTCTTTCTACTATTTGGAGCCAACTATGAATTAGAGATTGATTACTATAGACATTTTCTCCTAGTCTAGCAAAGATAATGCAACTAAGTTACTGTGTAATGTTTCCCACCCACAGCCAAATAAGTTGTAATCAATACAGCAAACATTATGAATCATTTTGATCGTATTTTTCAAAAAAATTTCAGGGCATGGATCTCATGGAGGATCACTGCTAGCTGGGGGTGCTGCTGCGGCGGCCGCCGCCTATGGGGTTCATCACTTGACACATGGTTCTTCTCATCATGGGGGCCACAATCCATATGGCCATGATCCATATGGCCATCAAGGGGGTCATGGAGGATATAGTGCATATGGTCATCATGGTGGGAAGTTCAAGCATCATGGTGGCAAGTTCAAACATCATGGAAAATTCAAGCATGGGAAGCATGGCAAGCATGGAATGTTCGGCGGTGGCAAGTTTAGGAAGTGGAAGTGAATATTCCAATATGATCTTTATCTTAACTACTTGACTTTCTTGTGTGCTCTTTAATTTCAAAATCTAAGGAGTCTCTGACTACTTGAATGGCCTCCATTTCATAGCCTTGGTGTGTTTGGTTTGCTACGGTTGTATTTAAAGCTTTAAATATTTGAAGTTACATGCACTGTGATTTATATGATTGAATGCATATGTGTTCTGGTTTTCTATGGTGCTGATGTTTGAAGCTTTTCCCCAAATATAGGGAAATTTTGGGTTATTATATATCTACTCAAATTTGGTATGTTTGATTAGTCATATATTGCATTTTTCTTTTACTAAATGATATTTTTCATCGAAGAGCATAATGATTTTATTATTCCTTCAGTCGTTTTAAGTTGGAGAAATTATTCTGTCCGGAGACTGGATGCAAAACGTCGTCCGGATACTAACCAGAATGTGTCATGTCAGTGGTACCGAGCCACAGTACTGAGCACATGGGTGACGTGGTTCATTTTGGTTGGTTTCTGGACGGCGTTCGGTATCCGCACATAATATTTTTTTCCACAAGTACTAATATTTTTTTTTATTGTTTCTTACTATTTGTTTGCTTCTTTTTTTTTTTTTTATAATTTTTGTACTACAAATTTATTTTTTTAGAACTAAAATAGTTAAAGTTATTTTACCCGAACAACTTTACCATCAATTTTATAAAAAGTTACTGGCATTCCAATTAGGCCTCAAGTCTATCATGATAAATCTCATTCTTTTGATTATGGGGTGAAAAAAATGATAACACATGGACTTACAAATTACAATTAGATCCTAAGATGATGGTGGTTAAAAATAAATAAAACTATATAAATTATTGCTCAACATGATGGAAAGGGAAGGTGCAATGAAATATGAAAAAATGCTTGTAGTAATGTTTGATTGTTGCACCGTCGTCAATCTACTACAATCCACAAATAATAGTCGTCTGGCTACAATTTTCACTCGACTATGGTTTGACCACCATTACTTAACTATGGTCCTTTGAACATCATCTTCCAACTATAATTCTATGACCTCCATCTTGTGACTGTATTCTTTTGATTAACATTGTCTGACTACGATGCTCCGGCCATTGTTGCCCAACTATGATCTTCTAACCAATGTCACCCAACTAAGATTTCTTGACCATAGTTTCCCAACAATGGTCCTCTGACCTCATTCTTTTGATAACATTTGTTCCTGATACTTGACTATGATCCTTAGACCTTTGTCACAAGCCTATGATCATTCCTCGCCTGACTATAGTTTTTCGATAATTATAGCTCGATTACAGTCTATCAAAGGCTATCACCCATCTACAGTCGTTCGACCATTATTTATCACCTACATTCCTCCGACAACCACCTCTCAATTATAGTCCTTCAACCTCCTTTGCTTAATTATAATTCTTCGACCATCATTAAAATCATCCAACCACTAATGCTCGATTATAATCTTCTTACCTACAATGCTATAATCGTTGTCTCTTGGCTACACTAACACAAGTTGACATTTTCACTTATCATTGCTAGTAATGTCAATGTATTCCATTGTTTAAAATATTAATGCACCGCATCAACACTTACTCTAATTTTCGACATCAACATCAAGATTTATGCTGGACTTTTTAGTCGCTAATCTCTCCTCAAAGTAGTAAGACCAAATCAAATTAGCAAACTATCACTTAAAGGCAACTTATATAGCACATGTTCTTCGAACTTTAGCCTTGCAGAATGTTCTAGACATTGTATGCTTACTACATTAAATTAATGTCTTTTCTTGAGGAAGGCAATATTTGTAACCAATGATAAAAATATGTGAAATCATTTCAATTGGCCCAAATTCCATTTTTTTTCACTTTCCTAAATTTTCCTCATAAAAATTGTATTCTCCTAGAATTCTTGTACATCTATGCTAAATTTTCATACAAAACTAAGATGTTAATCTCACAATCTCTCCCAATTCTTAAAATTCAATCCGTCAAATGTTCATGCATGCAACAAACCTAATCATTGAAATGCAATATCATGATAGTTTATAGCCTAAGAAATAAGAAAAAACGTTGCAATCATCATTAGTTATTTTAAATAACATATATATATTTTTAAATAAAATGTCTTATATTTCAAAGATAATATTATAATATTTGATAATATTATTATTTAAAAAATACTCTTATATAAATTTTATCTAACGAAGAATATGTCCAACCTAATAAATGAAATACAATCTAAAATTGCTCAAACATGGTAGTTTGATTTTGGAATTCCACCTACACAGCCTGACCTATCTTGTGAGGTCAGGCCTTAAAAAACCTTATATGTTCGTGCCCAATTTATCCTGTTCATTTTGATATATTGGTTAAGAGCTTTAGCTATTAATTAGGAGATCTTGGATTCTGTTGCGTCCTGGAATATTTGTGACAATAGAGAGATATATAATTTAGTGTCTTAGTTTTGTACAAATATCCAACACACACACACACACACACACACACACACACACACATATATATATATATATATATATATATATATATATATATATATATATATATATATATATATATATATATATATATATATATATATATATATATATATATATATATATATATATATATATATATGAGAGAGAGAGGTAGAACTTTTAAAAGAGTCACCATAATTTTTATATGAAAACCCCTAAAAAGGGGGGAAAATCAGAGGGCCTAGCCTAGTTAAAATGATTATACTAATTTTGATGGTTGATTACAAATAATGCCCTTCATGGGAAGAGGGTGTTGACTCAATAAAATAAATGCGCATTGTATATAACACATTATATAGTTGGAGAATGACATGATAGTTGTTCTCAAAAGAGTGTTGTCCTACTTATTTGTTTGTAGGGTCGTAGTCGGAAGATGATGGTTAGAAGGACCGTAGTTAACAGGTTGCAGAGGTTAGAAGGATCATAGTCGGGTGAAGGTGGTCGGAGGGACCATAGTTAGCGGGCAACAAAGGTTGAAATGGTCATAGTCGGGCGGTGGTCGGAAAGACTATAGTTAGTAGACGACGAAGATCAGAAGAATTGTGGTTAATAACATTTAATGTTATTAATCATGACACTAATATTGTTATTGATATTAATACTGTTGATCATTACTGATGGTATGACTGATGATGTAATGGATTGAGACGTGATAAACTATATAACGATAAATTTATATAGATAATCACTATAGACATTGATGCATATATTTCTTTAAATGATTTATAACATTTTGTTCTTTTTTTTTTTATCTTGCGTTGATTTTAATTATAAGATTTTAGTTAACTTGCTGGGCCATATGTTCATTATGTGATTTACATGTTTTCAAGAAAGAATAAGGATCTTATGATAGGAGGATTTAGACAACATGCACAATTTTTCTACCTACAGTTCTAAACAAAATGAAATTATTTTTTTTCTTATGTTGTTTATTGATAAACTCTAGTTAAATTTTCAAAATAAAAAACAGATGTAATTCTTCCAATATAGATAATGGAGTGTGACAAGAACTCTTCTCTTCTTTCTCCTCCCCCCTCGTGTAAATAATGATGAGCTATTTATATTTTTTTGGGAGTGATATGACTAGTAAATATGGAGAAGAGCAATGACATGTTGGGAGTGCACCATCAGACTATTGATATTGATTTTGATTTCATTAATCACTGAGCTTTTATTCAGCATTTAAGTGCCTTAATGATGTCAGAATTATGCAATCTTGGGCTCGTTAGATTTGTCTCGTCGAGTCGCTTGATTCGACTATAAGCATGTTATCTTCAGATATCATTTGGATTTGATCATCATATTAATGCTATAAAGCTTCCAAGTCTATTTTTGTTGTTTGATTTGAGCTCATTTAAGCTCGAATTAGATTGAATTTGGTGTCATCAAGTTTGTTTGATGTTTAATTTAACTATAATTTTGTTGAAATCAGAGTTTGGATTATCCATAATTAATTTTAAAAGTTTTGGATTCAATGATTCTTGCCCAATCAAGGAGGTTTTTTATTACATCTAGGATTCGAAGCTTGAGTGTGATATATATGAATTTGACTTTAATTAACTCAAAAGTATGTAAAATAATAATAATAAAGCCCAATTAGACCGGTTGAAGCATCCATCACTTCCGTGCTCCGAGGTCGACCAGTATATATATCAACGGATGGGATAATCGTAGGGCCGAGTTTGATAGTGGCGCACAATTAGACGCGACGAGCTCAGTACGCCGTCGCCGCTTCTTAGAAATGTCGAAGCTCAGTTTTCTTTCGAGGAATGCTCTCAAATATAGGGTTTCACTGTTTGATCCAATCCGCTGGATGCCTTCAAGGAGTTTCTCCTCCGTTGGGGAGCAGCAGGAGCCAGTCACCGACTCATTTTACGAATCTTCCGAAGGTATGAAATTCATCACTGCCTCTGCCTGGGTTTAGTTTTTCTTCGAACCTTGTTACGCCTTACGATCCCCAATTGCGTTTCTCCAAGGAATGATTGGATAAATTCATTTCTGCTATGAGAAGGCACTGCGGAAATCATTATTATTATTTTGTATGATGTAAGTATCAATGCAATATTAGTATTGAAGACAAATTCGGTCCGGATATCTTGACCTAAATTTTGGGTAGATTGAGTTTTAAAACCCTTAAATTTTCTTTGAGATTCAATCAACTTTTCTATAGTACTCATCTCAAAGAAAATGTATGGGGTTTGAAATCATGCAGACCAAAATTTGGTCAGGATATCTCACCCAAACTTCTTTCCATTCTTATTTGGGACATTTTGATATTGACCATGTCTTTCCACACTTTGAATATTCTAATTGTACACATTAGTTGTGCTGAGATAAGCATAAGAGTGATAAATAGTCCAATTAGAAAAAGTGAAGCAAACAATTCATAAGAGGAGAATGACCATTGTTTTTTTTTTCCTTAGATGTGATTTTAAGTGTAGGATCAATAATGCATATCATCATTTAAATTGTTGGAATAAATATCAAATTTGATGTTGAAGCGCATCCAAGAGCGAAATACAATGAGCTAGACAGAAATATAAAATTGATTATGCATACAAAACACCAAGATTTATTGGTTCAACTCAAACAATGTCTACATGAATGAGGGAGGAGAGTGAGGATTTGATCCACTAAATAAGAAGTAATATATATAATATATTAAGTTTAATCATCAACCCTTACTAAAGTTTGAATACACCTAACTCTCAACAAAGAAGAGTCTTAAAAAACCCTCACAATGTGTTTACTTAAAACCATGATAATAGTCTCCAAGATGATGTTGACTAAAGTTCTTGTTGTTGTTACTATTGCTCGAGTATATTTAGATCCTCAAGCCATCATCCTCAATAGGTGGGTATAAATAGATAGATTTTTCTTCACATTCAGTTAAGAAGACAATTCTAAGAAAGAGGGTTTGTTGCACTTGCGTGCCAATTGAAGAATCTACATTTCATTTAGTTGCTCGACTCTTGTATATTTGAGAGATCCTAGGGCACGCAAATTGAGACAAATAATCATTTTGCATGTCTCCAACGAAAACAAGGTTTATTAATCAAGGTCTCATGGGAAATTAGAAGTTTTTAATGCATTCAATTCAAGATATGCACATGAACCTAGGTCATGTCCTTGCTTTCCATGAAATTGACAGATGTGATTTGATCCTTTATCTTGCACGCTAATTATTCGATCCCATGATTCTCGTAAGGAATATATCACGAGTGTCTTGGAAATATATTCTTTGCAATGCTTCTTCAAATCCTATGTAATGTAGAATGCACTAAGCATGACACATTAAGCCAAATTTGGCAATTCTCTCTCCTTGATCAATGGTGTGGAAATAACTTGGATCTTCTCTACAGTTCCACTTCTCCAAGCTGATCATTTATAAATCTCAAAGTCTCAAAGGGCTGAGCACTAGCCACTAGGTAATCTCACAAAGCTTAATTTTGTACCTCAAGTTGAATTCAACAATAGCAAATGTACCTTTTCCTAAATTTTTGTACCTCCAAAGTGATTGTATTCTCTATCTGATTGTTGCAGTGATACAACCTTATATTGGGCTATATTGTGCAATATAGGTTCTTCTCCGCCTGATTATCACCTAAAGGCCTGCCATTAATTTGTGCTTGATTTTATTCGAGAACATTTCTTGCAACCAAGAAGTTAAATATTTTTTACTTCCCCAAAACATGATATGCTAGCCAAGAAGTTAAATATTTTTTACTTCCCCAAAACATGATATGATAGCTTAGATAAAGATAAAACAAAAGTAATTATTCCAAAGTTGCACCTTGTAACACAAAATACATAAACTCTATGCAGGTAGCTTCATGACAACCAAATAACCTGTTTCCAATCAAGATAGCCTTTGATATGCAATCAACCGTTGAAGATTGGGATGTCCAATTTAACATGCAATTCGTCTTGATTTCAATTGTGCTAATCATGTCACCGAACAAGCTGATTATTATGAAAGCAATTCTCCTCTTTTGAATTCGAGGCATAGAAGTGTTGACTAAGATCATCTTTTCCTTAAGAATTTGTGACTTCCAAAATGGTTACTGGATATCTTCTTATGTCTCTCGATCACTTAGAACGCTTCTATGTGGTGCTGTTGTTTTGTTGGAGTCATCCTTCGAAAAATTGGTTTGACACCTCTCGCCATGAGAGCTTGCTTCTCCCTCTGCATTTCGACATAAAAAATGAAAGAATTCAAAAGTGAGTTCATCCAATTGTCACGCAATGCTTGCTGGCGCCTCCTAAAGGGCATTCAATCTCCAATCTTTATCGATAGCCACCCAATTGTTCACTTCCGCTGTTGTTCCCAATTGTCAAGCCTTGATTCCAATTTAGTGTGGTAGCTATGAGTAATACAAACGACAACAAGGAAAAAAAAGAAACACATATAACTGAAACTATATTATAAATTTTCTGATCTCCCATTCTTTTATCATGCATAGCTAGCCAAAATTGTACTAATTATTACTCTCCTCTAATACTAAAGTTTTCAATGTACTATAGAATTTTGTTATATTGTGTGTTAATTGAAAAGGAATAAAGCTAAGAACAAGAATAGTGAAGTAAAACAAAATATATGTCATAAAGGTAAATTGTTCCTCTCGCTTACAATGCTCTGCATCACTTATGCTTGCCATATGTTTAATACTCCTTCCTTTTTAAGGCAAATCAATCTCTCTTAATGTATCATATCTCATTATAATAGAAATAAATCCCACCTATTTAATAGACATTGGTACTTATCATCAACAATCATATTAATATTCTTTAAAATTTAAATTGCTTAGACGTGATTTAATAGACACACTTTCCTTCCTGCAATCTAATAATGTATGTTTTTGATAGAGTTTGTTGGATAGTCTTTTGGTCATGTATAAAACCTCTAGCTATCCTTTACAGTTCTTTCTCGATACCTCTATCACGACTTCATTTGTTAAACATAACTAAATCTTCAAAACAAATTTTTAGTTATATTTGTTTTGTTTTATTCTCTTATCATTGTTGGAATATTTGAACACCTCATGAGTGTCTTCATAAAATATTGGATAAAATCACACGCCTTTATTGTCTAAAGCCAAAAAATCTTTAATCCATCAACTTTTTTTTTTTTTTTTAATCTTAAACTTCATGTCATTTAAACTTCACATTAGGCTCTGATGCTAGTTTGTAGGAATGAAACATTTAATTTGATGTGAAAGCAACTTTTGAAGTGAAAATACATGAGCAACAAATAAACAAATAAATCAAACACACAAACAAATACCAAAATTTTTTTTGTTAGCTTAAATAAAACTTACACCCAAGAGATAGGAGAGAAGATCCAATTTATTAAACAAAAAGCCAGCAATGATGCGCAATACAAGGACACTCACTAGCCCTTTCCAAAGCCCGAGTAATCTAACTCTTAATAAAAAAGAAGCTCAAGAAACCCTCCCAACTGGTTTAACTTACACAACGATATTGACCTCCTAGATATTGCTAGCCAAAACTCAGTTGCTGCTTGTCGTCTATGTTTAAATCCTACATCTCTCACCCTCAATTGGTATACAAATTAGAGATTTCTTGTTCTAAATACAAATGAGAAAAAAAAAAGTGCATGATCGAGATGGTATGTTGCAACCATATGGAAATTGAGGAATCTATTTTACCTTAACTCAACTGTCCTCTCTTATAATTGAGAGATCCTATGCAAATTTAGGCTCATGGTTATCATGCTTAAGTCTAGAAGAAAGGAGGGCACATGAGTCAAGGTCTTATTGAAATTGAGAAGTCCTTGCACACACGATCCAAGGCCTGCACCTGACCTTGGTTGCATCCTTGCTTTGCCCTACAATTGAGAGTTGTAATTCGATCCTTCATCTCAATCCTGTAAGGAAAAGTTAATGAACATCTTAGCAAATTGATCATATGTAATGCTTTTTTAAATTTCATGCAACACTTATTGCACGTTTGTACTTTCTACTTATTTCAGCAGATGTCTTACTGATTATAACTATATAATATTTGAAAAGCATACACGAAAACACTGTAGTTTGTATTTTCTTTGCAAGCATCTCTATAACTGATGAAAAAAGATATGTATTTTATGATAATTTGATGTTGGGATAATATAAATAGAATTTTTATGATCACTATTGAAGTACTTTTAATATAGTTAGTGCTCCATCATATGTTTTCTTAATAACTTCAATATATCATTGTACACACATTTCTTCCTTAATGTGTACAAAATTATTTCTCATGGTATTTAATCATAATACTTTCTTAATAGAAATTAAAATTTTTGAACTTTTTTTTTTGTTCTCTATAAGTTTACATCAAATATTGTAAGTTGGAATTTTTTAATTGTGACAAACCTGATGTGGGCTAATTTGACTAGTTCCATCAAGAATTTTGCTGTAAAACATTTAGTAGAACTTAGATTTAGATCAAGATTGGTGTAAATTTTAACCATTTACTAGTAATTTTAATGATTAGAATGTTTCAAATTTCAACTTAGTTGCCACATCTTTGAAGGTAAATATTGATGTCTGGTATCCTCAAGCTACTTCATCTCTTATTTCTCAGCATCATCCAAATTTAATATTATTTTAGAGAACTTGGGTAATTTTCTTTAGGTTAATAGATTGTTTGAAATAAATTGTAAATCAGAGTGTACTTCCATTAAAGCAAGTTCTGTCATATATACTGAAAGCGTTCTTAAAGAAAGGACAAATAATAATGGAAAACCAGGCTTGTTTGGTATTTTATGTACACAGGCTAAGTACTACAGTCAGAGATGCAGCTACAATCCCTAATAAAGGGAGAAATATCCTATTTTGCTTTAAGTTTTAGGAGATTCTAAAAAATGCTGGCAGCAAGTCTGGAAGAAGGTAATTTAATTTGGCACATGATTTTAAGGAGATATCCCACGCCTCCGTATATTTGTGATCTTATTATCTTGAGAAACTATCCATCATGTTTTCCCTCATTTCTGCGATTCCTGCAAAGAAGAAAATTGGGAGGGTGTGGGACAGAAAAGTGCCAAAAGCCACAACAACAATATATAACGTCGATGGCCATATAAGCACGACTAGTCGACCGTATAGCAATAAAATGACTCTCGAAGCATTCCTATTTACATCTGTTTGTCTGTGTGTGCATGGCACGCACATGAATGCCACTTGAGCCTGATTGTAACTTGGTATCTTATTGCCGTTTCCAGTCCATAATTATCTTAACTTTTCTTTCTGTTATTTTGTTGTCCATAGCCTTGTTTTAACTTGCATATTTTCTGACTACAATGCATCTAGGTGCGGCCTATGGTCGGCTGACAGGTTTTGGAAGAAACACACTGAAGACAGATATTATACATTTCTTGGAAGGATGTGATCTTTCTACATCGGATGTAAAGTTTGAATACAACAATAATTTTAATCCAATTTCAATGTTCGTGCAATGTATACCATCCTCTTTCTTATTCGAGCTATTATATCTTTTATATCAATTTCGTCAGCAGCCCACATTTGCCAGTTCTCTAGCTATTTTGAATTTTGTCACCACACACTAATTTAACTGCTTGATCCTTGATATATATGTCATGTCTGTTATGTAAGAAAACTTGTTTTTTATTTCATTTAGCTAAATTTCGTGCATTTACTTCTCATTCAATGTGGCTGTTGGTCCAACACTCTAAATGCTATATATGTTACCCAAATCTTACTTGTGCTTGGATTAGATCAACAATGACTGCATGATGTATCATCTTCAAATACATGTCACTTGAGTTATTAACTGCAATAATATTTCAAGTATCTATGGGAGAACAACTTCTTTGGGTGGATGCTCAACAACAATCATAAGGTAGGGGGATGGGGTTGGCGGAGTGGAGGACCATGCCAGTGTGAAGATCAAAGAGTTTCTTAACACATGGGATAGGAACACGGCATTGATCGTTGACGCAATAAGCTTTTGAATATCTATGGCGTGACTCAAAGATAGGAAACATGTTGAGTGCTCAGTGATTATATTATTTGTATGTATTTCAAGAACATATATAATATTTAAAAGAAAACTTAGTACATAATGATTGATATATAGTTCTATTCATCAATAAACTACGCATCATGCACAAAATCAGTTGATGACTTCAATGATAATCTCTTGTTGTTTGTGAATATTCACACCCAATTGAATATATATATATATATATATATATATATATATATATATATATATAATGATTAAATTCCAAAATAGTTCCCGGCTATTCATGTGTGGCTAATTTAGTTTCAGAGTATCACATTTCTCTAGTTTTTGTTCTCTACTGTACATAATTGATTCCAATTTAATCCTTAAGAGATTATTTTGAATCAATTTTGTATAGTCAAGAAACTAAGGCTTAGTTTGGGACGACTTTCTTACTACTTTATAAAATGACTTTTAAGTACAAAAATTTCTTGAAAGTAGGAAAAAATGAGTGGTCAAAAGCTGTCCCAAATGAAGCCTAAATTGGAGAAATGTGGCTCTAAGATTAAATCTGTCACCTACGAATAGTTGGGGGATTATTTTGATATATATATATATGAACATTCTGAAACAGTTGTTGATCTATTCAAGAATTTGAAATATAATGCCAATTATGATCCATTTGTTTTTAGTCAAATTTTACTGAACTGTTTGAATCAAATACTTACTATGAGCCACATATACGCTTAAGCAATATAAAGAAGAAAAAAAGAATAATAGAATGTGCCATAGTGTATCCTGACAATATTGGAGTACTTAATGAGATTTCCCGATATTTTTTCTGGTGCAGATGATGTTTTAAATGATTGCCATTTGAAACTTCATGTTTTTTTTTTTTGCTTTTATTTGCTTGTAATTGTCTGGTTAAGGGAGAGATTTTTTTTCTTTTAAACCAAGCTTGTTCCAGGCTTATATTTGTCCATGCCTCTTCAAAATAGTTTGTTAGAGGAAATACCAATTTATTTTGAAGGAATTGCAAATGGTGTTAGTATATGAATCAAAGATTAGAAATCCTCCTATTTTCATCTAGAGAGCAATGTGAATATTCAAGTATTAAGTACTTGGATAGTCTATTTCAAATAGGAAAGTCAATAATCTTTCTTTCAGAAGTACTTTCTTTGTTCTTTTATAGTTTGATTGGTTATTTAATTATATCCTTCTTGCTTTATTTGCTATTTTGTATATTATGCGAGGCATTCAAGCTTCTCCTTTTGTTATAATTTAGGATGTTGCGGTTTCCTTCACAGTCTTCCTATGATGCAGCTTTGAGGCAAACTACGAGGAAGGGTCGTTTATACAAGTTAGATAAGGTGATATTTTTGAGAGTTATTTTGCTAGTCTTTTGTAAGTTTAAATCAGACCTACGATTTAGACATCTGCAGATTGTGAATTTAAAGTTTGTTTCCTAACAGATAAATTCAGGCCAATGGGATATCACTGAATCGCATGACGGCAGAACTGTAAGTATTGATTTGAAATTGTCAATGACGTTTTATCTTTGAAGTTTCGGTTATGGGATAAATTTGATTGTCATTTGCTTTCTGTATTTAGAAATGTAAGTATTAAATAAATTTCGATGGATGTGTTTATGATGTCCTATGTACTTATTTGCCTGTTTCTTAGGCCCACAAATGTTGGTATGCAGGGCATGAAGCACTATAATAGGCTTATGTTAACTCACATGTTGTGATGAATAAATAATTGAATCTATTGAGAATATCTTATATGAATCAATTTTTATTCGAAAATCTCAGGCAGCATTATGCAATATTTAATCCTTGTATGGGACTTCTGCCCAGGTTCTAATTCAAGGTATTCCCAGCAACGCTGTTCGAGAAGACATAGAGCGCTTTCTATCTGGTTGTAATTTTGATCCAAAATCCTTCAGATTCATTTCTAGGTAAGGTCTTATAACTTTTAACAGTGTAATCTTCATCATTTCCCACTTCATACTGTAAAATATAAATTTAATCCAAATCAAGCAGGAATGCTATTCAAAATACTGTTAAAGCTGTAGCTGTCCGGGTGGCAACTGGTCTTGAAGCAGTGAATTTCCAAATCAGGAAAAACAGAAGCTTATGCTTCAATGTTCCTGTTACTGTAAGAGTTCTACAGTAGGATTCAAATTTTCCTCTCTGTTTCCTCGAAGTAAACTCTTTAGACCTTGTTTTAAATTATCTGATTAATTTATACTTCGCAGTACATTTTACTGTTTCTGCTCCTTATAATGTGCTCATTGTATGGTTTATGTTGTAATAACCTTTTAATGCATTTCTAATGTTAAGTTAAATTTCCGTAAACTGTTTGTGCTTACAATTTAGAGATGGTACCCATTTTAAATTGGATTATTAAGATTTTGTTGCAAACTCATTGTTGGGATAGAAAGAGACTATAAACTTAATTGAAGGGAGGCTTGCAACATTTCATTTCATCATATCTAATTCCTCCAAAAACAGATTATTTATAGAAAAACGTGACACTTAATAACTCATAAACTATCTATTAACTCCTAATACTCATCATTTGCCTATAAATTACAATTACTTACAGAGATCTGTTAATATAATCCCAATTTCATTAAATTTATTGATCCTAACTAATTTATTTTGCAAAAATTATGCAACTATCAAATTTCTGCATACAAGCTTGTTGACAGGTTAATGGAACATAGTAGTATGGATTGGGGATCTGTCGTACTCTTTGAGATTTGGGTAGTCGTATAAATAGAGGTAATTAAGAGAGTTTTATAAATATATAAAATATGGGTGTTACTTCTGTAATTGTACATGCGATCGAGATCCAACTTTTGTAACTGAGCTTTTTTGATTTTGCTTCTTGTCATTGGAGCAGTGACAGATACAGATTTAAAATTTTCAGGTTTTACTGCCATAAGAGAACTTTCTAGCTTTATGGAATACATTTCTAAATATTATTTAACTCATGGTGTTCAAGAATGCTTGTATATTTGACAATAGAAGAGTGTGTCAATTAGTGCAACACACAAATGAATCATCATTCAACATGCTCATGGTGATCTTCTCTCTCTTTTGCTTAATGTAAAATAATGATTATGAGGTCTTTGCTGCCCTTTGAAGGATGTGATGAAGTTTTTGCATTGAACATCATAAAAAAATATTATGAGGAGAAATATCACTTTCTAAAGTATCGAAGTGCTTGCTAGGGTTATTGGTGCTGTTGGAATATATGTTGTTGTCCTCCATGATCTTCAATGATACAGAAATGTGCAGAAGGTTTTTGGTATTCATGATATTTTCTAGTGAATGAGAGCTATTCTCTTGATAACATGGTGTTTAGATTCGGATATATGATGTTGAGGAGAGAGAGATCAGGTTCTAAGGTTCTAAGTGTCTGTAATAGGAGAAATTATTCCGTGTGGAGTTCGGACAGTAAAAAGTTATTTGAATGTAAGTGTATATAATGTGTACGCTGAATATAATTTTGTACATAATTTATTTTTTTATACACAATGTGTAGAAATATTGTATACACTCACATCCGAACGGTAAAGAACTGTCTGGAATCTGCACGGAATAATTTCTCCTGTAATAGAAGGTGAAGCTAGGCATTGATGCTAATGAAAGTTGACACAATATTAGATGAGGATTAGATGATTCAATGATGCGGTGCTTATAATAAATAATAATAGAGTGGTATTAAATATGTAAATAGTATGAAATAAAGTGGTAATAAATAATAATAGAGTGGTGTTAAATATGTAAATAGTATGAAATAAAGTGGTATGTATGTAAATTTTCACATATATATATTGCTCTATTTTTTTAAAAATTAGCATTATTTTTTTTTTTGGGAAAATTTGGGCATAGCCCTTATATTAAAAAAAAGATAGAAGTTACATGTAAGAAAAGGCTCAAAGGAACCTCAAAATGTATAAAATGGAAAAAAATCCACCTTATAACCCCAAAATTTTATGACAAATAAAATGGCTTTATAACGAATAGCCTACAAAGATAATAAAATAAAAGCAGAAATGAACCAAAAAATTTCAAAGGGACCAAAGCTCCAAAGCCACCATAGCCTGGACTCAGAGAAGTTAAATAGAATATCGGTGAGATTAATCCCCTGGTTGCTCGAGAGCCATCCAAGGGGATGTATTGGAGCATCATCATTGTCTCAGGCTATTCCCGAACCAACGTAGCATCGTATAGCGTCTTCATGCCAGCCAAAGTCGAGAGAAATAACCCAAGAAGCAGGGTTAAATAGAAATATTCCAAGAATATAACTTTCCTAGCAGATGTGAGGAATTCTTCCAATTTGAAACCTTGGCCTGAACAGCTTTTCTAATACAGATAACGGTGGACTTACTACTGTTAAAGGCATTATTAAATCTTCTTTGATTTCTCTCTTTCCAGATGAAATAAACACAGCAGCAGACAATTAAAGAGAAGAAATTTTTCTCTGCAACAGATACCAAGCCATTACCATCAATCCATTCCAAAAGTTGCAATAGGGATGGTTCCATTAAAAACAATTAGATCCAGGGATTAGATCTCTAATAATATTGAAGGAGTATGGGCATTCAAAGAATAAATGAGCAACACTTTCCAATTGAGAAAAACAGAGACTGCAAGATAGAGGAACCAAGATATTCCTTTTATTTAAAACCTCAGCAGTTTTTATCCCCCCAACCAGAGCTAACCAGGTAGAGCACGAATATCTCAAGCCAAATTTAGGTCCCCAAATAAATTTATGCCAAGAAACAGAGGGATGACTTTTATAAAATTCTAAGACAAAATCATAATGCTTACAGTCCTTATTATTGTCCCACCAAAGGCAGTTAGTACCCTCATCAATGCCAACATTTAAAATATTGCTTTGCATCAAAGGAGAAAAACAGGAAGGAAGAACCCAATTATCTCCCAAAATGAAATCTCTAACAAGGCTGTTAGAGTAGAAAGTAGGGAACTGATAATTCAAATCTTGAGTAGCCAAAAACTCCTCCACCCTGGAGTTACATAACCAGTGATCCCACCGAAAAGAGATAGGAGCATTCCTTGTGAATTTAAAAGAAAATTTATATTTAACCATCCCAGCAGTAAGACAGATAGCCCTCCAAAATTTGGTAGCAAACGAAGGGATCGGACTCCAGGGAGAAATATACCTGCTAGTAAGCCATTGAGATAAAGGGGACTGCAAATTATACATCCGGGTAATAATGGAACAATTAAAAGCGAACTGTAGTGAAGCTAGAGAGGGCAAGCCAAGCCCCCCAAACTCCTTAGGTCTGGTAACTTTATCCCAAGAGACCAAGTGCAGTTTTTTTCCAGCATTGCAATCCCCAAAAAACAGAAATTTAGAGCACACTTTCTTGAAAAACTTTGAGACAGTTTTAGGTATAATGGCACCGTGAATCCAGTAAGCAATAGAGTTCAAAATGGTGTATTTAAGAAATTGAAGTTTACCAGCAAATGATAAAAGACTAGCTTTCCACCCCGACAATTTAACTGAAATGGAATCAGTTAAAGGTAAAAAATCTGCAACTTTTAGCCGGTTAAAAGATAAGGGAATGCCAAGATAGGTAATAACTTCAGAGATATTGTGAATAGAGAGAATATGGCAGAGCTCAGCATGATTAGTCACAAACTTTGGAAACATAATTGAGCTCTTACTAAGGTTCACATGAAGCCCAGTAGCATTGGAAAAAGTAGAAATAATTTTTTTGAGACAAAGACAGTTTTCAACAGTAGCTTCACCAAATACTAAGACATCATCGGCATATACAAGGTGCGATAAGGAGAAGTCATCCACATTAATCCCTTTGAATTCACCATTATCTATTAGAGCAGAAAAAGCATCCATCACTAAGCAAAACAGATATGGGCTTAACGGGCATCCTTGCCTAAGCCCCGAGGTTGAAGAGAAAAAACCTTCTATAGCACCATTCACCAACACAGAATAATTCACATCAGATATGCATGCTTTAATCAATTTCACAAAAGAATTAGGGAACCCTTTCTGAAGCATCCTGTTTAAGAGGAATTCCCTGGAAACCGTATCAAACGCTTTCCTTATATCTAGTTTGGCGCAAAAAACCTTATATCTGCTATTTTTTCTAGCCTTGTCCAAAATTTCTTTGGCCAGAATAATATTGTCTGTAGATATCCTGGATTTTACAAATCCAGACTGATTATGTTTAACAAGTTGAGGCATGATGGGCTTTAAGCGATTGGCCAAAGTTTTTGCAATAATTTTGTATATGGTATTACATAAAGCAATCGGTCTAAAGTTAGAAATAGACTGCACATTCCTAGTTTTAGGAATAAGAGCAAGTACAGTCGCCTCGGAATGTAACCTTTTTCAAAAAAAGATCTAACAGCTTTACATACTAAAGGCCCCGAAATGTGCCAGCTGGATATGTAGAAATGGTAATTAAAACCATCCGGTCCAGGGGTAGAGGTGGAGGACCCTGAGAACACAGATTTTTTAATTTCCCTGTCCGTGACCATGCAGGATAAAAATTCCCAGTAAAAATTTGGAAGAGAGCTACCAATGGGGAATAAACTCACATCCAATAATGAAGGGGGGGAAGGATTGTAGAGCCCCTGAAAGTGTTGAACAATGCAATTGATCACTTCCCTATTATCTCTACCAGGGAATGCAACAAATAAATTAACAGCCAGCTTATTACTCCCTTATCTACTCTTAATATTAGAAAACAGAAATTTAAGATCTTCTTCACCCTGCTTAAGCCAATTCACTTTTGCCCTTTGGATCAACCAAGAGGCACTCATAGAGGAGAGATCAGAAACTCTATGATTAATCTCTTTGAGTGTGGAATTAAGAATAGGGTCATTAGGTTTGGCCTGCGCCTTAGCCAAACAGGAAGATTGTAATTTGAGGAGGTCATCTAGCTGAGAATTGATATGATTAAAGTTGTACCATGCTTCACGTTTGATGTTGCTCTTAAGCTTTTTGAGAGAGTTACACAGAGAGTTGAGAGGATTCCCATTTAAAGGACTAGAGAAAACATCCAGCACGTTGCCCCAATACCTGTCAAGTTTGGTCCAAAAATTCTTGAAAAGAAATCTATGATTAGAGTTGGAGGCATCACCTGAGTGTAGAATAAGTGGACAATGGTCAGAAGTGGAAGGAGATTGAATGGAGCAGAATGAAGAAGGAAAAACTTTAAGCCAGGCATCATTAACGAATGCTCTGTCCAACTTAATATGTATCGGATTGTCAGCCTGCTGGTTGAACCAAGTAAAATTGCTACCAACCGTCTGAAGATCCAACAGACAGTTATCAAAAACCATACTATTGAAGTCAGCAAGGGAACCCTGAGAGAGAGGCGAACCTCGCAGTTTTTCAGAAACGAAACGGCAGCAGTTGAAATCACCTAAGACAACCCAGGGAATGTGGGAAGGGGGGGAGAATGCTGCAAATTGATCCCAGAGAATTTTCCTTTCAATACTACTGTTAGAAGCATAAATGACAGAAAGTTGAAAAGAGAGATGAGAGCCAACATTTATCAATCCAGAAATACATTGAGGAGAAATGTGAGTAGGAGCAAAATCAATCTTGCTAGCATTCCATTTAACCCATATCCTCCCCAAGGATGAAAAATTAAAGTTATTACAACTTTTCTCAGAAGGAAAAATCAAATGTTTAGTTTCAAAAAAAGGATTTTGAAAAGCAGAAAAGTGTATCCTAGTTTCCAAGATACACAATAAATCAAGCTTGAAAGAAGCCACCCAGCGTTATTTTTGTTGCTTGTAAATAAGCACTTACAAAATCGTTCCCCTTCTCCTCGACGGCGCCGCGGCTTTCGATCTACTAACCTTCGCTCTCCCACCGCCACTCCTCTCACACATCTTCTCCCCTCTCCATTTCAATGACTCCACCTACTGCTGAAACTCTAAACTCCAACTCTAACGAAATCTGGACCCTGGTCACCCGCCGCCGCGGCAAACCCATTACTCATCCCGCCTACCGATCCAAAACCCCGACCCAATCCTCAAAATTTGGAACTCCATCTTCGTGGACCCCGACGGACTCTTCTTCTGATCCCGAGAGAGAATCTAAACTCCTCCGCCAAATGCAATGCGCTATCCTCCAACTCGATAACTCTCGATTCGTCAGCCGCTTCCTCTCCCGCCTTCGAGACCCCAAGATCCAGGAAGGATTTAACAAACTTCTCGCATCCGGTTCCCCGATACAGATTGTGGCGTACGGAATAGGAAGCATCGAGTCATACAAGGTGCCGCGGTTGCAGCTCGCCCTAGCTCTCCTTCTGAAGAAGGAGCTCGGCGTGAGAGCCGCTGGGCCGATCGAAGTGTTTGACCCTGTTCTCTCTGCGGTGGAGTGCGCCGTGTTGGAGGCGCTTGGGTGTAGACTTATTGTTGTGGATGAGTGTGGACGGCGGGAGACGGCGGTACCTACGATTTTCTATATGCCGCATTGTGAGGCAGCGCTTTATGATAATCTACTGGATGCAAATTGGAAACCCGTGATGTTGAGAAAAATGGTGGTACTTGGTAATAGCTTTGGCGTTTATGAGCGGTATGTGAGCGAGATGAGAGGGGTCTGTGGGTCTGTCTCTCTTGAAGTGGATGGAAGGCATTTGCTTGGGATCAGGAGGTATGTGCGGGAGATGGAGATGGAGGAGAGGAATAGTGATCGAGATATTAAGGAAGATGAGGAGGAAGATTTGTTTTATAAGGCTTTTCACGATATGAGCTGGCATTTCTTCGAGCTTGATGATGATGCTGACATGGAGCTTCTTTGCAAATGAATTCGAAGGTAACTTGTTCCTGGCTTACGTTCTGGTCTAAATTAAATCTTGTGAGCAATAAGGATTGCTTGTTGGTTTCTTACAAATGTAAGGCCAGAAAGTATATGAAATGGAAGGCCGTGTAGGATATGAAATGGAAGAAGCAATTATATTTTTTATGCAATGATGATTTTTTGTTTTTTTATTGTTGAATTTTGCTTTGTTTTACTTTTGTGCAAATTCACTTAATCATTTTCGTGGAAGAAGAAAATAAATCTTAACTCAAAAGAAATGCTGAGGCCTTTTACATTGCTCTCTGTATTTTTCATGTAACTCGAGAAATTTTTGCATTGTAATAGCTTATGTAGTCACTTGTAAAAGTTTTAATTTAATTCATGGTAAATGCCTTTTTAGTAAAATAAAATATAGCTGCATGCATTTTTACTAGTTAGGATAATTGGGTACAAATACTGATGTAGAACAATCATGGGAAGATGATATGCTTAAGGACGTTTGCACGTTTAGTTTTAGAGAACAATAATAAGCAAGATCTCATGTTAGTTTGAACGATAAAATAAAATATTAAAGTGATAAATAGCGTTGGTTAAATTACGTGCATAGAAGTGAAGAGCATAAAAATCAATCAATTTAATTTACTTTTGCATACGTGAATGGTCTCAACAATAAATCCCTTCGTTAACATTAAGACTAGCTACTACAAGGAACCCTTCACTCAACTCTTCCTATTACTAGGCTTTAGCGGAGGGACTAACAACATCTTTGTGAATCAAAATATAACCACGTTGGAGAAATAAACTAAGAGGCTAAAAGAGTCGGATGTCGAGTTTACCCAAAGATAAGAGAGATGCACACTCTGATAAGATCGTTTGAATGCTGGGGAAGATGTGGGCAGCAACCAAGAGCTTTCCCGCAGCACGGAACAACCATGAAGTGGTGCAGAAATTCAAGGCAGCAACTGTTTTGATCTTGGACAGCAGTTTTCCTGAGGCTGAAGTTCAGGACAGCAGCAATTTTAAGTCAAGGAAGTCTTGGACAGCAGTTGGGGAGAGGAAAATAGGTTAGACCAAGAGAGGAATTGGGTTTTAATCTAAACTTGAAATTAATTTCAGGTTTAAGGGGATTTGGAGGGAAAAACCAATTTGGAATGAGGCTCAAATTTCAAATGAGGTTGAGGGGTTGGTTTAATGGGCAATTAATGGGAGCCCATTAAAGGGTGGCCGACGGGTTCAAGAGAGAGGGAGGAAGGATTTATTGCTAATCCTGAAATTAAATTCAGGATTTGAGGGGTTTGGGGGGAAATTAATTTGAAATTTGAATTCAAATTAAGTTGTAATCAATGCCTTAATTAATGGGCTTGAATGGGGCTCCACTCATGGTGAGGCCGGCAACATGTAGAGAGAGGGGAGGAGTGTGGAAGCCATTGAGGAGTTTCCAAATTAGCACATAGGATTTAGGAAAGCTTATGATGAAATCCATTTGAATTTGAATTTCATCATGAAGCGGATTTAAGTACTTTCCTAATTAGGAACTTCCAAAATTGGAAAGTTTTGAAATTCAAAATTTGAATTTCAAATTGACTCAGGAGAAATAATTAAATCCTATTCAATTTAAAATTAAATTGAATTAGATTCAAAACTTTCCAAATATGGCGGGGGCAAATTAGAAAAGATTTTGAAATTCAAAATTTGAATTTCAAAATTTGGGGCTTCTCTTTCCCTACTCAAGGGGGTTATTTTGGGAGGATGTCATGATGCCATTATTCCTCATTAATGGTGGGGAAAAAGGGGGAGGCCGGCGGCATGGTAGGGAGGGGCTTGGGAATCCGGTGGGGGATTTGGGAGCAGATTGGTGGTAGAGATTTGGGGGACTTAGTAGATGATAACTCAACAATTGGTGGTGGCCGAATTTGAGGAGGGAGGTGGAGGAAAGGGAGGCGGCGGCTTGGGAGCAAGTGGGAATGGTGGCGGGTAGGGAAGAAAGACGAGGGGAAAAGATAACGACCACGAGCCACAGACTCTTCCAATGACTGGTGGTATTGCGTTGCCCTTCACCAAGGGACTTTCTCAAAAGTCAAAACTCTCTCCAAAAACTCTCAAACTCTCACAAGAGTAAAACGCAGAAATTTTCATAATAATCTTCATTAGCCCTTCTCCAAGAAAAGGAGGGATTTAAATAGACAAATACAAGAAATGAAAAATAAAAGACAACAATGCCCTCGGGGCTTACAAAGAACTAGTCCCTTAAGTAAGGGCATAAATGGAAAAAAAGATATAAAATAAATAAATACATCACATATAATTGAAATAAAAAGGCGTCATCATAGCCGTCGATCATCGGCCACGTCCCTGATGAAACATTAAGGGTCTGATGTTCGCATCAAATACTTTCAAAATTCTATTATTCTGTTGTCTATGGTCTATAACTCTATATGGATTGAGTTTCAGCCTTTATGTATTAAAGACATTTAGGTATGATGAATCATGGGTTCCCTCATCTATGAAGCTTCTCAAAGAACCAAAGTTGAGTGTGCTTGGCTTGATAGAGGTTGAGGACTTGGTGTTTTCATGTCTTTGTATGCTGATTAGAGCCTATTGACTAGATTCAAAATATTTAAGGAAGAGACCCTTTACTAAATGCCAATGAGACCTTATTTTTCTATTGTTTTGGGCTTACAACTAAATAGATAGATTGGGGTTTTAGCCTGTTAGAAGCCTTGTTTACCTTGGTTGCCTTTAATAGCATTGCATGCATTTGTTTGTATCACAAACCATTTTTGAATCCTATCATGTATTTCATCAAGTTTTTCTCTTCTTCTTCTTCTTCTTTTTTTCCTTAAGGTTTTCCTCTTTAGCATTATGTTGAGGCATTTTTTGAACTAGCATGAATTTCCAGGCAATCTATGCATTATCAAACTTTATATTGTGATATGGAGGCAAACATGAATATTGCATCAAATTGATTGATGGAAGACGCAAAACAACATGATTTGAATATAGCTCAACAAGGAGAGTAAAAGTAGAGAAGATAGTTTATTTCCTTCTTGAAATCAAAGTCAGAATAACATCCTCTTTCTCCTTCTGTCAACTATATTCTATTAGCTAAATGACAAAGAAACAACCTGAAGGAAAATTAGAAAATACAAAATATCAAAAGTTGTTAACTAAAAAAAAAGTAGAGAAAGTGTTGCATAAAAGTTAGAAAGGGCACCTTGATAAAGGTGTTGTCTTGTCATGCCTCATATGTGCGACTAAATCCCCAAATGCAAATCGGTGCATTATATACTTGCATGGGGAGTTTATTGATTTACACAACTAATTACCTTTGTCTAAGAAGTCTTATTTTATGTGGGGCCTATCCTCCTGTTGTTTCTTAGATTTCTTTGAAATCATAGTCTTTCTCATATAACTTCATGAGGACATTAAATCTAAGGATTTTTTATTTTGAAGGAATAACTTGCCACTCATAAAGACCTCTTATCTTGAATGTTATCTTCTATTCATCCCCAATTGAATGCGAACTTGATAATGGTCACTTTCAAAGTTAAACTTGGATTACACAATAGATCCTTCCATCTTTTCCAAGATGCCCTCAGGTCGTAGAATGGTGAAGTGGTACTTGACAATGATTTTGTTAACAGCATGTTTGGCCTCACACATCTGCTTGCTTTCATCTTTATGCGGGACTAATAATGCGAGTACATCACAAGGGCTAAGATTGTCTCTGATCAATTGCTATGCGAACAACTTGTAATAATTTGTGCTTTTTGGGCTTTATATGATAATGTGGTGGATTTGGAAGGCTGGTTCCTAGTGTAAGATACTAAGATCTAGTGATTTTGAACAACACATAATAGTGGTAGTTTGTTGGGCAGGTCTTCAATGTAAAGTTTTGAAAATTTCATCAACAATTTCTCAAATTTGGAGTTATGTGTGGATGTAAAATATGTGCTGGTTTGGTTACAAGTAACATTATCATACTGCCCTGCTTCTCTTCTATCACGAGTGAATGTAACTAGTTCGGTTACAAATAACATTACCACTTCTTGACAAAGTATTCCTTCCGGATTTAGGTTTCACTCTGCAGAGATTGGTGATAGCACAATCTTCTTTTATTTTCCAAAGGAAAGAGTTGCTATTATCCTTCCTTTTGACAATCTCTGCATGATATATGGACCAATAGATAAGGGAATTTGACAGACCTTAGTAACTTGTGTTTTAGAGCCCTTCTTGATCCAATTTATTTGTTATGGGTCAGAATGATTTTTAGTAGGTAAGTTGAGAGCTCAAACATGAGACTTGAAAACTATATATGATCCTTGGAGTTCTTGCCGAAGTTGGTGATGTGATGAATTGGATACAGAAGTTTATGAGTTATATCTGACGAAGACTTTTACCTGCATAGAAACTTCAGGTTGTATAGCAGGAGAAATAGAAACGCAAGGGAAAGGAAAATTGTACTGAACCAATTCATTTCATTCTCTTTTACTCTATATTACATCCACAACTAAAGGCTATAAGGATATATATGTAAGAGGTGGTCGGAGATTAAGGGTGCAGATCACAAGAGCAGAAATTCAAAGGTAGCTGAAATAAAGTTCTGAGTGTGTCTAGATGTAGTGGTGATGTAGAACGAGTAGGACGGCTTTGCTAGCGAGAGGATCCTTTGCAGGAATTTTTACAGGGCAGCAGCAGTTTGAAGCTTCAAGTTGATGAGAATCCAAAAACCATTGCAGGAATTTTTCTGGCAGCAGCTTTGGAGAGCAGGAAATCCAACGTGGATAGGGTTTGGGAGGAGTTTGTAGAGGAAAAACAACACAGGAATTACTGTTGGAAATCCCTGGACAACAACTACTTTCAAATCTAAAATTGTATTTCAGACTTTTGAAAACTTCTTAAAGAGGATTCAATACGGGAAACTCAACTTCAGCTTTTGGGTCCAGTGGATGGCTGGAAATTGAATTCCTTTCTTCCTAATTATTCTCTGGATGGAGAATAATTAACGGAAAGAGGTTACAAGAGGAGGGGCGGCAGCAATGGCAGGAAAAAAGCCTTGAATTAATTATCTGATTGGGATATACCTTTTCCGAACAAATTAAACCTATAATCATGCAGATTTTGGCCCAGGGAGAAAAGCAAGAAGATTTGGAATTATTTCCGGTTTGGAGCTGCTGAGTTAGATTTTGGCAAAATTTCCAAAAGGGTGGCCAGGTGGGAGTTACGGGACTTAGAGAATTAACTCCTAAATTCAATCTCAGTTTTGGAAAGTTATGAATGACTTTAGGCTTTGGAAATTTAAATCAGATTTTGAATTCAAATTTCAGATTGATTTTAATTGAGTACTTTCCTAAAATAAAGGAACCAAATTAGGAAAGAATTTGAAATTTGAATTTGAATAATTTCAAATTCAAATTAATCCCCAAATTAACCCCACCAAATTAGGAAATCCAAAAGGGGGTGGAGATGGAGGTTTGGGTATGGGGGGGATTTCGGGTGGAGGTGAAAATCCGGCTGCCAAACTAAGATGGGGAGGAAGAAAGACGATTGAAAAATAATTAAAGAAGAGATAAAACAAAAACAAGAATAGAACGAAAGATCGAAACAAACGATAGAAAATAAAAACCGCAAGCCTTGGACTCTTCCAAAGACTGACGGGTGATTCTTTGCCCTTCTCCAAGGGACTTTAATTCACGAGCCCGGACCCATCCTGCGGCTGGTGAAGACTTCGATTCCTCTCATAGGAATCTCACAAATGCTCTCTCCCAAGAAGAACACAAGTGTGGAAAACAATTTTTCATATCAATCAACCATCTCTTACAATAGCTT
Source organism: Dendrobium nobile (assembly GCA_022539455.1). Taxonomy (NCBI): domain Eukaryota; kingdom Viridiplantae; phylum Streptophyta; class Magnoliopsida; order Asparagales; family Orchidaceae; genus Dendrobium; species Dendrobium nobile. The sequence continues at coordinate 38,004,083 of CM039720.1, read as the reverse complement.
AAGTCCCTTATTTATAGGCCATAACATGAGAAAAAATAGAAAATTACAAAAATGCCCCTTGGGCCAAAACACTCACATAAACTATCCTAGGGGTAAAATAGGAAATACATAAAACAAGAGCTAAAATTTAGAAAATAATACATAAATGAAAATTTAAATAATGGCCGTCGATTTACGACGCCGCCTGTGATAGATGCGCCAAATCTTCGTATTAATGTCCGCATCAAGTGGAGCAGGTCGAGTGGATCGGTGGGCCGAAATATCCATAACTGCAGTAACTTATTAAGTTTGCTTATCAGCCCCCCTCAAGTTGACAGATAGTGTGTTAACTTATCATGAAGATGAGAGAAATGAGCAGCACTCTCTTATGAGAGAAATGAACAAACAAACAGGTTGATCTTGAGATGCTATGCGATGAATAGAGATATGGTGTAATTTGATGCAATCTCTTATGAAGTGAAAATTAATTTCTATATGTTTTGTTCTAGCATGAAATATTAGGTTGTTTGTTAAGGCTAGAGTCGAAACATTATCACAAAACAGTTTTGTGGGTTGAAAAAGAGGAACACCAAGTTCAGCTAGTAAGTGTTGAAACCATATAATATCACAAACTGTAGTAGACAAGGCACTATATTTTGCTTATGGGTGTAAATGAGTCGAGTATTTGCCTAATCGAGCTAAGCTCGTTTAGCTGTTAATAAGCTCGTTTAGCTGTTACTGAGCTCGCTAAAAAATCATAGGCTCGAGCTTGTTTAGAAAGCTCAATCTTTTAGTTTTAAAGTAAAAAATTTAATTTTTCTTAAATTATGTGGCTGAATTGGTAAATTTGGTTGGTAAGGGTCTAAGAACAGGTTTGTGATCAGTCATAGTAGCTTTATGCAATATTTCAACAGCATATTTTGCTTGATTGAGGTGAAGGCCAGTTGGAGTGTAAGTCACCTGCAGGCAAAGGAAGTAGTTGAGTTGTCCCAGATTTCGCATGCTGAATCGTGACTGTAGAGCCACTAACAGCTTGTCAATAGCTGGTTGTTTATTGCTTGTGAGTAGTATATCATCCACATATGAACCGATCCTTGATGATAAAGTAAAAGAGAAGGATCGATAGAGCTGACTTAAAAGCCATATTGAAGCAAATATGATGAAAAGTAACAAACCATTGTCGAGAGGCTTGTTTAAGCCCTAGATTGCTTTCTAGAGTAACACACATGATTAAGAAATTATAAATTCACAAAATATAGTAGTTGCATCATATGAATTGTGAGAAGGATTTGAATTGTGAGAAATTTGACACTAAGGTGTCATGATAGTCCGAACCAAACTCTTACTTAAAGCCTTGAGCAACTAAACCTGTCTTGCAGTGAGTAATGGAGCTATCATATTGAAATTTTGTTTTAAATAATCATTTGTATCCCAAAACATTTATTCCCAAAGTAGAAGGAACCAAAACCTAAGTTCCCTGTTTTTTAAGCGCTTCAAATTCAATACATATTAGCTCTCCAAACAAGAGATTTAATGGCTTGAGTGTAACAAGAGGGTTTGGTAGGAATAATTGTATGTTGGAGATCAAAGATAAGCTGTAACAACTCGAAAATGTAAAAAGTAAATATTTGAAATTTTAAAAGGTTAAAATTCAAAATTGTGTTTTTAATTCATTTGCATGTATTTGAAAGTTTTTTTAATGTTTTAAAATGGTTTTGTGTGCTCTAGAATGAGTCCTAAGAGTTTGGAGCGAATTTTGGCAAAAAAAAAAAAAACTATTTAAGCGCCTTCGCACTACTACAATACCAGATGTCAAATAGTGACATTGCAACGCTCCAATCTCTGTATTTTGGAAAAATGAAATAGTGCCACAGCGTTAGGTGGTAGTGCTCAACGCTAAGCCATTATTTAAATTTTTATATATTTTAAAATCCATTATTCTGATTCATTTGAATGTTGAGCCAGTCGAAGTAGAGAGAGAGGAGAGGATTTTTAGAGAGAGAAACTCTGATTTGAGCTGCTTTAGGTTGTTTTCAGTCGTCGAGCTAGTTGAGAAAATTTTCTGAATCGATGTATGCTACATTTTTCATAATTTTGTTTTAAAAAATTTGATGTTTTTAGATTTCTCCAATTAAATTTTTATTTCCATTACCCAAAAACATGGATAATTTTGTATTGATAAAATTTTCATCGCATAACTTTTTATATGTTATTGAGATCGAAGTTCCAAATGTTTTGAATATTTTCTAAAAAATTTAGACGTGGTATTTTGAAAATTTTGTGGTTTTAATTGATATCTTGGATCTATTGTTTAGAGTGATGGTGAAATAGATGGGGATATTATCAACATAATTCAAGTTGGATGGTTGAAGTGGAGGAATGCATCGGGCTTGTTGTGTGATAGAAAAGCACCTCTCAAACTTGAGGGAAAATTCTATAAGATGGCTGTGAGGCATGCAATGCTGTATGGTGCTGAATGTTGACCATTAAAAGAGAAGCATAATATTAAGTTAAGTGTGGCAGAGATGAGGATTCTCAGGTGGATGAGTGGCTTTACCCTTAGAGATAGGATACGAAATGAGCGTATACATGAAAAGGTTGGAGTAGCTCCAGTAGAAGATAAGATTGGAGAGAGCCGCCTTAGATGGTTTGGTCACATAAAACGGCGGCCTTCCAATGACCCGGTTAGGAGAGTAGAGGTATTAGATTTGACTTATGTTAAAAAAGGTAGAGGCAGACCTAAAAAGACCTGGTTAGAAAATATTAGGAATGACCTTTCTTTATTAGATTTAAACGAGAATGACCTTTCTTTATTAGATTTAAACGAGAATGACCTTTAATAGGACACAATGGAGAAAAAGGATTTATGTAGCCGACCCCACGTAGTGAGATAAAGGCTTGATGTTATTGTTGTTGTGGTTTTAATTGAATAGAAAATAATCTTGACTTTGAAAAGTAATGCTTTAGTACGATCAAGTCTAGAAATGATGTTTTATACAATCTTTAGTATGTGGTTATGCTTTGAAATGATGCATTTTTTTTCAGTAGATATTCTATTCAAGTATATTGTTAATACAAAAATTGGGAATGAAAATGAATATATGATTAGGATAATAGTTTGTTGCTTTTACTTTTATTGTAACATGTGTGAAAGATTTGCAAATATGAGCAAAACAGATTTGCAAATATGAACATATTCTTATGCTGTAGTTATGCTGCCTGATTCTGTTTCCATTATTTTTTCATCCTTTCACAATGCAATTCATGTTTGATGGAGTCTTATTTTATTCATTTGAATTACATGGATCACCGCAGAATTCAAACTTCAAATATTGCATATTTTTGTCTTATTATTGGCTGATTTTTTCTAGGGTTGTCAATTCGGGTCAACGGGTCGGGCTCGGGTCGAACCCGGCACTATTCGGTTCAACCCGAACCCGACACGACACGAATGACCCGAAGTTGACCTAAAATTGATAGTTTTCGGGTCAAAAATCGGGTCAGTCTTCAATTTTCGGGCCAAAATCGGATAAAAAAATGGTCAATCTCGAGTTTCCGAGTCAAATAGGAGTTTTCGTGTCAATTTCGGGTTGTTGGGTTAACCTGAATCCGATCTGATATTTAAAATGGGTTGATTTGTTGATCCCGACCCGTTTTGGGTCCGGGTTAAACGTGTCGGGTTGACCCTAACCCAGATTTTTCCGGGTCGGGTTCGGGTCGTGTTTCGGGTCGTGTCAAAAATTGACACCCCTAATTTTTTCATTCTAACTTTTTTAAAATCTGTTTATTTAAACTTAGAAGTAGCCAATATTTGATTGTTGGCATCCTCCTAGCCCTGGATAGCTGGCTTTTTCTACAATTTTATCTTACTAGTTTTTCTTAAAAATTACAAAAAATGATTATAAATTAGATAAATTTACACTTTAAATTTCAGCATTACATGGAAAGTTATAATCAAATAATAAAAAGAAAATGCATTGCAAGCAAAAATAAAAGCCTTTCTAATATGAATATTGAAAATTAGATAAGTTAAAAGATTTTGAAAATATAACCATAATATCAAGCTTTTATCGCACTACGTTAAATCAATTACATGAATATTTTTTCTCCATTGTTTTCTATTAACAATCAAAATTTCAGTTAAAATTAATTAAAATAATCATTTATAATATTTTCTAGTCAAATTTTTTATTTAAAGCCTAAACTGAAATAAAACTTAAAACTTACCTTGATGATAATATATTTTTTTATCTTTAACTAGTGATTGAATTTTTAATATTTAATCATAAATACATTACTTTAAATTCAAAACCTTATGATTGGCATCAAAGCATTTAACCAATGGGTAAAGTTGAGTTATGTGATAATATAATTTTAATAAATATATATACTTTACAATAAAAATAAAATAAATTAATAACATTTAAATTATAAAAGTTGTAATTTTATATATTTTTCTTTGAAAACCAAAAACAAATATGACAAAAAAGATTTTCATAAAGATAAAACAAAATTGCAATGATATAAAAATATTTTACATATATTTATAATAAGACATTATAATTTGTCAAAATTATAAAAATACTACAACTTATCTTTATCCTATTCTATATGAATTATTTTTCTCCTTTGTATTTTATTAAGAATTAAAATTTTATTTTAATTTAACTAAAAATTTAATTCTAATATTTTCGAATCAAATGTTTTAAATCTACCTCCCTCTATTTTCTTAATATATATCAAATTTAATATTTTTTCTCTTAATTGAATCATTAAAAATAGTATTATGTGATTGGAGTCACTTAGGATTTCTTTGAGACGATTTTCTTACTACTTCTTAAAACAAAATTTTAATAAAAAATTAAAAAAATTATTTTAAAAATAATAAAAAAGCCATCTCAATCGAAGCCTAAATCATGTAAGTTGACTGTCTATGATCTTACAAAAATACTATTTTATGAAAAAAAAAACTAAAAATTCAGAATTCACTCCTAATCTTCTGGAATTCCCAATGACCGTTGGCATCGTCTTTCCCTTTTCCCGCGTATAGCTAGCTCTCGTACCTTCCCTTCCATCAACGGCGGATGCCGTCTCTCAGAAAACTCAACGGCTCTGATCCTCTAATACCCGCTACGGAACGCTCCCGGTACCGACACGATACGCGGCATGTTCCCCAATCCGTCTCCGTTTCGGTGCAGGGTCGCCGTCCCGCGACCCACTCTCTCTCTCTCTCTCATCCTCCTTTCTCTGCCTCTGAGAATACGTCTTCTCTCTCCTCCTTCTTCTTCACAATTTGCCAATTTTCCATCTCATCTTTTTATTTATTTCCTCTCTCGTCCGCTTGCTTATCTCCTCCATATCCTTTTCGTCTACCCCGAAGCCGAACCTTCAACCCTCGATCGGACGACACACGGACGTCCACGTCGTCTTCGTCGTCTTCGTCGCCCGCTCCATGCTCCTATTTAACGCTAGCTGAAACTCTAACCCTAACGCTCTCTCTTTCCGCATCTTGAACTCCGCCTCCACAGATCTCTCTACGGTATGTCTCATCTCCGATTTCCGCTCTCTTTCTGTTCATCTAGGGTTTCACACTTCCCCTTTTGTTCTCTTTTATTATTCTTTTTTTTTTTGGGTTTTCAACTCTGTAGGAGCGATTGGTTTGTTCATGGGCCATGGTAATCGTCAAGAACAGTTACAAGGATTCAATCTTGAACGGCGATATGTCCGCGTGCACGGTTTCGTTCGAGGACGAAAACGAGAGCTCTACGTCGCTGGAGTTTGCTGGCGGTAGCGTTTCTTGCGATGGCGCATCCGATGTGGATTCCGGCATGGCTTCTGACGAGTTCGATTTACTGGAGCTTGGGGAGCCCGGGACGGAGCTTTGCCAGGTTGGGAACCAGAGCTTTATCTTCCCGCAGGAGCTCTACGACCTTCCGAATCTTGGCTTGGTTCTTTCGCTCAAAACATGGAATCAGTGCCTAACTGAGGAGGAGCGGTTCGCGTTAGCGGAATACTTACCCGACATGGACCAGGAAAACTTTGTCCTAACACTCAACGAACTTTTTTCTGGGAGTAATTTCCACTTTGGTAGGCCGCTTGAGGCCTTCTTTAATCAGTTGAAGGGTGGGCTCTGTAATCCGACGGTCGTTGCTTATCGCAGGGGCTTGAATATCTTCCAGCGACACCAGCACTATCATCAGTTATGCGAGTATCAGAATTCCCTGGTGGGGAACCTTGTTCATATAAGGGATATGTGGCAGAACTGCGCTGGGTATGGAATTGAAGAGAGGCTGCGGTTTCTGAACATTCTGAGGAACGAGAGGAATTTGGGTTATGATAGGAATGGAGATTTGGGTTCCGAGACAGATTGTGGAAGTATTGATTCTAATGAAGCTTACTGGAGTAGAAGGCTCAGTAAGGGGCATCAGGAGCTACATTCATCGAGGAAAGCTTCTTTTGATGCTTTTACTCAGAGGAGCAGATTGGCCGTGCAGCCAGTAAGGCCTGGGAAGGCTAAGGTGAAGGGAATATTGAAGTTGGCTGCTGCAAAGGTTCCTGCAAAGAAAGAATACGCACGAGCTCCAGGTAACTTCTACTGGTTTATGGTTATTATTCTGAGAAGAAAGTTAAACCGCCCAATTTATGATTGGTGTTCATCAACAAAGTTTTGTTTCAGGGTTTGATTTGTCCGAGGCCCGAAGGAGTGTTCCTGATGACAATTATTTTGAGGATCCAGGTTATGGAATGGCTGGGCGAAGTGTTCGTGGAACCACGGCTGCCAAGTCGGGCTCTTTAAAATTTAAAAGAAAGGGCATTGTAAAGAGGTATGCCCAAGATATGCCAAGTGATTTTGGTGTGGAAGATGTTGATGAGCATGTTGGGAATTCTAGTTACCTTAACAACCGAAAGGAATCTGTTCAGGCACTTCCCAATCCCATTGCTTCTTATGATTACAAAACATTCAGTAGAATGACGAAAGTGAAGCAACCTAATAAGGACCGGAAATTTCCTGCCAAAGAGCAACTTCGACATCAAGTGGCCAATGGATCTCAGTTTGACTGGTCTGATTCTAATAGATCAAATAAGCATGGAAAAGTATATGAAAAAGTAGTTTGTACTGATGGTCCTCGCACATTCGATGACTCAAAAATAAGAAAGAAATGGGAGGGTGAAGATGATTTCAGAATCAATAAAAGTAGTTTTGGCTCTAAAGTTGGTTCTTGTAAGGCTCCTCCAGCAGAATGGAGTGGCTCTCATTTTCGCTCAGACTATGTAACCAAAAATTTGCAGGGTCAGCTTAGAAGGAAGTCTTCTGAACATGACGAAGCCGGTGTGGAATACTCAAGACGCAGTCCTATTTATGATCAAAGTGAGGAGACACAATCTGATTCATCAGACAAGGTTGAGGCAGGTGGGGGCATGTATCCCTATGCATCCAAATCAGTGCATTCTAATGCAGCAATGGAGGTTCGCCAGTCTGGAGTTAAACTAGAAGATGATTTTAAATTGTCAAGTAAATTGGCCAAATCCAGTAAACGAGTTTATCAAACAGCAGCTGATGGAGGCATGAATGGCAAACCACTGGAAATGGAACCTTACACTCGTAGTGTTAAGAAGAAAGGTAAATCAAATGAAGCCAATTACTTGGATAGTGGTAAATCATTAAGAAAGTCACGGTTGACACATTTTAGTGAAAAGTTGCAACCTGCTTCACTTGGTTCTTCTGCAGATAGAAAGCGGAAAGTAACAACTGATCATTCAAATGACATGTGCAACTACATAAGAGGCATTACAGACGAAGCTGAGGAGATTTTGGATTTAAATGCTGGATTAACCAATATGGAAAGGCAGAAAAACAGAGCTGAAAACAAGAGTCAAATCTCAACTGATTTTGGTTTGGACGATGATAATCAGGAAAGTTTAAGCATGCCCATTCTGGCTTGTAATTCCCGTTCAAAGAAGAGGAAAGGCAAAAGTGGAGATGAATATCATGCTCGGTTAGATGAACCTTTTCATAGGCAGTCTAGTCCAAAGAAGCAGATCGAAGGCTCATCTACTAAGAAAAAGAAAGGGAAAAGGAAAGCTGATGCTGTAGTTGCTACTTCATCTGTTGCGACTCCTGAACCAATCATTCTTGAGAAGCGAGGGTCTGAGTTAGAGATGGATGTGAAGACACAGAAGAAACCATTCACTTTGATCACTCCAACCATTCATACGGGCTTTTCATTCTCTATTATACATCTCCTTTCAGCTGTCCGAAAGGCTTTAACCACTGCACAGATGGAAGATCCTGAAGATATTGGTAATCACCTCGGGAAGGATGTAAGCATGCTTTCTAATGGAGGAGGGCAGAAAAAATTTCTTCATTTGGCCAATGGCACATATATGTCTCGATCTGTTGATAACTTGGATGGCATAATTCAGAGTAATTTACCGTCTCTCAGAGTCCAGGAGATTGTCCATAGAGTTAAGTCAAACCCTGGGGATCCTTGCATCCTTGAAACTTCAGAACCACTCCAAGATTTGGTCAGGGGAGTGCTGAAGATATTTTCATCTAAGACAGCACCGTTGGGAGCCAAGGCTTGGAAGGCACTCGTCCTGTATGAGAAATCAGCTAAAAGCTGGTCTTGGGTTGGTCCAGTTTCTTCTACTTCTTCTGACAACGACAACACCGAAGATGAAACCTCTGCAGAGGCATGGGGCATTCCACACAAAATGCTGGTCAAATTGGTCGATGCCTTCGCTAATTGGCTCAAAAATGGTCAAGAAACCCTTCAACAAATAGGAAGTCTTCCTGCACCACCTGCAATGTTAGCTGTTGTGGATTATAAGGACAGGTTTAGAGATCTCAGAGCCCAGAAGAGCCTGAACACTATCAGCTCAAGTTCTGAAGAAGCGAGAGCATATTTTCATAGGGAGGAGCTCTTGAGATACTCAATCCCAGACAGAGCTTTCCAATACACTGCTCATGACGGAAGAAAGACCATTGTAGCACCACTAAGGAGGTGCGGTGGCAAGCCAACATCAAAAGCCCGTGATCATTATATGCTCAAGCCCGATCGTCCTCCGCACGTCACTGTTCTTTGCCTTGTAAGAGATGCCGCTGCGAGGTTGCCTGGAGGTATAGGCACCAGAGCAGATGTTTGCACTCTAATAAGAGATTCGCAGTATATTGTTGAAGATGTCACTGATGCACAAGTTAACCAAGTTATCAGTGGGGCTTTAGATAGGTTGCATTATGAGCGTGACCCTTGTGTACAGTTTGATGGAGAAAGAAAATTGTGGGTTTATCTGCATGGGGATCGCGACGAGGAAGATTTTGAAGATGATGGTACTTCATCCACGAAGAAATGGAAAAGACAGAGGAAAGATCCTACAGATCCTTCCGAAGTAGAAACTGCTAATGATTCTCATTATCTTTCAACTGGTGAACCAGCAGCTGGTTTTTCTTCTGCCTGTGAATTCAATTCCGATCTTAACATGGATGACAATGGTGAGCTTCTTTTTAATGATTTGAGATCTAACAGAGAGAATGTTCAATCTTATGTTAGCCCTTCACGTTTTGAGAGAGGTCCAAGTAATCCCTTGCAGGAAAGCAAAATGCTTTGTCAAGAGAACTTAACAAATCAGGATTTTGATGATGAAGCTTTCAGCAGAGAAAGGCCAGTTGGGCTTTTGAGTGCAGCTTTATTTTAAAGAATATGTGATCGTAGCCTCTATCCTTGTGTTTATATTGTAGGATCGATGACGTTAATAATTGGAATTGAATGAAGTGTTTAATTCCTCTACTGCTGCGACACTGGTAATTTTCCTTGTTTTTTTTGCTTATTTTCATATTAGTTTCATCTGCAGGGGAAATCTGACGCCATGATTTTTGCTGTAATTGTGCTGCTTCTCATGTTGTATATTATCTAACGCATGAAACATCTCTGTACCAAAAACCTCTGTGAGTTAAGTGATTGCTCTCTAGCTAGCTTGCAATCAGTTCTGATATCATAGAAGAGATTGCGAGATTTATTATTGTTGTTGTATTGATATTGTTGGATTTCAATCTGTGTACAATATCAAAATCTTTTTATAACAAGTATGAAGTCGGTCAAATAAAGAGATAAGAGAGGAAGTAAGAAGTAGAGGAATTGAGGAATCAAAATGATTTTTTTTATGAGTTTGATATTATTTTGATCTTTAATAATGAAAAATTAATGGTTGATTTTGATCTTTTTCTCATTTTATATCAAATATTTATATATTTTTTTTTAATTTAATTCAGACAAAGGCCATTCTTACTCTCTTTGATTCTATCTTAAGGTTAGATGACAACACTCTTGAAGTAAATATTTAATAGGTTAAAAACAATATATTATTATATGTAATAAAAAGGAGGAGGGGATAATATCATCTAAGCGTGTTATTATTTGATAAAAATAAATAAAACTTACAAAGAAATCTGTTGTAGTTTAGTTGGTTAGGATACTCAGCTCTAGGGGTGTAAGCTAGTTAAGCCTACTCGCGAGTCAGCTTGAACTTAGCTCGATAATGAGCTCGCGAGTCGAGCTTATCGAGTTTCAAGTTTGATTTCGAGTTTTTAATCGAGCTCGTATAATATACGAATTCGATTTCAAGATGAGCCCGACTTGACTCGAAGACTCATCGAGCGGCTAGATTGATTAAATACGTCGATCCAACGGCCTGCAGTCATTCCAAAGTCCGCTACCAAGCCTCCGATATAGTTTCTCGCCTTGATGCCCTTGCTCTTTTCTGCGATTCATTGCTCCAAGTAGTAATTGCCCTAAAGCTTAGTAAGTTCTTGTCCAACATTATTTTCTTCGATTGGATTAACAAAAAATGAACTCTCTGTGACTTTACGTAGTTCTATTCTACGATTCTCCTCTATTATCTCACTGTAGTCATCTGGAGCTTTGCTGTTGCTGCCTTTCGTCTCTTTCAGTTGTTGTTTGATTTTATATCTTTTGAGGTCTGCTAAGGTTTTATTTTTTTTGCATTTGACGATGATGTTGTTCCATTAATAAGCATAACTTATCTCCTTGGATGGTCGATTGGCAACCAAGGGAGTGAGGTGGTATGGTAGTTATTGTCAGTTCTCCCCCGAGTCCCCTATCTTTTCAATCCAGGTTCAACATGCTATTGGATATTCTATTTTTTAAGCTATGGTGTTTTGCTATAACTAACTTGAACATACATCCACGGACTTAAATACATGATTTATTGTCTTGTTGTTGTCGCTGCCTTTCGAGTTTCAATTCTAATTTATGTTGCCGTTGTGTTTTCTAAATTTTAGTATTTCATTTTGATCAAAACATTTCATATTATTACATTTTCATCCTTTTATACAAATAATAATTATTCAATATCGTATTTATGTATTTAGTTTCATTAGCTTTTTAAAAATCCATATTTTATAAAATTTTGCTGTAAAACATTGTTATATAATGTTTTAAGACATTAATATTCCTATTATAGATATATCTAAATTTGATAATCATGCATAAAAGGTCAAATTCAAATTGGCTCAGTCAGCTGGAACCTCACACGTAACTTTTCATTAATACCCTTCAATAAATCTAATATTAAAATCAAAATTGCATTCAAACAGCAGCAGTAATATCAAATTTCAAAAAAGGGGGAAAAACCATGGGTCTGGCCCAGTTTGAATGAATACACTAGTATTTGCGGTCAATTACAAATGAGGCCCTTCTTAAGGAGAAGGCCTTGGCTTGATGGTACAAATGTATATCATATAGAGTGCATTACATGTTGGGAGTTACAATAATCAACATGGACATATTTGTTTGGTTGGAAGGGCCATAGTCGACACGAGACAGGGGTCCGAAAGATCGTAATAGGCAGGAGACCGGGGTTAGAAGGACCGTTGTCTGGTGATGCAGGTCAGAAGGACCATAGTAGGCGACGGAGGTCAGAAGGATCGTAGTCGGCAGGAGATTGGGGTCTGAAATTTCAGACTGTCATCTAGTGACGGAGATCGGAATGACCATAGTAGGCGACGGAGGTCGGAAGGACCGTAGTCGACACGAGACCAGGGTCTGAAAGACCATAGTTGTAGAGCAGTACTCCGGTAAAAATTTGGGCGTCAAATAATGGTCCGACAGAAGTCGGGGCCTTAAGTGCTGGTCCGGAAGAAGTCCGGACCTCAAGTGGTAGTTCGGCAGATGTCTGGGACTCAGGTGGTAGTCCTGCGAAGCAATGACGTTAGACGGTGGTCCAGCGAAGGTAAGGGCATCAAGGGTGATCCGGTGGAGCTTAGAAACTCAAGTGGTGGTTTGGCGGAGCAACGACGTCAGACGGTGGTCCGGCGGAAGTGAGGGCCTCAAGTGGTGGTCCGGCGGAAGTGAGGGCCTCAAGTGGTGGTCCGGCGAAGCTCAAGGCCTCAGGTGGTAGTCCAGCGAAGCAACGACGTCAAGCGGTGGTCCGGTGGAGGTGAGGGCCTCAAGTGGTAGCCTGGCGAAGCTCAGGGCCTCAAGTGGTGGTCCGGCGGAGCTCAGGGCCTCATGTGGTGGTCTGGCGGAGTTCAGGGCCTTAGGTGGTGGACCGGCGAAGGCGAGGGCCTCAAGTGGTGGTCTGGCGAAACTCCGGTGGTGGTCGAGGAGGAGCTTCTTCCTTCTCTTCTCTCCTTCTTTTTCTTGCTTCCCTCCCCCTTCAAGAGAAATGTGGGGTCTATTTATAGATTTCTGGAGTGGCATGACCAGTAAATAGGTGAGAGATCAAGGGTAAATGTGGAGTGGTTGGATGGACGACCGATATTGAATCCATTGATCATGCACCGTTTGTCAGACATTTGAAGGTCTTAATGATGTCGGAATTCAGCGATCATGGGCTTGTTGGATTTGTCTCGTCAAGCCGCTCGATTCGACTATAACTATAAGCATGTCATGTTTAAAACCGTTTTCTAACCCAAATTGTGGTTCGAACCTTCCAACAACGCTTCTGGTCCTTGATTTAGACTTATTTGGGCTCGGATTGAGTCGAATTTGGTGTCGTTGGGTTTGTATTTCCGAGACGCTCAGTTCGACTATAGGTTTGCTGAAATCGGAGTTAGGATGGTCCCAATTTTAATTTCCGAATTTTCCAACTAGATTCTGCATCGAGATTCGTGCCCAATCAACATACTTTTTTGAGGACGCATCAATACTTAGTAATCATCGTAAAATTTGTCCAAAAAATTATGATATATAATGAAGAAGGAACAAACGTAGCGATGAAAAATCTCCTCTGTAGATCACTCTTTATAGACGATAAATGCGTTACATGTATGGTGAAGAGGTGAACAGTGGGTAGATCTGCAAATAATCCAAAAGATGAGTAAAATTTATAAATTTGATGTAGATGAGGGTACCAATTGGCACGGCACGTAAGAATATTCTAAGATTGGCGGCATTGACACTTTTATTAGAAAATTATTATATTTTATAATTTTTAAATCCGTTAAAATTAGTTGAACATTAATTATTTATATTTAAATTTTATAGTAATATTCAAATAAGATTTTTTTCTTTAATTATGTTTTTTTTTCATTCAAAAGTTTAGCTTACATATTTATTTTAATTTTAAGTTAATTAAAAAGATAATTATTATATTACTTGAGCTTGGATCAGAATATATTAATAAAATTTTAATCAAAATATTTCTCAAAATTATTAAATTTATTTTGAGATGAGTACAATAAATTAAAATTAAATAAATTTTTATTACACTTTTTTTAAAATAAATTATTTATTTTATGATTCATTGATCAAAATTTAAATAGAAATATTTTGAATAAAATTTTTTCCAATGTTCTTATTTGGATATAACTTGAAGAAATTATATATATATAAGAATTTAATAATTGATGTAAGGAAATTCTTTAATTTGAGAAGGAAAATCGGATCACATCAAATTGATTATTATTGATTTATATAAAATAAAAATTAATTAATTATTCATATTTAAAAATATATATATAAGTTAAGGATTGATACGGTCGTCGGCCGGGCGTAGGTCCGACGGCGGTCGACGACCGGGTAGTGGTCCGACGATGGTCGGGCTGAAGTCCGGCGCGGTCGGAGTCTAGACGAAGGTTCGGCAGCAGTCAGCGGCTGGGTGGTGGTCCGACGATGGTCAGGCTGAAGTCCGACAGTGGTCGTCGGCCTGGTGAAGGAGGTGCTAGAGCTCTTAAAGCTTCAGAGCTCTCTCCATTAATCTCTAGCCAAAAGTTCCTCTTCATGTAGAGAGTGAGGATCTATTTATAGATTTTCATGAGCGGCACACCCTGTAAATTTTGAGAAGAAATGGGGTAGGTTCGAAGTGCTCCATCAGATGGCTCGTATTGATTCCCTCGATCATAGAAAGTAGTTCAACTATTTAAGTGCCTTAACGATGTCGGAATTTAAAGATCTTGGGCTCGTTGTATTCGTCTCACCAAGCCGCTAGATTTGTCTCTCAGCATGCCATAGTTGGATATCATTTTATCATCCAAATAAATACTTTGACCCTTCCAAATGTGGCCTAGGCCCCCGATTCGGACCCATTTGGGCTTGGATTGGACCAATTTTGATGTTGTTTGGTTATCATATTTATGTATTTAGTTTCATTAGCTTTTTTGAAACTACATATTTTATAAAATTTTGCTATAAACCATTGCTATATAATATTTTAAGAAATTAATATTCCTGTTATAGATATATCTAAATTTGATAATCATGCGTAAAAGGTCAAATTCAAATTGGCTCAGTCAGCTGGAACCTCACACGTAACTTTTCATTAATACCCCTCAATAAATCTAATATTAAAATCAAAATTGCATTCAAACATCAGCAGTAATATCAAATTTCAAAAAATTATTATCATCTATCATTTTATGATTTCAAAAAACTCTCACTTGCAAGAGGATTGAATTTTCAATCTTCTTATTGGGACATCTCTTCTCTCTTTTTTTACCTTTTTTTTTTTTTTTTTACAAAGATGAGAATTTATTAAGACATAAAATATCTCACATGAAATAAATATTTTATTTAGAAAAAACAAATGATTTTATTATTTTTCTTATGAAATATCTTATTTGGAATGTTATCTATTGTGAAGATGATAAAAGGAGTAAGCTATAAATTCATAATTTTAAAATTATTTCACATCAACTATCAAATGAAATCTCACACCATTTTTTATTTGAATCTAACATAATAGAAAATAATACTAAAATGCCTTCATCTAAAAATAATAATAAAACAATATAAATTTTTTATCATAAAATAATTACTATAAAATATACATATATATACGTATACACTATATATAACCTAATAATTGATGTTAAAAATATAAAATAATGAGCAGTAGAGAAGATTGATAGAGAACTATTTATTATATTTTATTTTGTCTCTACCTATAAACAAATTATTATTTGAGATTATGGATTATGGCTTTCTTACTGTTTCTTAAAGCATTTTTTAGTACAAAATTTTTTGTACTAAAAAGTTGTTTTAGAAAGCATTAAGAAAACCATCCCAAACAAAGGCGAAATTATTCTTTGCGGTCACCGAACAGTCCAGAGGCGAATCAGAATGCGCCACATCATCTGATGCCATCATCTGATGCCGAGTGGTACACAACAAAAAAAATAACGTGATGCATTGTGATTCGCCTTTGGATGCTATTCAGTGACCGCGTAGAATAATTTCACCAAATGGAGCCTATACATACAATCCAGGAAAAAGGTTCGTATAGCCAACCCTACATATATTGCAATAAATGTTTCATATTGTTCTGTTGTTGATGTATTTATTTATTTGAAATATTTATAATACAAAAAATAATTAACATGCAATAAAAAAGTAGAAAATATATATTTATTTCATAATTTAATTCAATTGTTGGTGGATTTTAAGACTTTATTTGGCATAGTTTTTTTTTGCTGTTTTTTAAAATAGTTTTTTAATACAAAAACTTCGTGAATAAAAAAAATTGTATTAAAAAGATGTTTTAGAAATCAGCAAAAAAATTGTCATAAACGAAACTTAAACTTAGATCGAGAAAAATGAAAAATTATACTTAGTAATCATCATAAAATTTGTCAATAAAATTATGATATATACCATTTAATACATTTATTTCATAATTTATTAAAATAATATTTGTCACATCTCATGCTGAGGAGTCCTAATATTTTATCATAGTCTAACGTAGGATTTGTTTGGGACGGCTTTTTTACTGCTTTTTAAAATGGAGTTTTAGTACAAAATTTTTCCGTTTTAGAAAGCAATAAAAAAGCCGTCCCAAACGAAGCCGTAGATTGATAGCGCCGGTGGGAAAGCAGTAATTCTCATTTCTTTGTTTTGGGCAAATAGTCAAATAAAACAGGCCAATATCTTTAACGCAAATAGCTTTCCACAGCTTATCATTTTTAAATATTGGGAAATATTCGCTGAATTTCATTTATTAGAAATTAATAGTAACTTTCCATTTGTGCTTATTTTTCTTTGCCAATTTAAGAAAAAGCACAAATGGAAAGTTACTATTAATTTCTAATAAATGAAATTCAGCCAATGTTTCCCAGTATTTAAAAATGATAAGCTGTGGAAAGCTATTTGTGTTAATTGATATTGGCCTGTTTTATTTGCCATTCTTTTTTTATTTTATTTTATTTATTTGAAATATGAATAATTAATTAATTTTTATTTTATATAAACCAATAATAATCAAATTTGATGTGATCCGATTTTCCTTCTCAATTCTCAAATTAAAGAATTTTCTATAAAAATTTATTAAATTCTTTTATATATATATATATATATATATATAATTTCTTCAAGTTATATCCAAATAAGAACATTGGAAAAAATTTTATTCAAAATATTTCTATTTAAATTTTGATTAATGAATCATAAAATAATTAATTTATTTTAAAATAAGTGTAATAAAATTTTATTTAATTTTTTCTTTATTGTACTCATCTCAAAAGAAATTTAAAAATTTTGAGAAATATTTTGATTAAAACTTTATTAATATATTCTGATCCAAGCTCAAGATAATATAATAATTATCTATTTAATTAACTTAAAATTAAAATAAATATGTATGCTAAAAATTTTAATGTAAAATGGAAAATAAAAATAAATAAAGAAAAAATCTTATTTGAATAGTGCTATTTAATTTAAATATAAATAATTAATATTCAACTAATTTTAACAGATTTTAAAATTTAAAAATCATAAAATATAATAATTTTATAATAAAATAAAAGATGTCAATGCCGTCAATCTTAGAATTTTCTTACGTGCCGTGCCAATTGGTACCCCCATCTACATCAAATTTATAATTTTTCCTCATCTTTTGGATTATTTGCAGATCTACCCTCTGTTCACCTCCTCACCTTACCTATAACGCATTTATCGTCTATAAAGAGTGATCTTCTACAGAAGGGATCTTTCATCGCTACGTTTGTTCCTTCTTCCACAGGTGAGAAGAAAAACCCTAATCTTGGAATCTTCTACTTTTAGCATTTTTTATTTCGAAAATTCTATTGTGTTGATTGATTTGACATTGCTCAATCGATTTGTAATGGCGGATTTCGGAAGATTTGTTAGAATCGCGGGATAAAATACGAGTGCTTAGTATCTGTTTGTCGCTGATTGTTTTTTATCAACAATCAGCGACAAACAGAAACTAAGTACTCGTATTTTATCCCGCTATCAGTGGGTGAAAAAAGCCTTTTTGATTGATAAAGGCTTTATCTTCTCCTTTTTGCTAGAATTTCTTTCATGTTACCCTTTTCATGATTCTTCTTTACGCTTTTCTGTTCCCAGCTGCTGACCGTAGAGATGTCAATGGGTTCTTTTGGAATCTTAGTTTTTTTTAGCATATTAGGGGGAATTCTGGAGGTCTGGATTTGAACCATGAATTGGGATGTATTGGATTGATATTATTGGTGATTTTTTTGAACGCGAGATTTTCCTACAGTTTTGTTTCAGTCAAAATTAAGGGGGGTGTTTGCTGCCATATTTTTGGCAGGATTGAAGCAAGATTTAGCTTAAATCCTTCCAAATAGATTTTTGGGGATTTTCCTATTGTTTTTAAAATTTTGTTTAAGCGCTGTTATTAGTTAAATTCATAATTTGTCAAATCCCATCATTTACAGGATTTATCGGATTTAAGGATTTCCCTTTCTCATAAATCTTAAATCGTAAGCCAAATAGACAAACAATTTATCATGATTTTGCAAGATTTAACGGTTGTGATGCCCAATAGTTTTCTAAGTTTTTATTCTCTCAAGCTTTACTTAATCTGTATTTACAGAATTTACTAAATCCTGTTTGAGTTAAATCTTCATTGTAGCCAAACAGCCCCCAATAATTATATCATTATGTTCTCATATGTTATTGGTTTTTATTTCTCTTTTTCATTCTTGTTGCAGGACTGGTTGTAGTCATTTTTTGAAACAATGGCAAATCAGACTACAAATATTGCACTTGGGACTGCAGTTTTTGGTGTGTTGGCCTTTATTTTTGGCGTGGTTGCTGAAAATAAAAAGGTACATTGTGATTTTCAATGTGTAGTTGCTGGAATCTCTTGTTTGATCAAATAGTATGTTATTGTCTGCCTTATCTTTAATATATTCCTCTTAAAATTAGCTTTTAGTCTCAGTTTTCTTACAATTTAGTTGGAACTCAGGGTTCATTTGAGGTGACTATAGCTATTTAGAAAAAAAAATGTCTTATTGTTATGAGAAGGTAACTCCTTTTTAAATGTTATTTTGAGTATTATAGACTTTTATCTTTTTGAAAAGTCTAGTACCAGCTTCTTTCAACTGTCGCACCCTAATAATTCTACTTTCAAAAAATGATTTCTCATCAAAAAAATTTCAAAAAAAGAAACAAGAAGTTGTAGCTGAATAAAAGTATGGCTGTTGTCTAGGAAGCAAAGTTGTAGAAAAGCTACCCCAAAAGGACTTTTAGAAACTTAATACTATACATTTGCATAATTTTCATTACATGTGTTTAAGATGGTTGGCTTTTGTTCTCAATGACAATTGGTTTTCTCTGAAGTTTTTTATTTTTCAATCATTGTAACAGCCTGCTCAGGGAACTCCAATTCTGATGAAAGGTTATGTTATGTGCAAATTTCCAAGTGATCCAACAGTTGCATTAGGAAGCTTATCTATTGTGGCGCTTGCGATATCTGCTGCTATTGGACTGTTTTCTGTGTTCTTCCCCTATAAAGGAAAGTCTGTTCCGAAAGGTGCCCTTTTCCATGGGATGACAATGCGTGTGTTCTTCATCGTTGCAGTGTACGTATTCTACTTAAACTAGCAAATCGTATCTAATGTTTTCTGAATGTAAATTTTATCATTAGGGGCTTTTTCTGATGAGTAGTTTCAAAATTTTTATGAACTTTGATCAAGTGCTTATCATTGTCTGCGTTTGTTGCAAAGAATGAATTTTTGTTGCTCGTGCTCTTATTTCATGTATATTTGCCATAAATAATTGTTAAATTGTCTCATAAGAACACCATTTATGCAGTTCCATCAACTTTGTTGCATCAAATAATCACTGATTATTTTCAATTGACTTTTTGGCCACCATTTTTAATTTCCTGATTTAGCATCTTTAAGCAACAGATGGAAACTGATGTAGAACTAGATAACAGCGCTTAAACAAAATTTTCAAAACTGTAGGAAAATCCCCAAAAATCTTTAACTGAGCTTAACAAATTATTAATTCACAATGAACTTGAGCAATGACTTCATCATGCAAGAGGGAAATCAAGTTCAAGCAATCAATCATAATCTAATAGGAGGACCGATAGATAATCAAATAAATTAATATCATGCTCACGTGATGTTTCATAAACAATCTCCATATTAACAAATAGATTAGTGACTACAAAGACCCATTCAAACATCGCTCTTGGTGGGGGTTTAAGCGAAGCAGCTTTCACAATAAATCGATGTCATGATTGATGAAGGATCAAAAGGTGCAAGGGAGGGGGCATAGTTTAATTGTGAGGAAGAAGATACTAAGCCACGACGAAGTCGTTTGGCCCCTTATGAGGGGGGACGGCCAACACTAATTGATGGGAGTTGATTTAGTGCTTTAATGGAGTTGCCAATTAAAGCATATTGGCTAAGGAAATAGGATTTAATTCATATTTCCAATCAATGCTCAAATTTGCAGATAGTCATATCCTTCCAAACATGGCCCAATAATTTAGGAACTGAATTCAAAACTTGTAGGAGAATTCAAATTTGAATTCATATTTCCTAAAATTAAGCTAGGCTAATTTAGGTAGGAAACTTAATGAGGATTTTTCATTTAAATTCAGATTTATGGATGGGGATATCTTTCCAAAAATATTCCAACAATTTAGGAAAGGAAGTCAAGATTCAAAGAGAATTCAAATTTGAATTAAGATTTCCTAAAATTAAGCTATGCTAATGTAGGAAGGAAACTTAATGAGGATTCTTCATTTAAATTCAGATTTATGGATGGGGATACCTTTCCAAAAATATTCCAATAATTTGGGAAAGGAATGCAAGGCTAAAGGAGAATTCAAATTTGAATTCATATTTCTAAGATCAGTTTAGGAAATGTTGGAGGATCTATTTGAAGAAAGAAAGTGGGTAGAAGAGGTCACGAAAGTTTCGGCTATGAGCAGAGGGGAGGCGACGGTTAGGAGGAAGAGAGGAATGGGTTGTGGTGGATCAGCCAAGGAGAGTTATGAGTGATGATGGCTCGGCTAGGCTGGGATGTGAGGATGTTGAGCTTGACGGGGAATGGAGGCGTCGATAAGCTGTGAACTCGGACGCTTCCTGCAACTGACAGGTCTTGCTTTGCCATCACCTATGGACTTCACATGCGCTCTCACAAAAACTCTCAAATACATCAAAACACAAAGTGCAGAAATTTTCATTCATCATCATCATCATCATCATCCTTCCCAACGGGGAGGGTGAGGACTATAAATAGACAAAAGACAATAAAACATCAAATGACAAAAGTGCCTAGGTGTAACGATTCGCTACTGCTCATAATAATTTTAATTAAGCTACAACCAACTGTGCATACTGTTCTTTTTAAGTAAACCAAATGCCATATTATGAACTGCATAATTTCTCAACCATTGTTGGAACTTCTCGTTTGTCTTAACTTTGAGAAGTCATAACATTGTTGTTGTTATATTCTTCTGATTCTTTGTTATGTGGATACACCATCAGTCTGGTCTCCATTTTTGCTGAAGCGATGTTGCTGTGGGCGACCATAACCGAAGGCCTTCACCGCTCCCTCAACAAACACAATGACATGGACTATGCGTGCCCAACTGCTAAAACTGGACTTTTTGGTGGCGCTGGTTTCTTGGCTCTTGATGCCTCTCTCTTCTGGCTCGTCTCCCAGATGCTAACACTGAATGCCAGAGCTGATTACTTGGAAGAAGATGACCCCAAAGGATCTTATGGAGAGGTTCACACTACTGAGTATGATTCTAATACTGCAGCTCATCCATGATTCCGAACAATCATATTGAACAAATATATTCATAGATATATGTCTTATTCAACTGCTTCAGGATGAGTGAATTCTGTTCATGTGGATATATATAGATACACTTTGGTTCTTGATTTGTTTGTGGATGGAAAATCCTGAAAATTTATGTTCCCTATCTGTCTTAAAGTTAAGCCGAAGGCGAGCTATTGCACTTAGTTTTCTGATTGGGTTTTTCTGTTCTTTTGTCGTAGTGAAAATGCATTCCATTAATGCAAAAAGTGTAGGAGTTCAGCTCTGTTTAGGCCATTGTTTTTTATATGATGAGAGAAACTATGTCCTAAATGTTAACCATTTTCATATTGATATAATATACTTAGGAGGAGCGTAAACCTTTTAGTTTTTTATGCTGAACTCTTCTTAGGCTTTCTTTCGAATAATTTTCTTATTATTTTCTGAAATAGGTTCATAATAAAAAAATTTTAATTTTTAAAATTTTATATTAAAAAACTCTTTTAAGCAGCAGTAAAAAAGATCACCCTAAACGAAGACTTAAAGTAGACTGCCAAAAATGTTAAGAGATTTTTTTTTGGGGGGGGAAGTTGAGCAAATTTAATTATGATTATTAGAAAAGATTGATTAGTATTTGAAAATATTTTAATGATGAAATCGAGTACATAATAACGATGCCATAAAACCTTTGGGCTAATAAGATTTTTTCATTAAAAGAAATTACAAATAATACTTTTTTGCTTATGCATGCTCTACAATTTATTAGTTAAAAGATTATTTGTTTAAATATTTTAGCTCATTTAAATAAAATGTTAATATTTTATTATATAAACGAATAAAATTTATATATTTATATTTATGAATATATTCATTTATTACTTAATAAAGAACTTACTAAAACTCAATAAAATGCTCTCTAAAACGACAATTTAATTGCTTATCAAATGAGTTATTTTGTATCATTTTATAATATCTTATACATCATAGAAATTATCTATATAATTAAAAAATAAAAGAATAAATATCATAAAATTATTAAATAATTAATTAAATATAAAGATTTAGAACTTCAATACTTAAATAATTATACCAATTTGGATTGACATTTATAAATCCAATTATATTTAATATTAAAAGTACATATTTAGCTGATCCAGTTGTGGCTCCATCAACGGAATTTTTATTGGGTCAGGTAACCTGATGTAGAGATACATCAGGTACTTAATAAAAAAATGTCATATGCACTTTAAACAAAAAGCACTCAGCTTTAAACAAAAAGTAGTAAGTACATGTGGCATTTTTTTATTGGTTACCTGATGTATCTCTACATCAAGTTACCTGACCCAATAAAAATTCCCATCAACGGAACTTTTCGGTCCCTCGAGATCAATTAATCATGATGCCGGCGCTAAGCTGAATAATAATTTACTACCAGTTTTTATCATAAAAAATTTCTACATTTAACAAGACTAATTATTCTACAAGGGAAGAAAAGAGCGTTCATAAATATCAAGATAATCACAAATATAATCTCCCGGCAGAAACCCTAAATAGATTGAAGAACAGAAGTTAACCAGATCTGAGAGAGATTCCATTTCCTACTCTTCAGAGTTGGATTTTTTAGCCAGACTCAACAGAACTGCAGAACTGATACTGGTGGCAACAAAGCCGAGGGAAACCTCAGTAGTTATGTGATATCCTGAGGAATAGAGAGATTATTGACACATAATTTACAGTTCACAAAAAATATCTAAAAGTAAAAGAATGTAAACTACCCACCAAAGAAATCAAAAATCATCTTCACTCCTACGAATCCCAACACGATACCTATTGCAGGCTGCAAAGAAGTAAACCTTTTTTAGTGTCAATATGATGTACACGAAGATCTCATAAAAACCCCTACCAAAATCATATCTGTAAGAGGTGGCATACAATTTTAATGATAGGAAATGTAGAGCAGAATATCCTAATCTAAATGATGCTTAGTCCAGTTTAAAAGACTTTTCAAAAGTTCTATCTTACCCTCAATTAATAACATTTCTTTCGTATTCATTTCAAATGATTTTCATCTCCCAGTTTATTAGTAGATCGTGATCTCTATTGTAGATCTCCAACAACCTAAAAACCAATTTTATCCAACGTCATTCAACTATGTTCTGCTCAATCGAGTCTCATCGTTGAAGATTTCATTGTTGCGCAGTGCTTGTACTCATAACACCAGAATCGGCCTGTTTTATAAAATTTATATTTAAGGCTTCGTTTCGGATGTTTTTTTTACTGTTTCTTAAAACAGCTTTCTAGAAAACTATTTTAAGAAGCAGGCAAAAAGCCATCCAAAACGAAACCTAAGTCCATATGATATTCTCTCTCAAATAGTTTTCCCAAGGCATTTCATTTTAACCACCCAACTTAACAAGTAACCCATATACCCATGTAATTCATGATATGTCATCAAAGATATCTAAAGCTGCAGACCTAGATATCACTTACTTCTTAAACTTTAAAATTGAAATAGTTAATCATGCAAAAATTGCATACATCACCCCTATATCAAACTTTCTTGTTTGGGCCCCTATCTCCCACAACACTCAAAACCCTAAAAAAAGCTTCATATGGTGTTAAATCTCCATCCTTCCACACATTCTTTAGGCTAAACTCAACTTGAAACAACTTCAAATCTTTAAAATAACATGATCATCTTTTATTGACGTATTCATCTTTAAA
Organism: Dendrobium nobile; assembly: GCA_022539455.1. NCBI lineage: Eukaryota > Viridiplantae > Streptophyta > Magnoliopsida > Asparagales > Orchidaceae > Dendrobium > Dendrobium nobile. The sequence continues at coordinate 37,979,877 of CM039720.1, read as the reverse complement.
AATATATATAAGCTATCTTAATATAACTCATGTGATCAAAGTTTATAGATCATTTACTTTGTCTTAGCTATTATAATAATTCGTTTTCTTCATCCATAGTTTCCTCCTCTTCCAGTTATTTTAGCTTCTTTATAAGTACTATATGTCTCAAAAGTGTGTTGTTTTGTCATTATCATCTTCTTTAGCCAACTCTCCTAACTTCTTCTAGAATATCAATTTACTGCATAACACGCCCCATCAATATTGTATTGGTTGCTATTGGTAAACATGATGAATAATCAATTAACAAGTTCAGACTAGCCATTGGTAAGCAAAATTGAAAGAAAGGATAATGTTTCACCTGCAAATATTCCAACTCCGACATACTTCCGGAAATCAGAGTATAAATGGACCTCAAACCTGCATGAAAGTGAATATATAACAGCTGAGAAACTTGATTCAAACAAAGAGAAAACAAAAACATTGACTTTTACCAACATATAAGTCAACCCACCCACCTGCATAAAGCTTTATGAATTATGACCTATGTTACCAAGTGATGTAGAACAGCTACTGTTTGGGCGGTGGAATTTTGATGGATTTGATAATTAAGAGGTAGGATCTGATATTATTCATTAAAAATTTTTCAGAAAGGAAAAAAAAAAGTTTGGAGAGCAGTTCCATGCTTTGGTTTGTTCTTTATGGCAGCTTCCTGGTTTTGAGAGGGATATATTTTGAATTGCACTAAATTTTGCGATTAAGCAGGTGAAGTTATTTAGCCATGTCCTTGTTTGAATTTTGGCTTTATCCTTTACGGAATTAAATGAAGTGGAGATGCTATGGGTCCTATGCAAGCTTGCAGAGGTTCTGGCGGTCCTTGCATTTGACTTTAGGTGGACGGCTACAGGATGCTGATTTGGGATATTCAAATAAAATGTTGTTTAGATGAATTGGATATTTCAGATTAAAATCGAGAATATTTTTAACAAGTGTAATTAACTCAAATTTAAATTGAGATTAATACTACACCAATCTTATCTACAAGCCTAGGTTGTTAGGAGTCTATAAATAATAATCCAAAGCATGCAATTAAGAATATTCTGGCTTCAATAAAATTTATTTTTCTAGTTTCAATATTATAAAGCCTGATTTTTCCCACTTTTATAATTTTGTTTCTTGTTGTCTTTCATCTTTATATTTTGATAATAGTTTTTTTTTTATTTTGATAAAAAGTGACATGCCTAAGATTTCATTGTTGGAAATTAATTTGATTTGCACATTAATTTATTTATTTCTAAATTATTACTAAAAGTTCAGAATATATGCAATAATTTTATTGTCAATTGGTCCTACACTCTAATACAGTATGCTTTCATTTAAAGAAAGAAAGCTATTAAAGTAATTGATAACTTGTGAATAATTTTTTTTTTTGCATAAAAGCGTGGTATACATTAGCTTGCATTAGGATCCTAACCAACTAACCCAGAGTTGACTTGAATCAATTTGGCATTATCATGGTAACTTAAAAATCATGAAAGAAATGGAATTCCAATTACTTTTACAACAACAATTGAATGATTTGCTAAATAATCAAAAACAAAATTGTGATGATATTAATCTCATTAAAGTAAGGATTGAAAATTTGAAAAAAAATCAATCTCAAACATGTAGCAGTGGCGAAGCCAGAGATTTAGCTCTTAGCTAGAGAAAAAATTAATTATGTTAAAAATACTATCAAAATTTTTCTATAGACATCCATAATCTTAAATCCAAAAATTTTGTTGAGGGCATAAATTGAATATTTATTCCTGAAATTTATATTAATGCAAAAAAATTTTGATTTGGGATTTTTTTTTTGAATCACAATGATAAACCGATGCAATTGAATGTTAACTGTTGCAGGAGACAAAAAATCATTTTGATAGACCATTCAAAGTCTTTAAAAATGATGCTTATGAAAATTAACATCAAAATTTTGAAATAGTTGATGATATAACCATAAAAGCTAAAGTTAAAAGCTCTATCTATAATCGTAAAATTGATCTTAAAACTTCTACAAAATGGTTATTAGATGTAATAACTTCTTAAAAGGGGCAAATCATGTCTGATAAACAACAAAATAATTAGCAAAAATGAAATTAACTATCCAAGTTAAAACTATTTGAATACATAAACAAAAAGACGTAGGAAGGGAACCTACAACAAACAAAGCTGAAATGAAAAACTTTTCCAAAGAAAATTATTTGCATTTCTCATATCAAGTATGATCATTGGCTTGATGAATTTAATTTATTAAAGCAAAGAATCAAATTAATTATTGAATAAATGTACAAATTTGAAGATTATTGTTGCATTTTGTGATCATTAAAGATGCTAAATACACTCTGATGTTTGTGTTTGCTTTGATAACTACTATCAAAGGAGAAAACGAGAGATTACACATCACCATATCTCATCAATTGAGCATATTTTTCAACTTGAATTACATTTTAAATAAATGTTAAATTTTTATATGTAGTAGGGTTACTACATATTAAAGGAATGCATAATTTTGTCAAATTAATCATTATCTTAGTGAGTGTACTAGTAGGGACTTGCATATAATGAAAGAAGTAGATAATGATATCAATGATTCTGATGATGTTCATGTATTTGATGAGAAAAAACTATCCCAATGTTGTTTGTTCTACTATTATTTAGTTCAATTACAATTAACTTTGATTCTCAAATATTCAACACTCCTCAAGCTGGAGAATATATATCATATAATCGAAGCTTACAAATTAAGTCTTCAAAGTTAGGTCAAGGTAGAGCTTTGGTGAGGATGTCTGCAGTTTGTTGCTTGGTAAAAATGTATTTCAATTTAATGCTCACCAGTCACCTTCTTTGCAATGAACTGTCTATCAATTTCAACATGCTTAGTCCTCTCATGATGCATGAGATTCTTAGCTATGCTGATAGCTGCCTAATTATCATACATTGATAGAATAGGAGATGAACTCATTTGTCCCAGTTCACTAAGAATCATTTTTATCCAAATCCTTAACAAATTCCTTGTGCCAAAGCTCTATACTCAGCTATGCACTTCTTCTGGCTACCACTGATTGCTTCTTGCTCCTTTAGGTAATAAGATTACACCAGACAAAAGAACAATACCCATAAGTTAATCGTCTATCAATGATGTTTCATGCCCAATCTGCATATGAATACACTTTAGTATCACGATTCTCTAGTGTCATCTTCAGTATCTAAGAATCCTGTAAACTACTTCCATGTGTTCCTCTATAGGAATGTGCATGAATTGACTTACAACACTCATTGCAAAACCAATACCTAGCCAAGTGTGTGAAAGATAGATTCCAACAAGTCACTGTATCTCCCACTGTCTACAAATGTACTTTCTTTCTCAGTGTCAAGTTTCTTCTGACTATCCATAGGAGTATCAACAGGTTTGCGTCTAAGCATACCGGTCTTCGAACAAATGAGCTATAACCATCTCATAGAGGAATGCCCCATCTAATTAACTATTAGCCTCAATTTGGGTTGAAGACCCACTCTTCCAAAATTTCAAAAAAAAAAATAAAGGATAAAGGAAAAAATGTGAGTGCAAAGATCATCTAGATGCAATCAAAATCTTTGATTCTCAACCCCACGGAAAGGGAGCCTCCTAGTACAAGGCATTTCCATGCTACTAAAAAACTTGCAGAACAAACATTATAGAAGTTGAACTGCCAAAAATGAATTGAATTCCTTGAAATTTTTGTTATCAAGTATTAAAATGGACCAAACATATATTAAAACATGGCCATTGATCTGTGCAGCTGAAATAGGTTACTGTGGCATAAGATGACCAAACATAACAAAATCACCTGAAATAGCAAACAGATTTGAAGAAAAGACTATGAATGGATCCCTTGTAACCCCAAAAACTGCTGGTATTGAATCGACCTGAAAAAATCAAATTTATCCAAATCCGCTTAATTGATCACAAGAAATCAGCAAGATATAAAGACAAAAGATTTCAAGAACGTACAGCGAAGGCAATATCACTGAGCTCAATGACTGCGACAGTAAGAAGTAGGGGTGTAGCCTATAAATAGGTCTATAATCAGTTTCTTGAAATAAGTAACAGAATTGTAAATTGTAATATATCAATCTAGCCAGCTACAAAGGAGCTAAGTACCAAGTATTGCAATTTAATCGAACATAATGGCAAGAAAATAATAACTAAAATCCATATTCCAATGCATAATCTCCGGGACTTACCTTCCAAACACCATCTTCAATGGTTATGAATCGATCACCATCATAATGAGCTATAACATAAACAGAATAGAAGTAAAAGTTTAAAAAGGTTATAAAACAAGAACATAAAATGAAAATGCAACCCATGGATACATCCATATTATTCAGGTGTTAAAAACATGGATAAATTTTAACTGCACATACAAGAAAGTAGGCATGTTTATGAGCATAAAAGTTCTTAACCTCATTATTCATGCTTTTAAGAGCATAAAACGAGACTAGTACACGTACAATACCATCCAAGTTGGAAGTAAAACAATTGTGAATGGTAGCTCATTAACTTATATAAAAGCCAACACCATGACAATGTCAGTTCACTCAGGTGTTGGTTGGAGTGAGATGTACTAAAATAGAACGAAATAAGTTAAGTTTTAAAGGAATCAACAAAAAAATGCTTGATTTATACTATTTTGAAATGATTGTTTTGGAAGATGAGACATTTTTTTAAGTGACAAATTATAACAGCACAAGTAAATTTTAGAAGATAATGGGATTATTCTTATCAAACCAAAACTTAATATACTTCATGCAATTTAGTAGAAATGAAATGAAAACTTTTCAATTACTAACACAGATATCAAAATGTGATAAATTTAAGAATTTTCAATCTTCTATATAGAGAATGGAATATAGAAAAAGATATAATTTTTTTAACTACAATATAATTAAAATAGTGAGATGCCTATACAAAATAAAGAATATCTTAAAAATGTAAAAGAGGTAAATTTTATAAAACTGCAGTAAGATTGCTTGTGTTATATGGATCTTAAAGTGGGGAAAAAAAGAAGCCCTTAACAAGCAAGTTGAGAATGTATAAATGACAACTTAATAAAAATGAGTGGTAAAATTATAATTGATAAAATGAGAAACAATTATATTAGAGAGATAATAAGAACAATACCCATTGAGGATAACATGATGGAAAATATTTTTGAGTTCAGAGCATGTACAATAGAGGGTAAAATATGCACTAGTAATACCGTGAGATAGCATAAATGTGAAAGGCATGTTAAGAAAAGTGAGAGACCTAAGTAACAAGAATAGAAGTTGTGCAAGGAATATTTTTTTTTTCTATTCATGTAGCACTCACAAGAAAAAAATGAAAAAAAAAAAAGATTGATAAAGCTAGTGCCAAACCGTCAGGATGAGATCAATCATGATGAAACAAATAGATTTAATGTTTAAGGAAAGACTGGTAAAATATATTGATATGGCTGCAGTGAAATACCAGTAACAGGGATAAACTTCTGGCATGTTCTGACAATAAAGTTATCAGCAAGGTCAGTATCTTCCTCTTCAGCGAAAAACAACTGTTTGAATTAATGAAATGAAAAATAAATGTACTACATTGCATCAAAAACTGTTCTAAAGTCACTAAATGTTAATTGTGAAATGTAAGTAACATAGACAATCTAGGTACACATTCATGTTTTTAATTATATATTAGAAAATAAGCATGATTAAGATATTAGGAAACCTCTAAAAATAAAAATTAGGAATAATACTTCATCAAAGCAAAACAAAAAAACCGACCTAATTTTAAGGAACATTATAGTGGAATAAATGCATTCACAATCATATGGATAGCTTAAAAGTAAGAAATACTATGATATGGAGCGCTTTAGATTAATGATAGCAATTCCAAGAACATGAAATGAGACCCTTCATGATTATCAAATGGATGGACATTAATACGGCTTCCATTCTGCATACAGCTTAATTCCATTCATAAAATTTAAGAAGAAAGATCACCTTATATGATGAGAACAGAAGAATCAAGGCCAGCAGTAAATTTACGCTCTCAAATCTCTACAGTATAAGGTCCATTAGTACGGTATAGCATGACAAAAGCAACATTGAAGTTAGCAGAAGAATCCAAACGGAGATATTTTTAATTATGAAGGAACCTGAATGGTGGCAACTCCTAGCACGATAATTATAGCACGAAATATTATTGCGCCAGCTATGCCATATGAAAGCACCCGGCTCTGGATGCAAGTAGACAATAGGAATTGATAAGTTATTGTCAGGTTATACCAGCAAAATAGGCAAGAAAGGTATCCATCATACCTGATATTCTATTGGTACTTTAAAGTAGTTGAAAATTAATATAAAAACAAAGAGATTGTCCACTGATAAACTCTGTTCCAATATGTAGCTGTAAGGAATGATACTACAATTAGATTTAAGTTGTCATTACAAAAGCATTGCAATAATAAAGAAGAATAAAAGATGAAATTAAAAAAAAAAAAAAGAATAAAAGATGAAATACTTTCTTCAGTTAAAACTATGATGCCAAACAAGTCCCATGGCTAGTGTAAAAAACAGCACCAATCCATGGAGTTGACACCACCACATTACTGTAACATACAAGTGGAAGAGCAAAACTAATTGAAAAAATTATAAACAAGTGGACCAACAAGATTAAAGGCCGAGGTTCTAGAAAAAGAATCTCAATTACTCAAGGAATAAATCAAGTCAATTGTTCATGCACTAGATTCACATGAAGCCTGTAATTTATTTGGGGAACTTGAAAGAAAGGATACCATTGGGGTGAAAGGAAAATGAAAAATGGAAATCAGGACATGCTATGTAGACAGAGAGATTGTTCTATCGCAATGGAAATCAGGACATGAATGAAGAATGGAAATGAATGATAAAATACCTGATTTTAAATTGTTCATGACATGAATGAATAAATTGTTCATGCACTAGATTCACATCGCAATGGAAATCAGGACATGAACAATCTATCATGCCTCCTCTTCACCACATATCGCAATAAGGCCCAAATGGGGAAAAAGGGCAGAGAGAACCAAGTTGAAAGAAAAGTTTACAACTATGTTGCACCGATACACCTATTTATGAAGGCATGCTGTATCAGATATACCAATACATGGATACGCCTCCGATACGCCACCGATACGTGTCGGATACGCCAAATCCATATCCCATTAAAATACTATTTAATTTCAAAAGGACTAGGACACACGTATCCGATACGCGTGTCCATTGAAAAACAAAAAGAAATCTGAAAAAAATGCACGTATTTACTTTCGCAATTGCGAGCAAGGTTCTCTCATTTCTGAGATTGATTTGAGTCTCTTAATGATATGGGAATACTAGAAATTACTAATCTTTCACTTGATGAGCCTGAATTAGAAGCTATGATATTTATTGAAGATGATATAGAAGTTCAAAGACAAACCACTAAAGAAGCTAATCATATCATTCCTTCTATTGAATAGTTGAAATTTCATGTGCTAGACAATTTATGTTTATGCTTTTGTTGTTGTACTAGACATTTAATGCTTACTTATATTTTGATATTATAAGCTACAAGGCTACAAATGATGTTGTTGTCATTTTTGTTTTGTAATTTCAAATTTTATGTTTAGATTGCTTTCTTAATTTTTATGTATGCTTTATAAATTATAGCGTCGTGTCCGCGCCATACCCGTATCCTGTATTTTTAAGAATTGATGTGTCCCGTATCCGTATCGTGTCGTACCTCTGTCGCCATATCCGTATCGGTGCAACATAGGTTTACAAGTAAGGCTGAAACAATATACAAAAGACAAAGGATGTTTTTAAGGCAAAGAAAATAAGCTACTTGAAGCTTCATAACAAAAAAGATTGGAGGGTGGTAAAGACAAGCCAGAATAAAAAAACCTACATGAAGTTGTTAGGTAACAAATGACATAAAAGACTACATGTTGGCATGTCCTGACTTGATATCACATTTAAGCACCATATATCACCAAAAGGAAAAAATGAAAGTTAAAGAGGATTAGGAAGAACCAATATCATACCCTGCAAAATACTCTGATGCCTTGTCAAATCCATCCTTTAACCCTAAAGCAATACCAAATGTAACAGCTGCAAGCACCTGCAAAAAAGAATAAATATCATTAGAAGAAAATTTTTACTTTTGACCATGAGAATGAGATGAATCAACAAGCTAGTTTAACCATAAAGAATGATAACTTGGATGATAAGAATTAAAGAGGACAATAAACTTACACAAAAAGTGACAGTTCTAATGGATGATTGTCGATTGATAGTTCCATTTTGACAATCTAAAGAAGTATCTGATGCAGCATTTTTAATATTGCCATCTTCATCACATGATTGATGACCACCTATCTGCAAATCTTCAGCAGATCCATTGGACCATCAGATTATTTTCAAACAGGGTAAGCAACCTGCAGCTGTGACATGTTTTGGTGATGGTTCTTAACAATTTGAATCAATAACAAGCATACAGATTAAGTGGAAAATAAAGAATTAGAAAATTGTTTTAAGCTACTTAAAATATAGATAGATACAATATATATTATATAAGGAATATATAGCTAGCACAGTAGAGCCAACTGCACAATAAAAGTTCCTAGCAGTTCACGGTTTAATCTGAGAAAGCTGGTCAATAATATTTAGTGTATAACTAATGTGACATGTTGATGATCCAAAACACCTTTCATATCTTATAAAGTAGAGTTCTTAGGAGTAGCATTTCTTTTTTCAACTTAAACATATATATAATCATAAATATGTAACTTATCAACGTGATATCCATAAAGCATGTCCCATGGCCATGAATTTCTAATCAATAAAATGACTACTCGCACATTCAATGACTAGAGTCAAATGAGGGTAGAAACTTCAATGCACTTTTTCCTGAAAGAAAACAATTGTTTCCTTATGTAGCGAATCATATATGGCTAATCAAACTGTTCATAAAACTAAACTAAATGTCCAACTACAAATAGAACTTCTAGATGAACTCCTATAAGAAGCCTTTGTTTTAAGAAAATTTTACTTCATTCATACACAAAAGAAGAAGAGGATAAATAATTACAAAGAATTACCCCATATAGTATCCAATATTTAAAGAGGAAGGAAAGATAAAAAGTAACGGTCCATGCAATGTAAAAACAATAATTTCGCAAAAACTTGAGGTTATCCACCGCATTTCTTGTTTGGACAACCACCAATGAACTTGCAAGGAAATTCAGTGTAGATAGGATACAAATTTGCAAAGAAATTCAGTATAGTTAGGAAGATCTGCATGAATGTAAAAATTCATAACAGCAGTTGCTTTAAAACAGAGGCGGCCATGTACAACCATTGTAAAAAAGCACTAAATTTCTAATTTGTTCTTACACAGAAGCAAGGTTGGAATTGCAACCTAATTGAGATATGTAACAGGGAAAGAAATATGCATTTCCTAGTTCATCATCATTTCTTCATTAGCCTTATTCCAACTATTTGAGATCGATTTCATGAATCCTCATACTCCATTCAATCAATGTTCATTATTACAGGAGTTGTTAAACCTATTTTATACAATCTTTAAGATATATTCTATTGAAGCTACCTTTGGTCTACAATCCTTACTTCCTAAGTATTTTATATTAATACCATCCACCCATCTTATAGGTGCATTTTCAATAGTTCAAATAACTGAACGACGTAAGTGAACTTTCCACTATATTTATCTTCAATAGATGATACTTCCATTGACCATTTCTAGTCTTTCCCACAAATTCATTTCCTTATTCACCATGTTAATAAGTGAATTTCGGTCAGTCTCTCGTAAGGTAAATTTTGAAGATTAAGAAGTCCCTATGTTCCACGTAAACACTTCAAAATGGTTTCAATCGTTTGGTGAAGTCCAATACTTGCAAAAAAATCCAAACTTATAGCTCATGCATATAACCACATTTAGGCACTACCATGTGCATAGCATAAATAGCATAAAAAACTCCAACAAAATGGCTAAGCTAATCAATAACTTATTTCCCTGTATACTAATTATAATACATAATGTCAAACTGGAACTAAATATATAAGAAAGAACCACTAGAATACTAACATCGAATATAATGACTTCATAATTCACCTAACCTTCGAGTTTGAAGTCCTCCTGGCTCGTCTCCTTGAAGCATTGCATCCGGTTCGAGCGAATGTGTTGACAACATCTTCCGCCTGACAATATCGAAATAAAATATATTACTGAACAGAATAAATTGAGCTTCGATGGATGTGTTCAAAATTAGGGCACCAAAGAAACTTAGAGGCGAGCGTACCGTCCAAGGTGGAAGAGAAGCCGGCACGGCGCATAGAATAAATAGCGAACTGAATTGATGACGATAAGGAAGTTCGAGCCCTAGAATTCCCCGACTCAAATCTCAGAGGAATTTGAACGCTCGAGCGGTGGATTAAAGAGGCAAAAGCCATTTGTGGAACGACCTACGCTGAATCGAAGAAAGAGACAGAGAGTAAGAAGGAATGGCAGCAGGTCGTGCGATATTATTATCTTGGATATTATTTTATTTATTTTTCTAAACAATTATTTGGCCACAATAAATTAAATTTAATTTGAAGAATTCAATAGATAATTTTTTTCAATGTTAAAAAAAAAATTAATTCTTTTTTATTTGGTGTGTATATGAGATATTTTTTTAGTTAGTTGAAGTGAAGGGGCCGTTGATTATATATATATATATATATATATATATATATATATATATATATATATATATATATATATATATATATATATGTTATAAGTTGATTTTATGCACCAATGTGATCAGGAGTCAACAACGAAGACGATCAATGATCTGTTTTGCTAGGTGATGTTAATATAGTGTTGGTAGTTGTTAGTGGCCACAATAATCATGATAGTAGCGGAGGTGGTGGTGGATGACAGTTGTGATGGCAATTGACAATAAAAGCAACTAACAATAGTAAGCTTCGAATCAAAGGCCTTTTGGTTAATAACGGAAGCTCCCAACCAAGACATCATAGTGAAATGCATTCGAAATTAACGCAATTGCACAACCATTATTACATGCAACACAATTGCACAAACATTATTACATGCAAAACTAACATATTGTTGTGTTGTTATTTGATGAGATTTTAGGATGAATAAACATTGACAAAACTGTTAAATCCTAGCCATCCCTTGGCATCTTGATCACACTGCTAGGATGGGAATCCTTGGGAGGACCACCTAATAAATCCCACTACTAGGACCTAACAAGCATTTTGATCTCACATCTAGGATGGGAATATGTGGGAGGCTCACCTGAATTACGCCAATCTCCTTCCATATCTAATTGGTTGATTTATGAAGGAGTATATTAGAGCAATTATGCATGATTTTGTAATTATTTGTTTCTTTATTAAGATATATTGTATAGATCTGTAAATAGGGATATTTTTGTGCGATAAAATTAAGTATTTCCCCTCTCTAATTCTCTGTTTTTTAACATTGTATAAGAGCAAGGCATTTGATTCTTCTTAAAAAAATGAAAGCGTGAGAAAGGAAGAGCTGGTTCTTGCGCTATGTTCCTGCTTGCGTGCATCCGGGGCAGTCGAGCAAGTGAGAGGGCTTCCCCTTTGCGGTCTTCTGCGTGTGAATCTCATGCGTGCCTACCTAGGGGACAAACCGAGTGAAGAAGAAGATCAAGAGAGGGAGCATGCAAGAACTATGTGTGTGCGTGCTTGAGCGGGGATGGTCTGCCCTCATGAGTGTGTTGGAGTTAAACCGAGCCAGGAATAATAAGTTGAAGAGTTGTTGTAGACGCCATCAAATCCTCCACTGAAAGAGCCCCTCTTTGCCCCAAATCCTGACCGCTTTTGCAAGTTCCTGATCCACTACCCTCATATCCGAGAGATACACAAGAAATTCAAAGCCTCCTTCTAGACAGCAAAAGAAGTAAACATCTCCCAAAATCTCTGCCACTAGGATCAATTCCTCAAATCAGATGAACGCCACTTCGTAAACCATGTTCTTACCTTCTTCACTGCCACTGACGGAATCATCATTAAGAACCTTGTCAGTTAGATTTTGACTGCAGTTGATTCATTGGATTTGAAGATCGCCAATGGAATGATCCTGATATGTGGAGTTGCCCAAATGATGCATGCAGTGGGGAAGAATATAGCTTTCTTGGTGGATAAGGTAGTTCATTGCTATGGTCCACTATGTGCTTAAGGTGGTTGGAGAGTTGGTAAGCACTCAGATGGTAAAGTTCGCTACTTACCTAAGTAGGGAATCGATCGCAAATATTAAGGATGAGGCTACATATAGATTTCAAGCACTTTATCATACCCTGAATGACCTGGCACTTGTTGGTTCTCGAGGTTCCCACCACCATCCTTCATTGGCAGAATTATGAGAAATACAGGTTCCCACCACCATTCTTCATTGTTGGAATTTTGAGGAATATATTTTCCCACCACCAGCCTTTATTGCTAGAATTTTAAAGAATACTGATTCTCATCACACCAGCCTTCTTTTTCATAATTCTAAGGAACATTGGTCCTTCTACCATCCTTCATTATTGAAATTCTAAGGAATATTGATCCTTCTGCTTCCTTCGTGCATCCAAGACCAAAGAAAGATTGAGCGGGACGGCTCTTCTCATGTACAACATCCAAAGTTGACCGAGGAGAAGCGAGAGAAGTCGAGCATAGGGCCTCCTCTTGCATGTGTATGGAAAGAGCTGAAAGTTCCCTCTCATGAGGATCTAGGGTTGGGACAAGCAAGAGTACAAGACCTGCAATTCTTCCTGCGATTAGACCAGAGGAATTAGAGGCCTTACATGCGCCTATACAGGCTTGATCAAACATGAGTGTTCGGGTGGATTTGGACGATTGATTTGCATTGGGTTGAAAGGCTGCCTCAATCGGACAGGAAGAGATTTGTGTGCTAAGTGTTGAACCTCTTGGGATGTGTTTTTTCGACAGTGTCCTTGAAGCTTTCCCCTCTTGACCTTCTAGCTCCACTAAATAATATTTATATTCCTAATCATATTTCTGATGCCTTATCTAATAAAAATTTAAAAAGTGCCATGAAAGATGAAATGCATGCCCTAGAGAAGAACAATTTATGGAAGATCACTAATCTACCAATAAGAAAAAAAAAACAAGTTGGCTACAAATGGGTGCTCTTTGTGAAATACAAAACTGATGGTACATTGGAAAGGTATAAGACAATATTGTTGGCAATAGGATACACTCAGAAGTATGACATTAACCAACAGGAAACTTTTACACTAGTGGCCAAGATGAACACTGTGAGGATCCTTCTCTCTCTAACAACTAGATGTCAAAAATGTATTCCTACACATGGACTTGGAGGAAGAAATATTTATGGAGATTTCACCATGACTCAAGGAGAAATATGGGGGTAACAAAGTGTGAAATTAAAAAAAAAAAGCTTTATATGGACTAAAAAAGTCACATAGAGCTTAGTTTAGAAGATTCTAAAAGTTATGCTACTTAATGGTTATCGACGGAGCCAAGTGGACTATACATTATTATTCAAGCACTCAAACTCAGAGGAAGTCACAATTCTATTAGTTTATGCGGATGATATCATTTTGACTAGGAATGAAGAAAAGGATAAAGTAATTTTGAAGAAATGTCTTGCCAAGGAGTTTGATATCAAAGACCTTAGTAGATTAAATTATTTTTTAGAATTGAAGCGGCCAACTCCAGTAAAGAAATCTTCATTTCACAACAAAAATACATTACTGATATTCTTAAAAAAACCAAAAAAACAAACAAGTTAGATTGTAAACAAGCACCAACACTAGTATAATCAAATCTCAAATTGGGGAAAGCTAAAGAAGATACAAATATAGATCGAGGATCCTAAAAGAGATCTGTGGAAAAATTATTCTACCTTTCCCACGCCATACTAGATATAACATTTGTTGTAAGCATGATCAGCCTGTTCGTGCAAAATCCAAAGCAGACTCACATGCAAGCTATAGACAGAATACTACACTATCTTAAGGGGAACCTAGGTAAAGGGATTCTCTTCATAAGAGACTGTGGAATAATCCCAGAAGTATATGTTGATGCAGATTATACAGGAACAACAGTAGATAGATGATCTACCTCAAGATACAACACATTCATTAGAGGAAACCTTGTTATATGGAGGAGCAAAGAAACAAAATGTGGTGGCAAGGTTTAGAGCAAAATCAAAATTCAAAGCTATGGCCTTGGGAATATTGAGCTATTATGGATCAAAATGATTCTAAAAGACCCAAGGATTAAGTGGGAAAGACCCATGAAGCTACACTATGACAATAAATCATCAATAAACGTACCTTATAATCTGATTTAGTATGATAGGACCAAGCACATAGAAGTGGACATATATTTCATGAAGGATAAATTAGAGAGCGGTCTTATATGTATCGATCATGTCTCATCAAAAGATTAGCTTGCATATATTCTTACCAAGGGACTCGATAACTCTATTTCACTTGGACTGATTACCAAGCAGTGAATGATAGATATGTATTCCCCAACTTGAGGGGGAGTATTAAATTCTAACCGTCCCTTGGCATTTTGATCCCATGACTAGGATGAGAATTTGTGGGAGGCTCACCTATTAAATCCCAGCCGTCCCTTGGCTTTTTGATCACACTACTAGGATGTGAATTTGTGGGAGGCTCACCTAGATCATGCATTCATGCCGATCTCCTTCCATGTTTAATTGATTGGTTTAGGAAGGATTATATTAGAGTAATTATGCATAATTTTGTAACTATTTGTTTCTTTATAAAAATATCTTGTATAGATCTATACATAGGGATAGTTTTTTGCAAAAAAAAAATCATTTTCCTCTCCAATTATCTAAATTTAACAAAAAACTTTAATAAACTTGTCATCATCAGTGAATCAAGCACATTGCTTCCCTTAAATTATGCTAGAATCATCTCAGAGATCTTAATTGCTTGTTGCTACAACGTTAAATAATTTCATTACAAACATTCCACATGCTTGAAAGTGACTTCAATATCTATTCCTACTATAAAGAAGAAAGCGGTGCAAAAAAATTAAGGCTTCGTTTGGGACAACTTTCTTTTTGCTTTCTAAAGCAGATTTTTAATAAAAAAAATATTTAGTTAAAAGAAACCATTTTAAAAAGATAATTAGAAGCTATTCCAAACAAAACCTAAATCTTAATGTCTTCTGCCAAACTTAGAAGATAGATGTCTAACCCTACATCGAATAATAGTTTCCAAACAAAAACAAAAATTCTGCCCTTTTATGGTTCAAATGGTTATTTCTCTCTTATCAGAGATGAATGTTGATCGAAAATCTTGATAACATTATTATTATTATTATTATTATTATTATTATTATTATTAAAGTTATATATCTAGGCTTCTTTGGGCAATCACATTAGCATTTTTATGGAACTTACTCTGATTCCACTACTAACATCTCGTTTTCTTCATTTTTAGAAAATTGTGAATTGCCTTATCATTAAGGCAATATCATCTTCATCCTCAGGCTAAAATTGATCACTTTTTGAGTTCTTGCCTCCGATACTACATCACCTTGAGTCTCCAAGGAAATGGAAAAATCAGTGGCAAGGAGCTCCATTATCCTCCTTCTCATCCTTCTAACATAA
Source organism: Dendrobium nobile (assembly GCA_022539455.1). Classification (NCBI taxonomy): domain Eukaryota; kingdom Viridiplantae; phylum Streptophyta; class Magnoliopsida; order Asparagales; family Orchidaceae; genus Dendrobium; species Dendrobium nobile. The sequence continues at coordinate 37,964,141 of CM039720.1, read as the reverse complement.
TTCTATTTTTTAAATAGTCAAATTATATATAAAATGTATAAATCAAAATATTTTTGAGTATGTAAATCTCCCTTCAAATTTCTACTCATATACTATACTCCTTTTATAATAAATTAAAGGAAACATAATAAAAAAGACCCAAGTGAGTGTGTAGATAACATTATAATTGAGAGAAAGTGATTGAGTTAAGCCTCATGTATGTCAATAAGCATAAATAAATGCATATAACATACACAAATGTTGAAGGAGGAATGTGAGGCTTATGAGATTGAGACGGCTTTTTTATTGTTTTTTGAAGCAACTTTTTAACATAAAAATCAAAACTTTTATTCCAAAAAGATGTGTAAAAGGCCATAAGAAAACCGTCCCAAACTAAGTCCAACTCAAACATCATTACTTTATAAAAATAAATAAATCAAACAATTTGATTTTGTAAATTACGTTGAGCTCGAATTGAGATTGCATCGACTTCTCGACCTTCAAGCCTAGCCCATATACAAAACAAACCAAATAAATTTCATTTTTATCCAGTATTTGATTGTCTCCAAAGTAGCTTAATAGCATACCTAAATTAATCAGGAAAGATATCCAACATTTTTTTTGGGAGAAAGATATCCAACATTTATGATTATTTCATTAAAAAAATAAGACTTTTTATTATATATATATATATTAAATTGTTCAAGCTTCATTTTATAAAGATATGAGTGTATCTTATATGAACAAAAATTCATTCTATTTGAAGAAATATAGCATTACTGAAGAGAAATACACAAAAGAAACATGTTTTCTATAAACTCAGAGGGATTTCTAGTAAACAAAAAGAATTTGCTGCTACAAATGCAGAGATTAGTTAATAAGATAAAGCTGGGAACTTGCAAGTGAGGTCTATTTTTGAGAAGGAAACAATCCTCCTTTAAGTGAAATCACAGGACAATGCAAGTTGTTTCTGCTGATCAACAAATGATCAAAGAAGATTACAATTACAGATATATCATCATGAAAATGCCTTCTGATACCTCTATCAATCTTCTTCAAGTCAGAATACCTCATTTCTCTTTTCTTAGCAGCCACTTTTAATGCTTGCTTTAAAAGCCTCCTTGCAATTCCCTGCACCCATAGGTTAAGATGAGAAAAGAACTCAATAATTTTATGGACAGATCATAATAAGTTAAGTACCTAAGGTTTTAAATTAGCTGAGAAGAGCAGAGTACTATTATGTTCAAATTTGTTCATTTATTCTCTTAACGAATTCGAGCTTAAATGATATATATTTGCGCTTGATGCTTCAAACATGTAGCATCACTAATAAACATAGTTGCATGTATAAATTTTATATCAAAATTGATTGTATTCGTCATCTAATGTTTATGTTATTTATTTGATATTTATCAATAAAAAATATGCAATATCCACGATGAGTTTTCTAACTATTATATTTACTTTGAAATGAACAAAGTGCATAGCTAATCAATCATTTCATATATTACATTTATCTCAAAACTAGTTCAAAGACTTAAGTGATGATCAGTAGCTGGTCTTTTCGGATGATCAGCCACACTGGGACTGAGACACGGCCCAGACTCATATGGAAGGAAGCAGTGGGGAATTTTCCGCAATAGGCGAAAGCTTGACGGAGCAATGTCGTATGGAGGTAAACAGCCCACGGGAATGAAAGCGAATTCTCCCCCGGGTTTGCGTATTCTTTTCACACATACCGGCATACGGAAGTCCAAGACCTGTGAAAAGAGACGTGTAACTGCGCCCCAGCAAATTCTGGGAAGTATCAACTTAGAGAAAATCTATCCGAACCCAATTTTGATGGTTTCAAAATTGATAAGCTATCCGCATTGTAAGAGAAGGATGATAAATCATTAAAATTTTATCTTTTGAACAATGATTTGCTTCTTACAAACAATGGTAACTCTTACATTCTATACTAATGACAAAAAAATTCAAACAATGGTGATAGAAAAGGTAACTCACAGCACGAGGATGGAAATGAACCATGTCCACAGCTTCTTGATTGCTTAAATGCTCCCATAAGCCATCAGATGCAAATATTATGAATTGATCTGCATGAGACAATTAATGGGCTACTATAGATGGATCGGCGCTAAGAATAGATTTATAGAACGGCTGAGGAAGCCGAAATTTAGCAAGCAGAGGCTCTTGATTGAACTGTGAATCTTTCAAATATGCATCACCAATAGATCTGGATATCTGTATAGAAAACAAAGAGAGCGTTGAGAACAACAAGTATAGTTGTAGTAGCTTACCCTACAACGTGTTAACTAGTGGAGCCTAGTTTTTACCTTCTAATAAAAACCAGCAAACATAATCATAAGTAGGCCTAATTTTTTCTTTCCAATGAGGGGGGTGCCATCTCACATTTGTATTAAAGGAGTTAGATTTGTAATTCTTCATAAGCAAATCATAATGAAATTCGTAGCAGGTTTTACAAGATGTAGGCTTCGTTTGGGACTGCTTTTTAATGCTTCTTAAAACAAAATTTTTATAAAAAATTAATTTTTTTACTAAAACTCCGTTTTAATAAGAAATAAAAAAACCTCCCCAAATGAAGCCGTAGTCACCAATTGATATTCTGTTAGGTTTTCTATTCTTTTCGCTCTATGGACATAACCTACAATCATTACTTGCGAGTTATTAGCAACTAAACTTCATATTCTACACAAATCATGGCTTTTTTTGCATAAAAGAGGGCCAACCTAACAAGTTTTAGGTACAATGAGAAAACTTTTCAGGAAATGCATATCTTGCTTGATTTATAGGGAAAAAAAAAACCTGTATGAGGCCTTTTACACGCCAAACATTGTGTTTCAGAACAACAATATCAGAATCATGAGGATGCAATGAGCACAGCTCATTCCTCACAGCCTCATTGCTCGCATTATGATCTGTTGTCATCTGAACGGCGACAATCCCTTTCTTAGTACCGTCTAATCTTCCCAACACAGATCTAGAATCGCCGAGATTCGCAACATATAGCATTCCAGCACATATTACACCGATCAAACAGCACGAACCAACTGATGCAAGCTGTGGTGTTCTCTTCCACTTCTTTCTTACAAGGGATAGAAACCCCTCTTCTGTGTTAGAAAATGCCTTTCTAATAGCATCTATTGATATCCCTTTCTGTTCAGAAACAACCTCTGCAAACAAGGCACTCCATTAGAACAAAAACTGTCAATTGTTAAGCCACTTGAGATTAAGTTTAGGTAGAAATACTAAATTTTTTGATAGGAAATGAATAGCCCAACTGTGATCCCCCATTGCTCTACTCCCAAAAATCAATATGAATATCAGTCAAATCTATTAAACCCATAGCGCATATTACTCAAAATGTGGCCTTTAGCGCAAATATTCCAGAACAAATTTCCAATCTACATTCATTTAAAAAAAGGGGATGAAATCCCAATAGACTTACTTTTTAGGTTGCTGAACAAGTTCTCGGTAATGAACCGCGCGGTCTCCGGCCCGCCATGGCCATCATATATTCCGACGAATGTTCCATTAATTGCATCGCCAGCGTCGGAAGAGCTAAGCGGACCGGATTCAATCTGGCTTCCGTCTTCGAGCTGGTTGTTCGCTTGCACGACGGCCATGGAGAACTCCCCGGCGATGTGCTTCCCAACGTCTTTGTACCGTAAGAGACCATCGCTGCGGCTAAGCGAAAAGCCGTCGCCGGCTGTGTTGCCGGCGGAAGCCTTCCAACACGGACTGACGATCTTCATCGGCGAAAAGAATCTTACTGTACCATCATCGCTGCTGTCGCACCTTGAAGTCGCCGTCTTGAAAGAATTTGAGTGACGGGTCATTGCAAGATGGATCTTTTAATGGTGTTTTTAAGTAGAGCGAAGAGAACGGAGGAAAATAAATTAAAATAAACTAAAAAAAAAGGAGTTTTGAGGAAGTTTCGGTCTGCTCCGCTTCTAATGAATTTCTTTGAATGATCTGAATGCTGTAAAGTATAAAAAACAGGGAATTTTTTGCCTTTTTCCTGATCGCTAGGCTTTTCGGCGGGGAAGTTTGACCGGAGAAACAGATTGAGGAACCAAACAACTGCCCACGGTTTTTTGCAACTTTTGCTCCGGGTCCACCGTAATTCTCCTACCTGTGGCTTCCAGTAGCATTGTAGCAAGTGCTCCCTCTTCCTTGGGCAAATTATTGCATCAGGTCATCTGACTCTCTCTGTCTACAATAAAAGCGTAGGTACTGTAGCAGCTGCTACAGTACTTGCTCTTTACTGTAGACACTAGACAGAGAGAGATCCGAACCGTCAGGTGACTTGATGTAATAATTTGCCCTTCCTTGTGGGTTGATCCTGGATGGGTGGATGACCAATGCGACAAGTAAATTTTTTGCTCATATACTATAATATAACTAATTCTGTGCTGGAGAGTGGAGCAGACTATTGCTCCAACGCGCACCAAAAGTTCAAAAAGAAAAAAAAAATTTGTCGTTTTATAAAATTATTTTAAGATAATATTAATAAGAATGATTGTGTTGGTATTATATGAAGACCATAGTCACCAAACACACGAGATATAAAATTTTTTATATTAAAATTATGAAATAATTGAAATAATTTTATTTTTTTTAAGCCAAGAATTATAAAAGTATATTTTCCCTATAATTAAAGATATGAAATGAAGGTACATGAAATTTGGGCTGCGATCAATAACATATATTGAAGATTTTGTAATGATGGGTTATGATAGATGATGGAGTCTAAAGATACTGTGCATCAAACATGACTTGAGTGTCGAACAACAAAATAATGTTTGATGATAGGGTGAGGAATATTGCATTCAATTTTTAAGAAATCCACTAAATTAATAGAATCATTAGATGGTTCAAATCAATCCCTCAAGTTGACAACGGATATTAATATGATTTATGAGTCTAGTTTGAATCTAAAGTCGATCATATCCAAATCTTCTGGACTCCAATCAAACCTTTTTATTATTTGGGTCGAGATGTTTAACCCAATTTGACTCAACACAAACCCGTCTAACCCAAATTCAACCTGTTTAATAAATTTATTGTATGGATCATGCATTTTCATATATCAACACAATTCGTGTAACCTATTAATATACATCTACTTTAATAATGTGTTTTTATATTTTCAATTCATGAATACAAATAGTAATTGACCAAGCAATTTTGAGTTATTGGGGTCAACCCGGACCCAATCCAAATAATAACTACATATTCCCTTAAGACAAAAAGTCACCCTAAATAATAATAAGGTTTGATAACATTTATAGACACCCTTAATGTTGACATTGATAACTCATCTACCCAAAAAGGTAAGAGAAAGAGTGAGTTCGTCAAAGGTTTGCAAAGAGCGTGACTGATTAAAAATTGTATTCTTCAAGGCTACTTTATGAAGAGGATGAGAGAGAGAAGAGAGAAAAAGAGAAAGAAGTTGCATGAATTATAATACTCACATTTTTATCCAAAAAGTAAGTATACAGTGTTACCCTATTTTCTCCCACATACAGTTCCACTAGCATAAGCATGCAACGACTGATCTCTAATCCTACTGTTGGGTTAGGGTTGGAATTGGTTTTAGCATTCATCGGTTGAGTTTATGGGATACATAGATTTTTACGGGATAAAGATGTATATTATGAAAATGTGAAGCTTCATGAAAGAAACTGGTAAAAATCATATGATGGGGGATAGACCCACACAAGCAAAGGTTAAAGACCTGATGATGTAAGTCTTAGGGATCGTACAGGAGGTAATCGATTCTCTCAATTCTAAAATTTGAAAATTCAAATCAAGCTTGAATGATAGATATGTACTCTCACTCTAATATTTGAGAATTTTGACCCAACATTGAATGAGAGAGCTGTAAGTGTGCAAAAACCTATAATAATTATATGATTTGGCTAAAGTATTAAAAAGTAAACATAATAGGAAATGTGTAAAGTTAATTATGCATTGATTTTATATGTAGCTTTTGATTCCTATAGAAATCTCAATATTATTTACAATTAACTACAAATTTTATATTTATTATTTCTTATACTGTGGTGTTTATTTCATTGAGTTTTAGCTCATTAATAGTGATTATACTGCAAGAAAAAGGAAGGAGCTTGTGGGACTTTATGTAGGTGGGTTAAAACCTTTTGTGTACATATATTTTGGGGTTGTGTATAGAAATCAGAATATGAAGCTTTATCGACAAACTAATGTTGGGTATGTAAACTTAATTAAACGTTTAGTATGATCTGTATTACATTTAATGTGTTTAAATATGCTTTCAATGTTAAAATATTTGGATAGAATCTTAAGATTGGAAATTATTGTCGTGTTGGGATAGTCTTGATAGGTTATTTCCTATTCACCTGATCCTGATAAGAGTATTTTATAATATATATTAGTGAGAGATATATCATATTCTTCTCCAAGTTGACTGAAAAAGGGGTCAAAATGGAGTGTAACATAAAGAGTACAAAAATATTTTGGAGTAATTTGATTATATGAATTAAAACATAATGGGGCATGCTGAGTATTATTAAATACCCAAGGAGCATAAATAGATAATTTCATTTGATTGTGTTCATTTGAGATTTAAGTAAAGATAAACTAGATTAATGTGAAGTACAATAAGAAAAAAGTGTTTTTAAACTAGAGTTAACAATGTATTTAAAGTATGTGTGTGTGTATGTGTGTGTGTGTTAGAGAGAGAGAGAGAGAGAGAGAGAGAGAGAGAGAGAGAGAGAGAGAGAGAGTTGTGAGTGATAATGAGAGAATGTTGCAAGTAGGATAGGGATATATAGTACGGTTAGGTCATCTCCTCTTTTGTTATTAACATGCCTTTGTCTCAAGAGGGAAAAGTTCCATCTTATTCTAAATGGGTAAGGATTTATGGATGCTTTCATATCTCAAAATTATGTTCAATTATGATTCTTTCTGAATTTTGGGTTGATTTTTGATAATTCATATATCCATGGGTGGACTTTGATGTTGACATTTATTTGAGGATGGTCATGCTTCTTCTATTAGGTTGATTGGGTAATGACACTATATGAGGTCATATACTATTGAACATAATCAATAGAGGAATTTCCCATGAACTCTTTCAGAAATATCCGAAGTTGGTGAGGGGAATTTGAATTTTAATGGTTCAATGCATACCGCTTATAAGGTTGAGATTAACTCTAAGGCTTCGTTTGGGATGACTTTCTTATTGCTTTCTAAAACGGAGTTTTAGTACAAATTTTTTTTTATTTTTGTACTAAAACTCCATTTTAGAAAGCAATAAAAAAACCGTCCCAAACGAAGCCTAAGACTTGCATGCTTTTTGAGCACTTTTATAAATTATAAGTGCTTTGTCTTTTATCTTTCAATGCTTATTAATTAATTTTTCTTTTCATTAATTGTAAGTTTAATTTGGAAACAATATTATTTCAGGAATCAACTAAATGAATGTTTTGAGAATTGAGATTAGTGTTTAGGGTTACTAATGTTAGAACAAATTAAATATTTGTTCTTTATTTAACTTATTGAGCTGATTAAATGTACTTCGATTATCAGAGTGTCATTATTTCAATAATTTAGAGTCATATAAATATTTGAAAAGATTGAAAAGTTTATAATCATATATTTTATATTTTTATAATGACAATTTTAAAAAATAAATCATCAATGCACAATCTAAGCTCGAATGAAAAAGGTTGAGTTTTTTAAAAAATAAAATTAATAATATGTGCCCTTACATGAAAAAAATTCTGGCTCCACCTTTGGTCCTGGGATTTCTATGAACTTTTGATTAACTCAAATCAACTAGGCATATATGGAGCTATTTTGTTGTAAATCAATGTTGCAAGGAAAACTTCTGATAATTTTATAACGCTCTTAAAAAACCCATGATTTAAAGTTCCAAGTTCTAAAAATCACCGTTTTAAAGATTTTTTCGAGTTCTAAAATTCATCCAAATCCTTAAAAAAAAATCCTATAAGAAGTCTTTAATGATGTAATCACAAGATATACACCATAACATTCATGTGCATTTCAACCTTCTCTTGCAAGACTTATGCAAAAACCTTCACTCACATCTCAACCATCACCCACAAGACCCATGCCCCAATCTTCACTTGCTTCACAGCTATTGTTTGTAAGACATGCCAATTGTAATATCTATTGCAATAGTACCTTGTCTACTCATTAACTTTTTCCCCATATTAGCTCATATACATAAATGATTGGAGCACAAAAGAAATAATTCCAAGATAAAAACATACCTACAACATGAACTTTTAACCTTATTAGTTTTTTCTCTAATTAGTCTGCATTTTATATTTTTCTGAAATAACTTCTAAATATATAAGGTGAGCGATCCACTTGCTCAGTAGGCTACCTCAGACCTGCTAAAAATTCTAAATTTATAATTAAAATAAATTATATAAGAAATAAATAGGAAGTTTTATATTACAGTTAAAGTAATATGGTAACTATGTAATATTCAATTCATAATATGATTATAACAATACACTTAATTATTAATAATAGTTACGCGTGTCAATAGTATATATTTATCAAAGCAACAACATAATCAAATTTTGAACTTTTACATGGCAATAACATGAACTTTTTTTATATCAATAACATGAATTTGATTTAAACTTGAACATAACTTTAGGATGAAATGCAAAACATGAATGCAAATTATGTAAAACATAATTCACATGCGCATATTTTGATGCCTTCTTATATCTTCACTTCAAATATACCTCAACTTGATCATCTTGCGTCTATTCAGAACAAATGGAGTTACATATAGTTTGATCCCCCTTTTCTCTCTCTCTCTCTCTCTCTCTCTCCTAGTAAGCTTGATGTGTCAGAAATTGATAAAAGAAAATAAATTAGAGTCACTGATATTGCTTAATCATCTTGATTAAAATAACAATTACATTTATAAATAAAAAATTCATTAGTTTTATTTATCTTGGCTTTTCTTCAACACATAAGGATATTTTTCAGCAAATCTTTTGTTCCTTAATCACAAAGAAGAAATAACATCATTCAATACAAAATAATAATAATAATTTGAAAAAAAAGCCTAAAAAATAACTATATGAATTTAATGCATGACTACAAAAGATTCAGAAAGCTTTTCTCTGGCTTAAAAGCAGAACCATGTGAGAACATTTTTGTATATCCCAATAAAGCTATCAAAACTTCTTTCCGGAAGGAAGTAATGCAGTGGCCATTTACTTGGGCTTGCAGCAAACTGATCTGATTTTCAAAAATGAGCTGTTAAAAGTCTATTGAGCATTAAAAACAGTTCAGTATTTGACAGAGGACAATAATATCACAATCAAAAACCAATTTTTGTCAGTTTCATCCTATTTGAAATGCTCAAAGCATTTCTAACTTACCTCTCTCTTTCCATTGATCATAATTCAAATTGAAAAGTTGATATTAAATTTATTTAAAACTAAAAACATGAAAACAAGATATCCCATACATGGCGAACCTTCCAAGTTATAATTAACTTGCCAATTTATAATTCAAACTTAGAGGTAAACACCTTTCTCTTTTACTCAATCAATGCACTATTCACACATGTTCCTTATGTTCTACTAACAATCAAATTACTCTCTTTCACACCCTTTGCCGCCTCCGATTTCCCAGTGTAATCTCTTCTTTCCATGAAGCGAAACGCCGAATAGCTTGACTGTGCTATTTGGCTCCTTTGATTGCTTTGATGAGCCATCTAATATCGCATTGCTTTTAGAACATTGATGATCTGAAGGATCAATCTCTACAAGCCTACAAGGCTTTGTGCTCATCAAACTTTGCTCTGCGGGCATTGGGCTGACATGGCTTTGTATGAAGTAGATAATGTCATTGTAGAGTTTCTTCACATTAGCGAGTTCTGATAATAGGTAGGAGTTCTTCCTTCTCAGCCTCTCATTGTCCTCAGAAAGTGCAGAAATGAATGTATTTTCATCTCTATTTGGTAGAGGCAATATTGGAGGTTCAATCCAACTGCTTATTTCATCATGGTAGTGAAATGGTGTTGGCGAGTTGTATTGTGAAGAGGCTTGAGAAGTCTTCCTTCTGTGAATCTCAGAGAGTAAATTTTTTCCTCCTTTTATAAAGAATTCATTTGCAAACTCCCATCTGTCAATAACTATTTTCCTGAAACCCTGCAGAGATTTTGGTGAAGGATTTGAAGAAAGAATAGAGCTTCTATAGTTGAAATGCTTGTTTTGATAGTAGGTGTTTTTCATCTAAGATAATAGTTGAATAAGCTTTATGTTTGATAGTAGAAGATAAGGAGACATAGTTCTAAAGTATTAGAATATGGTTGCAATGAAAAACTTACATAGGTGTTGAGTTGCCTCACAAAGCTTGAGAAGTTGTTATGTTTGAAGTAATTGGGAAGGATATCTCTCGCAAACTCTGGAGGTCTCCACACCACAAAGCTGGTAGCTTCTTCTCCCCAAGATACTATGTGATCAGTGGATGAATCATCAACAAGTTGATAAGTTTTGATGAGAAATGGGGTGGGAACTGATTTTTGAGACTCTATAGAGACCACCATCTCCCTACATTTTTCCACAAAGAAAGCCATAGGTTCAATGCGAGAAGAGGCAAAGGTGCCAACTTCTACTCAGCACCATATACTTGAGAAATCTTATGACTTTCAAGCTATGAACGTGTATAGTGACACATTAGGATTAGCAATATTACTGAAGGGTAACTATATAGTTCTGGGAGAGTGGAGGGCATGAAGAAAAGCAATGACAGCTTCCAGTGTAATCTCTTGCCGTGTGGTCAGACTAGTAATGATTTATAAGATAATGCAGTGCTATATGTAATCTCTTTCTTTACTCATCATATAAAAAATAAGTGCAAGTTTTCTCCCCAACATTCAAGAGTTTTTTTTTTTTTGGGGCCAAATCTATGAAATTCCCCCATCCACACTTTAAAATTTATTCAAATTATGATCCATTGCTGTGTCTAAGAAACTATGATCCATTATAGTATTTTTGTATTTCATTTGCTTCAAACTAAGGTTTCGTTTGGGTCAGCTTTCTTTCTAATTCTTAAGGCAGCTTTATAGTTAAAATTTTTTAATTTTTTATTAAAAAGTTATTTTAAGAAGCAGAAAGAAAGTCAAACTTAAATATGAAAGAATAAATTAGAATAAAGAAAAATAAATATTTCCGACCAAGCAACCCCTCATCCTAAGATTACCACAAACTTCTCTGGCTTTTAGCAGTTGCACTTTCTCCTTTATATATGTATATTTTTTTTATTTGTAGTTTCAAAGCAGATCCGTGACTTCCATGGCATGAGAAGGATGATGAAAATAACTGGAGCTATATTCAATCCCTCATTTCTCCTATGTTAGCAAACACATTTGATGCAAAAATCATTTTCAATTGCTCAAATCTGTCATTATATTGTCTGGTGGGGCTCAAAGCCTGCTACTTTGATGAATAAATAAAGTTTTCATCATAAAAGTAAACATTCCAGACCTTTCACTCACATGGAAAGAACCAATCCTTCTTGAGATGAATTTGTACCTTTTTCTCTGGAGCTGGTTCATTAACTTTCTCATAAGAGAAGATGCTTGCTTGATAATTGCAGATCAATATCATATAAGAAGCCTTAATCTCCAAAATTCCACTTTTGATTCTTCAAAGCATGCTGTGGTGATCTGATGAGCTTCAGTACTGCATTTAAGTGATGAATTTCACTATGAAATGTTCTCTCTATGATGTTATAATATAATTGTATGATATTTATAATATCTTCATTTCAGTTATTCTATCAATATATATTAATGTCATAGCAATATATACTAATATCATTTTGTATGCTATATTACTTCTTTTATATTTAAAATTTCGCGCGAGCAAAAATATTGGAACTGTGTTAACTAGTCAAGATTTTTCATGGATACCTTGGGATTCATTTGGAACGACTTTTTTACTGTTTTTTAAAGTAGTTTTCTAGTATAAAAATTTTAAGTTTTTACTAAAAATTGTTTTAAGAAGTAGTGAGAAAGCTGTTCCAAACGAAACCTTCGATTAATTTACTTATTGTTGTGGCATAAACTTCAAAATAGTATCGCGACTATTCATATATGACCAATTTAATCCCAAATCATCACTTTATTTCAATTTGGTCCCATAACTATACAAAATTGATTCAAAATGATTTTGTAGAGATTAAATTAGGATCAGTTTTGTATAATCAAATGACTAAATTGAGATCAATTTTATATCATGGTTACAACATGAGAGATCATTTTGGATTAATTTGAGGGCTATTTCGGTATACTTATTGCATGTTCCTAGAGCCTTAGAAATTGGAAATTTATTTGCCAGAATAGGTACAGTTACTTGTTTGTATTCTTTCAGAGAATTTACATTTTTTTGGAAGATTCTATGCCACTTATGACAACTTGCTTTGATGATCTCCGCCCATCTACAGTGAACTTATTTATGTATATGTCATATGAATCCTTTGCACATGTGATCCACTGCTTGTGAAGGCAGATCTGTCTTTGACTGGAAAATACTAAACCAGAGAGAGAGAGAGAGAGAGAGAGAGAGAGAGAGAGAGAGAGAGAGAGAGAGAGAGAGAGAGAGAGAGCGAGCTACAATTATCTGTAAAAATAAGATGGTAGAAAAGAGAGGAAGAAGATAAGATTCTCCAAATATGAGATCTTTCTCCATAAAGAAAGCTTTACAGAAAATATTACCTTTCTTTTCTTCCAAGAAAAGACATTTACTGTGGGTCACTGACCAGTGTGCATTAACTGATTAAAGCCTGTGCACATAAGTGATCATTTTTAATGAGCCATTTCTAATCATTTCATAATATAGAATATATAAAGATACTATTTTCCCATAAAACTTTGCATCATTATTATTATTTTTGCTTCTGATATAATTTTATGCTCATTCTGATATAATTTTAATCATAATATTCAGATAACTTTTTTCCTAAAATTACTATCCTAAGCAAACAAACATAACCTATAGCTCTCCAATACATTAATGTGGAGACATGAACTGTCTTCTGAGCGAATATCATGTTCTTTTCTCCACAGCCATGGCCCATAATACGAAACTTTGGTGCAATTTTGCAGAAAAGTCTAAATACTTGCAAGTTGAGCACATATGAGCACTTCTTCACGTTCATGTACATGAAGGTTCCACAAGAATTGAGCACTTAAGCTCCTCTGTCTGTTCTCAGTTCCTCACGTGGGCTCACATGAAGACCACTGTGACCAAGCCTGTGACACTGTCTTCTTCAAAGAGACCAGCATAGATAGCAACAAACACAACTTGTTATATGTTGTCAAGTAATCAGAGACATCCATTCTTGATCGGACAGCTAGTGCTTGTTTGAAAGTGTTGAACATTTCAATTCACATGTGAAACTTCAAAAGCAGTGTATAATTGCAATTTGTATGAAATTATTCAGTACTTTGGGTCCAGTTTGGGACAAGAGATCTCTTATAGGCATGGGCGAATCCACCTTAAGCCACGGGGGTGGCAATTATATGACTTTTTAGGTAATTTGTTCACCTCCATGTATTTTTTAGTCTTTATTATAAGGATTTTTAGGCAATTGTTTCCCCTAAAAGTTTTAAAATACTATAGTCTTTAGGCAATTGCCTCAACATAATTAAACACATTGTGTAGAGATGTTATTGTTAGAGAACAATGAACAAAATACAAAGAGGAATAGTAAAAAGAATCCAAAAAAATCCTTACAACCAAAATTTGTTTCAGGGTCATTGCCCCCTTGGACTTCCGACATATTTGCAAAGCATATAACGATGAACAAATAGGGGCCGAGAGGCAGCGCCCTCTAAATAAATTTTGGTTGTAAGGATATTAATGAAAAAAACTCTACATTTTTACTTATAAGTTTGCTCCCCTGAAAATTAAGGTTGGATCCGCCCCTGCTTATAGGATATTGAAGATTCTAAGGAATTAAAGGATTGCATATTCAAAGTAAAAGGGAAATGCTAAAGCAGCTTCATCATTAGAAGGTGATATTTTTTCATTTGCAGGGGGTCCTGCATGAGTGAGCTTTGGCTGAAGTGAGGGAAGGTAAGGCTGAAGAAAATTCTGAAGCTCATGCATGTTGCATGATTTCTTTTGTTCTCCTTTTCGTGATTAAGCCTGAACTTTATACTTAGTTGAGTTGGCAATGGCAACTATCAAAAGGCCAGAAGCATCTTCCCGGAATTCAAGCAAAAACATTTCTCTTGAAATTTTTTTCTTCAGTCAATTCAATTCTGTCATACTATTATTTTGCCACCGCCAAGACCTTCACACTAAGGCAAAAATCCCATCACAATGACATATTTGGGATGGCGCAACTCTCTTTACGCTAAGATGCTTGTCAGTTGTCACAAGATATATGTTGTATTTGTAGAATTTCCTGGATATGGGCGATTTCAACTGTTTTAAAGATTCCAAAGAAAAACAAGGTGGTACTTCTCCACATCTCAGTCAATTGAATGAACTTAACTCTTGGTTATCCGACTCTGGCACATTTGAGCTTTCATCTACTGGGCTTAACTTCACTTGGTTTAATCAAAGAGCTGCTGATCCAATTCACATCAAACTGGACAGAATGTTAGTTAATTTCGACTGGCTTGAGAATTACCCCACTTCCTTTTACAAAGTCGATCCTCCTGGGTCATCTGACCACTCTCCTCTTATTCTTTGCTCTGGTAACAATGGACATTATGCTGGGAGATTTTTATTTAAAAATTACTGGATTCATATGGAAGGCTTTTGGGATACTCTTATTGCTGCTTTCTCCTCTCATTCTATTGCTAGCCCAATTGCAAATCTCTATCGTAAGCTTAATTATCTGAAAAAGGGATTGAAGTGTAAGAAATGGTCTTCTGCTAATTTCTTACAAGATAAAGTCAAGTTATTGGAACATAATCAGGATAGATGTTTGGAGCTTATCCAACGTGATCCTCTCAATACTGAACTCAATGCCACCCTTAAAGAAATAAATTCCTCTTTAAGTTTCTTTCAAAAGGCTTGGACCAATTGGATTGTGCAAAGGGCTAAAGCTAATTGGTTAGCTAATGGGGAAGATGATTTAGGATTTTTATATGCTAGAATTAAAGACAGAGGGAATTCTAATCATATCAAAGTTATTTCCACTGCTAATGGGGTGTTTTATTCCCCCACTGATATTGCTCGGGAAACGGTGGCCTATTTCAAAGACATTTTTAATGCTCCCACCCCTACTCTTATTGATGGCATTTCTTTTCCCAAGGGTTCTACTATTCCTCAAGAGCAACAATCCTTTCTCACTGCTCAAGTTACTGATCAAGAAATTAAAGACATTATTTTTGCAAGTTCCACTGCCACTTCTCCGGGACCTGATGGTTACACATTTGAATTTTACAAATCCTCATGGGGTATCACCGGGTATTATATTTGTCAAGCTATTAAAAATTTCTTTGAGACGGGAATTCTTCCTAAAGCTGTTAAGGCCACCGCTATTGTCCTTATTCCAAAAACCCCACACGCCTCCCAAATTACTGATTTTCGGCCAATCTCCCTTTGTAATACCTTCTATAAAATCATTGCAAAAATTCTGGCAAACCGGATGAAACCCATTATGCCTGCTATCATTCATAAGAGTCAAGCTGGCTTCATTCAAAAACGCTTAGCTACTGATAACATTACTTTGGCTATGGAAATTTTGAGAGACTTCAAAGTCTCTGCTGGGAAGAACTTCTTTTGTGCAAAATTGGACATTAAAAAAGCTTTTGATTGTATTTCAAGAGATTTTATCATTGCTAGGATGCATAAGAAGGAATTTCCTTTGAAATTCATCAATTGGATTAAAGGATGTATCTATGATGTGTCTTTTTCTGTTTGCATTAATGGTGCTTTACATGGCTATTTTAACTCTACCTCTGGTTTAAGGCAGGGATGCCCTCTTTCCCCCCTTCTTTTTGCCATTGCCATGGATGCTTTTTCTTGTTATATGGATGAAAGCAATTTTTGTGGCTTCCCCTGTGGTAAGGCCCATTATAGTCACCTTCTCTATGCTGATGATGTCTTGGTTTTTGGACCTGCTACTGGACAAAATGCTCAAGCTCTAAATCATGTTATTTCCAATTTTGGGAACTCCTCTGGTCTTCATATCAATAGGGATAAGTGCTCCATTATCTTCTCCCGTGATAATCAGGAGGCTACTGACATTGCGAATTCCCTTCAATTTGCACGTGCTGAAAATGTTATCAAATATCTCGGATTACCTCTATCAACCAAAAAACTCTCGATTTCTTACTTCCAACCACTCCTGAGTAAAATTGCTACTCTACTTGCTGGTTGGAAAGTCAAATTTTTGTCTTTTGCAGGTAGAATTCAATACTTGAAATTTACGATTGCTAATTCTATTGCTTACTGGATCCGAGGAGCCATTATACCCAAGGCCGGCTGCAAACTTCTTGATAGAATGTGTGCCAGGTTTTTATATCATGGAGCTATCTCTGATAAAAAATTACATTTAATCTCATGGAAAAATACTACTATGCCTTACTGCTATGGGGGGCTGGATATCCCTGATATCAAGTCTATGTATTTTGGATTTGCCTGCTCTTTTCTTTGGAGATTTTTTTCTGTTGATTCCCTTCTTAATAGTTGGTATAGGAGCAAATTTGTTTCTCCTTTCAAACCTCCCAGCAATAGAGCGTCCCAATTCTGGAAACATATTTGCTCGACAGCCTCTGCTATTAAAAGTTCTCTGAAACTGAATGTTACTAGTTCTAACTGCTTTTTTTCGCTGTACTGGGACCCTTGGGTGAAGGGGAAGTCACTGGCTGACTTAAACTTGCAGGCTATTCCGAACTCTTTGGACGTGAAAAACTGGATTTGTAATGGTTGCTGGGATCTGACTTCTGTTCCTAGTGATCTGCATCGGGTAGTTTTATCTATACCAATTCATGATGATGGATTGGCTATCTCTTGGACTGGAAAAGGGGTTCCTTGTTTTAAAACGTTTAAAAGGAAATTTTTTGAGGGAAATTTTAAAGTGCCTTGGTATAAATATATTTGGCATAAACATTTTGCCATTCGTTACTCATCTTACACTTGGTTAGCCATTAAGGAGGGCTTGAAATCTGCTGAAATTTTAGCTCTTAGGGGGATTCTTATTACTCCTGTTTGTTATCTATGCCAAAATGAAGATGAATCCTCCTCTCACCTGTTTTTCCAATGTCCGTTCTCCTTCAGCATTTTACACTCCCTTTTACCTGATGTGAGAGGTTTTTTGTTGAGACCTAATATGCTGCAGCTGTTTGAACATTTTGAGGATTGCCAAACTATAGAGGGAGCTGATCGTAACTTCTGTTACTTTGTTATTTGTTGTACGATGTATTTCTTGTGGAGGGAACGAAATGATAGGAGATACGGTGGAAATTACTCTACAATACATTCTCTATGCCATAAAATTTCGATGGCTATTACTGCTAAAGTCTCTAAGTGGAAGAACTTTGATAAATTACAGACAGCATACCCCAATTGCTTTTTTTGGAGAAATTATCATCAAGCAGAGAATTTTGATATCCCTAGGCAATGATGAGATGGTACTCTTCCCTGGACGGCCGTCGTTTATCTTGGGCTCCTGTTTTTCAAATACTGGACAATCATTTCGTGGTCGGTTCGGCTTACATTCTTTGATGGCAACCGGGAAGATTATTATATGGGCGCTGAATTTTGGGTTCAGCTGGTTTCTTCTCGATCTTTTGTACCTTTTGTAATTCTGAGCCTTCTTGGGATATATTTTGCTTCTTTGCTTTTTGCTAATTTTTCAGTTTTCTTTCTTAGTAATCCTGGCGTTTGTTAGCTGGGTTTTTTACTTGTATTCCTCTTGTTTTTAATATATGGGCTTCTGCCCCAAAATTTCCCAAAAAAAAAAAAGAATTTCCTGGATAAGATTATAAAATTTGCTACTCCCATATGACTAAATGGATAGTTATATATGCATGATAGGCTCATGATTGTATGGTAGTAAATAGGAAGAAAAGAAAATAAGAAAATTTTTTATTTGATTTGTCAAAGCATTTCCTAAGAAATATGAATTTTTATATGTTAGGTTAATTAATAAAAAAAAAGAATATCATACAAACAAATAAAAAAAAGTTGAGAAAAAAAAATATTAAAGGATCTCTTTCGAGTCAAAATCGGGTTGGCAGATCAACCTAAATGCAACCCATTTAATAAACGGGACAGAATTCTAACTTGAACTTGACTCATTTATTAATTAATTGGATCAACTTGAACACTTATTTTTTCGGGTTAAGTCCGAGTCAAGTCGGCGGGTCAAGTCATTTGTTGACACCCCTAAATATCGGTTATAATGTATGACGACTTAAAATTTGTGAAAATAATTTTAAAATAAAAATATGATAAATATGAGTTGAAGTGTTGAGTCACTGGATGGCAGCGCGGCGATGCCGAGCTTTCTGCCATACAATATTTCTGGATTTTGCATGTAGCACTGTAGTGCTGGATCTTGAGCGTTGTAGTGCTGGGCACTGAAAAATATTTTTTATTATATAAATCTCCTCACCTTATCACCACCACCCCACCCAAATCCTCGTTCGAGCTGCTTACCAGGGAAGGAAGAAGAGGAAAAAGGGGAGAGAGAGAGAGAGAGAGTGAGAGAGAGAGAGAGAGAGCTAGGGGAAAAGAGAGAGTTAATTAGGGCCTTTTGTCCTTTTTTTTTTAGATTTCTTTTGATTGTGATAGACAACTCGAATCATACATTTGTTTTCAATGATTTTGATAGCTATAATCTTAATTTTCAAAATTTACTAAAAATGCATTTTCTCATAATTTATAAACTTTTACTGTTTACCTTTTTTTACATCATAAATATCATTATCCTAAGCATTTTGACAGTAATATTATCGGATTTCACCGAGAAATTAATAGTTATAATTTTTATAAGTTAATGAATAGTGTATATATTTCTCTACATTTCATAGAATATTTCATTTCATACATATATTGAATTGTTGTACATGGTGGGTCATCCTTTAAATAAAAGATTTTTATTTTAATCATACATGTTAGTCTGTAACTAATTGATTTATTACACCAACGGGTAGAGTGGCAACTCTTGCTAATTTATTGAAAGTCATCACTAAACTGATTTAAAATTTATGAATGATGGTGATACGCTCAAGACTGATGACCAACTGATGATAGTTGAGGTTAAAGATGTTGAAGACGCCACTTAAAAGTTAGAGATCCTTTCTTGCTATACTATATGACATTGACGCTTGGATTAATATCATATAGAATAACATATAAGGAACTGATAAATAAGAAAAAAAAATAAGATGGATAACTTATTCATGCATTGCATACTCATAAATGTACATATATAGTTTAACTAACACAACATTCTTGATTTCATATATTAAAAAATATAGATGTAGCAGGCATTTGGCAGCACTACATGTCCATAGCATATTGATAAGACATAGTACATTCATGATTCATATAATTGGTAAAAAAAAAAGATTCATATAACTGATAGAATAACAATGAAGAATAATTGAATACAACATTGGCGTATGTATCTCCGTTAAAGATTTACAATTTTTTGATAGATTTCAGCGATATATGATTTCTAACTCTTTATTATTTACTGATCATTTTGATTTATGTTGTTAATTTATCAACTGCTTGATTCATATATAATTTGTACATATCATATTGATTTCATCGCCTTACATAATGATCCTCATTGTGAGAGGGGAAGAGAAAGAAGATAGAAGAAAGACCAAGAAAGAGCGAATGTGATCCCAGCACGTGGCAAAAATGCTTTATGTTTGCAATTCACGATTCGTCTCTCATTTCTATTCTCAATTTTTGAGTATTCATGTCTCTTTTTTGTGTCCTATGCTCCATTTTGTTGCTCCTCTTAAAAAGAGCTCAAAGGTTCGTTTTCTCTTCATTGGCACTTGTGTTGGATTAGAGATCTATTTCGTAATGATTATAGGCCATGACACAAGGGTCTATATGTCATTATAGGTTTAGACCCACAAGAAATGAAGTTGTGGAGTCAAGGACATTGATGTGTGATGATTATTGACGCTGAGACTTAAAAAACATTGAAAAAGAGAAGACGTATAGGAGACACTCTTAGACGTTATATTATCATGACTCACGACCCATATTCTGACTATTAAGATTGGTGCTTTGTGTCTTGCTAATTTTCAGTGACATCTGATACACAGAAGGGCTAACACTTAAAATCCATGTGGGTCAATTTTAATTGATTACGTCTCAAAATTCTAGAAGGGAGAGGTAGGGGATGAAGTTGATGGGATGGTTTAGGTGACCCAAATACATGAGATATAAAAAAGCCTTATAAGGCCTCCTCATGGAGAGGAGGGCTGAGTGCGACTCCAAGGTCCTTCTCGTTGAAGAACTCTAGAGGATAGTTGAAGAGTCGAGTTGAATGAAATCAACATAGAACCCTTTTTTTCAGATACATGTGAGGTTGCGGTTGACCTCTGTGGAGCTTAAGATTTTTGAGGTTCCAAGATATGAATATCATTTAGCAAACTTATACATAAATGAACATTATGTTGAAATGAACTAAAAATGTTCAAAATTTCATGATGCAAGTCCAAGTGAACATAAGTCAAGCACTCAAAAGTACTATTAGAAAATTCATGATATTGTTTGAGATACAAAATAATCTCAAAATATTTTGTTCTTATGCTCAAAATAGGCATCTCAATGAGACAAATTCAAAATGTATAAGATTGTTTAATTCTAATATCATTAAGGTATTAAAATGCCTGAAAATGTTATATGATAAAGTGGATCAACACAAATTGTCTGATGTGGTTTTTTTATTTCTATTTGAAATGAATAGAATGCATCTCTCAAAAAATATATAAATAAACACCTCTACATATAGGAAAAATAGAGAATTGAGAGCTTTGCTTGCAAGAACATCAAGGTCGACACCCAACATTAACACCAGCGTTGACATATGCAGCACTAGCGAAGACAATTTCTATCATTGACATTAATAACGATGCCGCTCATCGATACCAATGATGATGCACACAATCCCCAATAGTAATGATACTCGCCATCTCGTTCAAAATTGATGCTTATTTTATTGGTCACTTGTTACCCCTCATTAGAAAAATGGTCGAGCAAGTTAATAATGATCTCTTGATGGCAACTCCAACACATTAAGGCATTGGGTTCGAATATTATATATATGATGTATATATGAGTTTATCTTAATTGTTCTAAATATTCATAAAAAAAAAATAAAAAAAAATTAGATCTTTTAGATTCAATTACATTGCAAATTTAGCATCGAATCAATTAAGTTTGTTATTTAAATCATATAATTTATCTAAAAAAATATTGAACTAAACAACTCGTTGACTAAAAACGAAGCAAATGATTAATTGACACAAATAATAATTTTTAATTTATTTTTATTATTTTTTCATGTTAACGTCATATATGTTTTGTTTTTTCTTTTTTTCTTTTTATTTAAATATCTATTGCAAAAAAATTTGAAATTTTCTAAAGATAATATTGGCAGAGTTGGGTGGGGAAGAGGTGGAGTGCAGCATTATTATAATAAAAATTGACATCAAGGCCAGCATTAAATGCTGATAATTAATATATTCACATATTTAAAAGAGAAAATGATTCAATTGATAATTTTTTTTTTAATAATTAAAATAGGATTGTTGCGTGTCAAAAATATTCACAATTATATAAATATATTAAATATAAAATTCTAATTTTATATAAAGATACGACATACACATCGATAAAAAAGAGTTGTGCAACAATCATAAAAAAATTCATATTTTTTAAATGAAAATATAAGAAAGGGAAAAGAATGCAGCCTAGTGCAGTTAAAATGATTCCACTAACATCTTCTGCAGAGAAATGATATTATTTGTAATAAACTATAAACCCCAGTGGAATCATTTCAACTAGGTCAAGCCCCATCGATTTTCTATTTCTCGGATTTCAACGGGGTCAAGCCCCATCATTTTTCTATTTCTCAGATTTTCCACGTAAAAAATATGTTGTCTTTTTATGATTCTTGCACCCCATATCTTTTATCTATGTATTTGCTAGATTTTAGTCTAAAGATAGGACTTAAAACTCCATATCTACTAGGGCATCTCCAGCCGAAAAACTCATTGTACACTCTAAAATACAGTAAAACTTTAAAATTTTTCTCCTCCCTCGTGCGCTTCCTGTGAAGGTAACCGTCTCTCTCCTCATTAGTGCGCTTTTCTCCTCTTTCCCTCTCTTATTCCCCAAATTCTCAAGTGATGGTTTTTTTGTATAGGTAAACAGTACGACGCCAATATTTACATCACACTGTTCACCTAACGAATTTTGACGTGAGATTTGGAGTTCAAATGCAACGAATGACGAACGACATACGGTGTTATACAGTTTTGTTGAAGATGAACTTAATTGCTACGAATGTTCATCAATCAACAAGTCTCCAATTACAAAAAAGTATAAAATTTTCAGTTCACTATTTAAAATCTCAAGAAACTAAAATAAAAAATTGAAATTGTTGAGGTCCTTTTAGATTCATTATTTTGATCTTTTAACTCATATTTAAAATGTTAAATGTTAAATTTATTATAATTATCAATGAGGTTTAATGGAGGAGTGTGAGGAAATTTATTTCTTTATAAAAATAACGTATAGTTTTTTATGCCTAATAAAGGAGGGTGACTAATTAGTCTGTTGACTCTTTGAGTTGCCGTGTAGAGCGGACTCCGTTGATTCACACAGTGGTCATGGTTGGTAAGGAGTGGGGACCACCACTTGCTCAGTGGGCCCGGCTCCAGTCGTTGGGTGTTTCGGGTGCCGCCCATGTTCAAGCGTAAGGAACACGACACCAATATGCGTTTGTGAGAGGTACCGGTCCGCCCGGCCCGGCCCGGCCCGGCCCGGGAGTCAATTTAGGTTGATGTTAGAATTGAATATGATATGAAGTTGACTGCTGAAATTTATTTGACAGCAAGGCGACCCGACCCGACCCAATTTATTAGATTCAAAGCTTGTTTGACCTGAGCCCGTACAACCCGAAGTATCTTTTGACTTGAACCCAATAGTAATTTGGTAAATTTTGTGTGTTTTTTTTTTTTTAATTTTTTTTTTTAGTTTCAAGGCAAACCTAACCTGAATTCAATTAGGTCAATATGAAATTGGATTTTCTTTTTAAAGTTGAATATTGTTCGATCATTTATTGATACCTCAGCTTTAATGTTGTCTTTAGTTTTTATAACATTTATTGTGCATTGCTACATTTTGTGAACTCTCATGTTAGGAAGTAAATCACGTAGCGAAGTAAATAAGAAAAAAAAAATAAAGGAGATAAACATCATGATTAATGTGAAAAAATTCAAAATTGGAAATAAAAATATTGAGTCACACCATATAAAAAAATCTACTATAAAAAATTAGGAAAAATTATATAGAACTCTTTGCTCATACTTGTTCATTGCCTCTCTTTACTTTTCTTATAATTTTACACTCAAAACAGATAAAGAGGCGCACATATGTCCCTCCCAATGACACACACTTCAAGTAAATACGAACTGAAATGAAGGATAAATTGCCAATTCTACTCGCAGTGTAGAGTAATGACATATAGGTCTCATATAACAATATGACCTAGGGGCAAACGAGTCGAGTTGAGCCCGAGCGAGGGGTTATTCGAGTCGAGCTCGACTATCTAATACCGAGCTCGAGCTCAACTCGTCTTCATGTCGAGCGGCTCGTCGAGCTCAGTCCCAAGCTCCGTTGTCAAACTCTGTTCCTCGTCGTCGCGTTCGTCGTCTCTCATCTGTCTTCGTGTCTGTCTTCCCAACCTCCGCCGTCGATATCCGTCATCCCGAGCTCATCATCTTCTCGTCGTCTTCTCGAAATCCGGCGACGTCGTCCTGAGGACCTGAGCTCGTTGTTGAAAATGACGGACGTCGTCGTCTAGATCTTCTCCACCGTCTTCCCAAACTCTGGCGACGTCGTCCCGAGGACCCAAGCTCGTTGTTGAAAATGACAGACGTCATCGTCCAGATCTTCTTCATCGTCTTCCCGAACTCAGGCGATGTCGTCCTGAGGATCCGAGCTCGTAGTTTAAAATGACAGACGTCGTCGTCCAGATCTTCTCCATCGTCTTCCCGAACTCTGGCGACGTCATCCCGAGGACCCGTCGTCGTCCAGAGCTTGTTCGCCGTTGAGATCCTTGTGTGAGCTCCGTCAATTTGGATTTTCCCGCTCGCGAGCTCCCTGGATTAGGATTTCCAACATGCGAACTCTGCCGTTGAGCCGACGAGTCAAGTCTGAGGCCTATTCGAGCTTGAGCTCGATAAGCCTTCGAGCTTGACTCTTCAAGCCTGTTACCGAGTCGAGTCTGAGCTGGCTCGCGAGTCGGCTTGACACGGTTGCAGCCCTAGTAAAATCAAATTCCACACAAAACTAACATTTCCAACATCCATATTGCCCATATTTCATGATGAGAAATTAGTGGAAAATCAAAATGTATTCATTACATACATCACAATTTTTTGTTTTACTTTAAGATAAGTATAACACAATAATAACAAGTTTATATTATACTTACTCAAAATAATTCAATGGGTTTAGCAATCATTTTGCCCAAAGATCAAAACTAATTATTTTTTTAAACTTTGGTTAAGATATCATCACTTAATATAAATCATGGGCGGATCCACCTTAAGGCCAAGGATAATTGCCCCCCATGAAAAAATAAAAAGAAATTACTTATTATATAAATCTTTAGGTAATTTGTCTCCTTTCATGTATTTTTTAGTCTTTATTATAAGGGTTTTTAGGCAGCACCCTTTGAACAAATTTTGGTTGTAAGGATATTTACGAGAATGTATAAATACTAGGGGTGCAAACGAGTTGAGTAGAGCTCAAGCCAGGGGTTATTCGAGTCGAGCTCGACTACCATATACCAAGCTCGAGCTCGAACTCGAGTCGAGCTCAAAATCCGAGCTCGAGCTCGACTCGTCTCATGTCGAGCGGCTCGTCGAGCTCAATTCAAGCGCAAAATGTTGTCGTCGTGTTGAGCTTAGTCCGTCGCCATTGTCGAGCTCAGTCCGTCGTCTTCATCGTCCGTTTCGAGCTCAGTCCGCCATCCTTGTCATCGTTGAGCTCAATCCCGAGGTCCATCGTGGTTGAGCTCAATCCCGAGCTCCACCGTCATCGTCATCGCCCGTTCCGAGCTCAGTCGTCATCCTCATCATCGTCGAGCTCAATCGCGAGGTCCTTCATGGTCAAGCTCAATCCCAAGCTCCGCTGTCATCTTCGCATCCGTTCCGAGCTCAGTCCAACGTCCTCGTCATCATCAAGCTCAATCCCGAGGTCAGTTATGGTCGAGCTCAATCCCGAGCTTCGCCGTCATCATCGCGTCTGTTTCGAGCTCTTCCATCGTCGTTGCGTCCGTTGCAAGTTCCACGGTCGAGATCCGATCTGTCGTCGTCGTCTCGAGCTCGTTCCCGTGAATCCCGCCCAGTCGAGCTGCTTATCGAGCCGACGAGTCGAGTCCGATGCCTGTTCGAGCTCGAGCTCGAAACTGTGTTTGAGCTCGACTAGCTCAGCTCGTCGAGCCTGTTATCGAGTCGAGCCCAAGTCAACTCGCGAGCCGGCTTGACTCGGTTGCCCCCCTAATAAATACTAATCTATAGATAAACTGAATAGTTTTTAAATCACTATCATATGAAGACACGTGGGAATTGTTGTGGTGTTTGCTGTTTGGATTGTAACGGCAGCTTGGCCTGCGCTACGGATCTCAATTAATATCGCAGAGGAAGGGAAGCCGAGTTATGCCTCGATCGGTGGCTCGCGGGTTCCTCCTTTCCTTTCCGGGATGCTTCACGTACATGTAAGATTGGAAGGGGAGATATCTGCTCGATTTTGAAAACGATTTATAATTTTGGAATGTAATTAGTTTTGTTGATTTCGGTGTTTTTCGTTTGATCTTGGAGTTAGGTCGAGGGATGGGAATCTGATTTGGGCGTTTGAGGAATGTGACCGTCTCCAAGATCATGATTGATGAGGAGGATAAAGGTAGGGTTTTAGTTAAATTTCTATGCTACCGATCTGTTTTTTTTTTTTTTCCTTTCAATAAAAAATTTTATTCCTATTGTTATTGTGCAGTAGTTTTTGAAGAGATCATGAGCGTTGTTAATTGTGTGACTAGGATGATGTCCTTGGGGAGTGATAGCTGATGTTTGGGCTCAGATGAATGCGATTTTGGTATCGGGCGGTGCGAGATCTTAGGTTTGGATTGATTACATGGTAGAATTGCGATCACAATTATCGTTTATCAGGCTATGCGGACAGGGGAATGTATTTGTGATTGGTTTATATATTTTGTGTTTTTTTTTTTTTTTGAAAGTGCACTGCAGATTGATCATATATTCCTGTTTGCTTTATTGATCTATTGGCCTGGGCACATGAGTTATGATACAATAATTCCAATCCGCCAGCTTAGGTTGTTGTCACACCTTTCAAGTGGAAACGATGAAATTTTTTGGGGGAAAGTCTTTGCATGTTGATGTGTAATGGTGTGTCACCTGAAACACTATGAAGATATGAGTTTCAGAAATCAAATCAGCCAAAAGTGTTCAAAAGTGATTCAAAAGTTGCAAGTATATCATAGGGGTTTTCTATTAAGCGAATCTAGATGTCAATTGTTGTTGGTCAACTCGAGTGATTGAGCATTATTAATGTGCTTGAGATATTTGTAAGTACAAATGGTTATGATGATTTGCTAATGGGATATGAAAAGACATTACCAAACTTTCATGATGATGATGTTGACCACCTTGAATCTCATCTCTATGCCCTCCTAGGTTTGGCCGAGACCTTCAATGACTTCCCCTCATAAATTCTTTGTTCGACCTTCTTGAACTTTGATTTGGATATTGGTGGGAAGTAGATTACTTTTTTGCAGGGAATTGGAGAATAGGGAGAGAAGGAGGGCTTAATTGCTCTCCTTTGGGCAGTATGGCTGACAACCTCAAGAGGGTAGATATGGATGATGTGACAGTTTGGATTTGGGAACCTTGGACCACACTTTATTTCATAATTTATTGTTTCCAAATGGTTACATAGATCCCTTTAAATAAAAAGAAAGAAAGTTCTTGAAAGAAAAAATCAAATTATAATTAAAATTGAAATTTTCTTAAAAGCAGAATCTAATTGAACAAATAGCAACCAATTCTAAAAACTAGGAAATTGAAATTCAAAATCAGCCTAATCCTACTAAACTGGCCAACCATAGTTCCACATTTCATGTTATTTTTTAGAAAATTCAAATTGATTCCCACCGTTGAAGTGGTCAACCCTCATCTTGAACTTCAACTTTGGCTATCCTTAGAACTACATTAGTTATTTACAGAGAATTGGAGAGGTGGGAGTGAAGGAGGGATTAGTTTTGCTCTCCTTTAGATAGTATGCCTAACAACCTTAAGAGGGCTAGAGTGCTGGCTTTGATTTGGGAACCAAGCATCGTTTGTTACTTCCAAATGGTTACATATATCCCTTTAAATCGAAATACAAAAACTTTAAATAGTGTAATTCAAATTACATTTCAAAAATCGAATTTTATCGAAAGAAAGTAGAAACTACCCTGAGAAATAACCACGCAATTTTAAAAACTAGAATATTGGACTTCAAAATCAATCTAATCCTGCTGAAGTATCCAGCCATGCTTCATGGTTAAGGTGGGTGCCATATTTCCAAAATTTCATGATTTCTCTGAGGAAATTCAAATTGATTCCCTCCAATGTAGTGGATCTAACTTCTTGTGATGGCTTGGAATTTTTAATTTTGTAAAGTGATGATAAATGTTCCTCTCTTCTAATGGAAACTTCTGGGAATCTTATAGAAGTTTTAGGACAAATTTGGATGCTTTTAGAATATTCTGAAATGTTTAAAAAAATCCTAAAAATATGTGACGATAGAATCCGCTTTGTTCATAAAATCTCCTAATGTATGCTTTGTAGCAGCTATATGCATGATGATTTATCAACGTTTGCTGGTGTGAGTTTTTTCTTTTTAATATATGATTGGCTAGGTGCAGTTGTGAGTTTGGTGGATGTTGAGGAGGTTGAATTGGTTATAAACCTTGGCTCTAGCAATAGATATCATAGATTGGTGGTGCATATAAACAAAATTGGAAATGCAATGATCTTCATAATATTAAGTTAATGGATTAGCATGGTATATTTCACCTAATAATGATTGGTTGATAGAAAAGTAACGAAGTTCTATTTCAGTTTTTCTAAATCATAATATGCTAAGTGAAGTATGAAAGTTGTTTTTGCTTAAAGACGGAAAGTGAATCGGAGCTTCTATTGTTCCAAGAACTCCAGCTTATGCATTTTATATACTTGTATCAAACATAATGCGTAATACTTTACTAGGCCAAAGATAAACCACATCAAGTAACACCTTTTAAATTCTTCCAAATCATGGAGAGATACATAATTCATTCAAAACATGTAATTACATCGTATTACTGGAATATAATAAATATAGAAAAATAGCAAATTAAATGAAATAGTATAGTCAGTAGCTTGTTCTAAAATTGAAGACCACATGCACAACAAAAGATTGAAAGTAAACACTGTAATTTCTTAGAAGTTTAATCTGTGATAAAATTACATGATATGACATAGAAAAATAGTTAACTCGAGGATTGTTATGAAGGAAATGAATAAATGTGACCCAAACAACCTATAAACTTCACTAGGAATCTTATAGGCAAGATTAGTAGTCTTGCACAATAAAGCTGTTCTCTCGAAGGCCTCTAACTCTTCAAAATGTGTCAATACATAGAAAATTTACCTCAATAAATGTGCCATGACATTGAGGGCTTCATATATTTTACCTAGGAAGGCTTAGTCAACAATCCCAACTCTAAACGTGGTTTGCACACTATCTACAAGAATTCTTAGGCATAAGTATTTTTTTTTTTACCTAGAAGGGGTCACACATGATCAATGTAACTGGAGGGGACCCAAATAAAGAAATGCCCAGACCAGAACCTTTGGTCTAAGGCCTTCCAAAACATCTAACATTGGTTTCACCTAAAAAAAGATGCAAATAATAAAACATCGCCAGAAATATTGGACGGCTACTCTTTGCTCAGAGTTTATCATTTGGTTCTCCTGCTTAAGAATTGCTAAGGGAGTCAAGTCAAAGCCCACGAGAGCTGACATAGAATCTAATTTACCATAAATGTTACCTTAGCTATCACCCTCAAAACACTTATGATAGTGAAGAGTCTGCAAATATATTCGAGGCGGATGACCATGCCCATGCTACCAAGCCACTTAATCAATCAAGTTCAAATTGGTTTTGTTCCCCAATGTACATGCGTATGAGTTGGTGAACATTTGATAGCTTGTGAAGCTCTCTGTAAGATGAAGTATGTTGTGCACTTGCCCTCTTGGGCAAGTTTTTCATCTTTGATCTATTAGGTCTCATTGAAGGAGATCATTGACAAAAATTATCGTTTGAATAAAAAAATAATATCCTTGGGATATTTAGATAAAGGCGAGATGATAAAACTTAGACCGTGTAAACTTGGGATCTTGATAAAGCATGCCATCATTTTGCTTCAAATCCTCTGAGAAGCAAACTACTTGAAAACTTTGCAATAGGTTGGACCAAATTAGGAAGTTATTGCAGCATAAAATTTATTTGTAATTTTTTTTACTATTTATTCGAGAGTTGTATCACATGGCAGGAATGGTTTGTTAACCCATGGGGCTTAACCAATGGTAAAAACCTTGAACCATGATTAGAAATTCTTTAATAAGGGAGAAGTTTGTTTCTTGATTAACATATTTAGCCTTTCTCACAAAGAAATCGCTAATGATACTCCTCTTAGGTTGAGTTAGCTTTTCAAAGCAAATAAAAAAGGGGAAGATATTCCAATACGTGGATCAAATAAAGTTATTGTGAAATAATTTAGTAGGAAAGAGCTATGCTGATGTTTCATTATTAGAAGTTATGTAAAAAGATTTGACTAAAATAGATTTAACATCTTATACAATACTTAAGAAGAATGAATGGAGTATTGAGAATTATAAGGCTGACCTCAAGTAGTTAGTATAAAGTGGTTGTTGTTGTTGAAGATGATGATAGTATTTGTTATGTTTAGGTTTTTTATGTCATAAAATTTAATCTCATTGAAAGATTTCGCTACTCAAAATTCATATTTGAACTTACCTTTTTAAAGTTGTGCAACTAGGCATGTTGATATTAGTTGAAACTCAAAACTCTTTCACTTGCTTGATTTTGAAATTAATTCAAGACATTTGAAGTTGTATCTCAAGCTTAACGTTGACTTTGAAAAAAAAATCAAGTTAAGTTTGTTTTATGCGTCTGACTCAAATTTTGATTCATACTAACTTGAATTATGGATACATTTATATGTTGTTCGTTATGCCTATTTTAACATATCTCGTTCTACTAGTTTAAGAGATTTTATTTGATTTATGTTGTACCTTTTATTTGTTTGTTATTCATACTAGAATTATTAATATATCTATGTACTATTTTTTACATTTGCACTCTGTTGACCTCTTTTTGGCATTTTGAGTTCGTGTGCATATGTTGCTTGCCATTTTATTTTGCCATATGTTTTTATTATTATTGATTTATTTTAATTATTTATATAGATAAGAAATTTTGTTGGCAGTTACATTTGAGTTTGAAGAATAAAATTTTTCATTTCTGTTTTGTGGATGCTATCCAAATTTTATATTTTGTAGATTTATTAGAGTTTAATTGTTTGCAATTTTTACTTGAAAATAACATATAATAAATATCTAAAATAAAACAATGACCAAATTACCTCTCATTTTAATACCATTAAATCTTAACTAAATTGGTGGGGCTAAAATGGTCCCATTTTAAAGAGTTGAGGGACCAAAATGCCCCCTTAATTTAGTTTCGGACCATTTTGATCATTCCTAAAGTGTCAAGGGACCATTTTGGTCCTTTTCTCTTTTTTATTTTATTTCAAGCCAAGTTGAAATGAATTTGGGCAACTCAGAATCAAACTCCTTTTGAGCCTAGCTAGCTCAACTTGTTGAGTGATTTGATCTTGGGTGAAGCTAAATCCTTCCAAGTTTAAATCTTTTTGAGCTCGAGTCTGGACGGTTTGTTTGAAAACTCTTTGACACTATTATGGACAACTAAACCAAAATCTTCATGTTTTGTTTATTTGTCACCCAGTGAATGTGAACCTCCCAAACTCTTGAAGTTTAGGCTATGATGAGTTTATAAAAAAAAGTTTCTAACCTTTTGTAAATAAGTTGATGGGAAATCAGGAATGTTTATGCTAGTGCCATTATTCATTCTATGTGGAACCTTTACATATGTTTGTATTGCACAAACGATAATAATAGGAATAACCGAACCGGAAATGTAACATCACAGATGACGATAACATAAAGAACTATCATACTTGACTCCTTCAGGTGCTGCAATAGTTTGCCTAGGTTCCAATGTGTACTCATCTTTTGTCTGCCTGCAATTTCATAGATTTTGCTTATTTAATCTTTTTGAATGCAGGGACCATGCAAACAAACATCGAGGCATCCCTTGGCTGTCTTAAGAAGAAGACATCTGACGTGAAGTCCCAGGGAAGTGGGAACGCTAGCTATTTTAAGAAGGCATCTGACGTGAAGCCCCAGGGAACTCGGAATGCTATGGAAGATATTCCTGAGACTAAAGAAGATATTGATGTACCTCCAGCTTATTTTTTTCATTCAGACTACTCAGTTAGCAGGGAAGGATCTAGACTTTTGCATCAAAGCCAGAACAGGCCATTTTACCAACCAGAAGTCTTGATGTGGCCAATCATCTATCCTGGTATACAGATGCAGCAGCAGCAGCACCATATGAATGTATTTGACAATCATTTATTTCCAATGAACAGTGAGGGTTTTTACCCTGCTGAGCATAAAATACATTATATGCCATACAAGATGTTTCCTCAAGGTTACCCACATGAACTTCAGTTTCAAGAATTTCAATATTTTGTGGTTATTGACTTCGAAGCAACCTGCGAAAAGGATAAGATCCTACATCCACAAGAGATCATTGAATTTCCATCTGTTCTTGTTAATAGTTGTACTGGATGTCAAGAAGCTTCCTTCCAAACATATGTTAGGCCCGTGCATCATCAACTCCTGACTGATTTCTGCAAGGAGCTCACAGGCATCCAGCAAATTCAGGTAAGTGGCACTCTACAGCTCTTTCTATTGTATTACAGTAATCAGCGACATCACCTTGCTTATTGAAGATTGATATCATTTGTATTTGCTTTTCTACGTCTTCCATTGTCTCGACTGGTATTATTAAGTATGAAAGCTTCAATATATCTTCGTCCCATACCATTTAAGCCTTGATAATTGATTAAATTTTACTTTGGTAGCTTTTACTTGTAATTTCCTCTACAAATAGAAGGGAAAATTTGGTTTATTTATCCAATACCTTTTTCTGGAGCCTTTTATAGTTTGCTACATTTTATTCATAATTGAGACTTTTGGAGTTTTCTAGTATGAATTAATTAATCCCGAAGGTGCAGTTAGCATTATGATAACATCACAATTTAAAATGCTAGGTTTCAGATAAATCAGTCATTTGGAAGATATCAGAGTACCATTTAAGTTACATTTTTTGAAGGTGATACTGAAGTAATAGAGTTCTTAAAGTTTGATTGTTCTTAGTCGAGAATTCAGTCCTACACACTAACAATCTAAAGAATAAAGATCAAGAGATCAACCCAAGAATTTCTCTTGGCGTAGCTCCTCCCCACCAAGTTGATAACAGTGAGAAGAGCCATAGTTCCCTGTACCAATGGTGAGGCCGAGAGACTTTGTTGGACATCAACATATTCCATTTGATCCTAAAATTGTACAATCAAACTATAAAGCATGGGCTACAAACACGACATATCAACCAATATCCATGAAAGTCTACCAACTAAGAAACTCCAAGACATTCAGCATTGCCAACATAAAGTTTAAGCAATTAGTCTACAGATATGTAAGAACCAATAGTTTATTTTTATTCTATTTTCACTTGGTAGATCGGTTCTTTTTATTCTATTTTAGTTTGTTCTACGTAGATCAGGTCTATTTTGTAAATTTGGTTTACTCAAGTTGTATAAATAGTATAAATAGCCTCCTATTGTAAGAAAAATGTTATGAAATAAATGGTTTATGGTTTCTCCCTTTCTAGTCTCTCTTCTTCCCCTTCTTTCTTAAGGAGTCCACCTACTCAAAAGGTGCCTTCCCCTTCTTGATGTAGATCAAGAAGCATAACATACTTATATAGGTATTTGTCTTGGGAATTGGTATGATGATCTTTTAATATACCAGCAAATTTGAAAATGAAAGGTTTCAGATGATATCAATCATTTGGAAGATGTTGTAGCACTAAGACTTTTGTGTGCTAGGTGATAATTTGAGGCCAATAAAGTTCTTCAAATTGGATTCATTTGCTTAGAACCTTGTCCTACAAAATGGCTGATATGGAGTGAAGGCGGAGCAAGTTAGATTCGACTCAAACACAAAATAAATGAATTCAAATTAACACAAACTCGACCCGAAATCAAAATATATTTCAAGTCAAGTAAGCTCAACTTGGAAATAATTGATTTCTAGTTAACGAGAAATTTCTTTTGGACTTACAAATTAAAAACCCAAGGAATATATGCAAATACAATAATAGACGTGAGAGCCTCTACCCATGCAAGGTAGATTAAACTTTAATCACCGAATGATGATCTGTTGGAAGTTAATTAATTCAGAAGCTCGATCTTTTGATGCCATCACATTTCAAGGAAAAAAATATTGGTCATTTGGAAGAAATTAGAGTACTATAATAGTTGAGTGTCAAAAAGTGACCCTGATGCTGATGGAGTTCTCTAAGGTACATCTTTCTAAACTCAAAACATAGTCCTGTGCACCAACAATCTAAGAAATAAAGAAAAGTAGGCCAACTCGAGGATTTCTCTTGAGGTAGACTCTCTAATATTCAATTAAATGATTGTGAGAGGATATATTGATGCTGGTAGAGCTCTTAAAGGTGGATTATTCTTAGCTCAAAACCATATAATACATAAAAGGATTGCATGAGATCCAATGTGAAGGAGCCAGATTAGACTTGAACTTAAAATAAGCAAATTCAGACTTGAACTCAACTTGAAATATAAATATATTTTGAGTCAAGTCAGCCCGATTTCAAAAGAGTTGATTCCTAGTAGTTGACTCAGTTTACAAATTAAAACCAAAAACAATATTTGCAGTTGCTATGCTTTAGTATGAGATGTCTTGGAAAGAGAGGGGGAGGGGGGTGGTTGGCCGTTGTTAATTGTTCTTCATGTTTTGAATTTTATTTTGATGATGATGATTCTCCATCTTGATATATTTATCATTAGTAATAATTAATTATTATTAAGTATACTTAATTATAATTATTTATTATTAACTATAATGAATTATTATTAAGTATACTTAACTATAATTAATTATGATTAATTCTAATAAATAATACTACTAATAATAAATGCTTCTCTCACCTCGATCTGCATGTCAATACCACCGACAAAACTCACGTCACCCCCGCGAAATATATAAAGTTCCAAATCCCGTCCTTGACGCGCGTTACGCACCGGGCAACCACCTATACACATTTTTTTAAATGTTGTGGGAGGGAAATCGGTGCGACACTTATGACGAGGCGAGTAGGCCATGTACACGCTTTTATTTGCATGTTGGAATCAACCTTAAGTACTCGTATGTGCCTCAGTGACAGCGGGGAAATAAAGAATTATGCATTTCAAAGCAGATATTCCTGAAGGCTCATACATGCCTTTCTTGGCGTGGTGGGATTGAAGACTACCTCCACGGTGTCTACGGACACCTACCATACACGTTTTTTTTAGAGTGGTGGGAAGGCCCAGCTCCTCGAATTTTTTCTAAATAGGGGATATGTCGGGATGCTACCGAAATTCCGACTGAAATGCACAAAACCTGAACAACAAGATGACTTAACTTGAACATCAATACAGGGGATTATATTCAAACTGAACAATAGGGAACTGAATTTGTACTTAACAAGCAGGGGACCTGTATGAACAACATGGGACCAAATTTGAATTGGATAGTAGGGAACATAACCATAAATCTTAAAATGCACAATTAAAATTAAAATGCAAATGTCAAATGATAAATTTAACGCATCCAAACAAGTACATGTGAGCAACCAGGGGACTCGCGATAGGAAACTTTCAAATGTGGTTGACTTGCAAATGACATCAATCAATTATGAAATCCACAAGTATTTCCCATATGTAACAACAAATGACTTGTTATGCAAGCAACAATCAGCTTGCAGATTGAAACGGTGGCCCTTGCAAGCAATAGCAAAAGGTCTATCATGCACACAGTAGACCAAATAAAGATGACAGCTTACAACATGCACTGAATGCAGCGATGCTTCGCAGCCAACGCTAACAGATTGCATGCAACTAATACTACTACAAACATGTACGCCAGGCCACCTGTGAATGATGAGGGTGGATAGGATGCAAGTACATGAGCATGCCATAAACACTATGGTGTCCATGTAGTTGACAACAATGGTACCCTACAAGCACATTTAATCATGCAAGCTGCAATGAGCAATCATGCAATGAATTGCCAATGAAGAAACGGTCAAAGACCTTGAAGAATATGTAATGTAATCATTGTTTCTCGATTACAAAGAGCATGTGATGGACGATTCATAAGCAATTGTAGGAAACAGTGACACATTGATTTACCCACAATTATATATGAAGTCTGACTAGAAATGAAGGAAAGAAGGGTTATAGTGAAAATGATGACAACGGATGCACCGATTTGCTGATAAGGATGATAAGTGATTTCACCGATTTGCTGATAAATGACGACAACGGATATCGTGATTCATAAATCAGTGTGCATAGATTTCAATGATGAATGCAACTCATCCAGTAGCCTACAACAACATGCAAATGCTAGGGGATTCATACAATCATCGGCAATGCAACATCATATGAACGCACTGATTTGAATGCGAGCAAAGACGGCTGATATGATCTATCTGTGGATAACAACAGTGTATATATTGTCAGTACAGCGGATCCCCTTTGAACACACATACAACACCTACATTCAAACAACTGTAGGAAACTGTAAAGTTACAGTAGTCCACCTGTGGGTTATGATAAACAATGTGCAATAGGTGCAAACACCTACGAGCTACTGTAGGAGATCCGCTGCACCCGGTATATACAGCCGACCAACAAGTGCAAGGAAATCGACAATAAATGCACGCCATTTATATTAATAACTATCAAATTAGGAAAATACAGCTTTTGGGAGGAGCAAGACTAATCTTACCCGAAGAATTTCATCTGTAGTTTCCTTGAAAATTGCCAATTAGTAGAGTTCGACCTTGTATGCCTTTAATAAAGCTCATTGATAACACCATCTATTTGTTGGAGCAAATCAATTTGTTAGTCATGCATACTATCAACAGTTGGAACTCCACTTTTAATTTTGAAGCATTGATCATTAGTGATCTTATGGCCTTGTCTAGGTTTTCTTTGTATATGGATTCTTCTATATCCAGGAGTGGGCTGATGTTATAGTCTCATAGAATTGCCAACAGTATGGATAAAAATAAAAAAAAAATCATTTACATGAAAAACTATCAAATTAGGATATTAAAACGTTTGAGATGAGCAAGACTAATCTTACCTGAAGAATAAGACATCGTTATTTCCATATTCATTGAAAATTTCCAACTGGCTGAACTTCATCTTGTGTGCCTTTAATCAAGCTCATTGAATTTTTTTCCCTTTTAGCCATACCTTTGAGCCTTTTCGCTCCGATACCAATGTAATAAAGGGTGTAGAAGAGCATCTTGAATCTTGATGATGAAGGCGCTTACTTGTTGGTGTTTTGGAATCCAAATATATGGTTGGCGCGCATAAACAAGGTTTTTAGGCTAACTAGGCTAGGGCTTGGAATTGGTTCTTGATTTTTGTTTGTTGGCGCCCCCATAAAAAATATATGACAGAATAGTTTTAAGGAAGTTATTTGGTTTCATAGAGTCGTCTAGTTCTTGCTCTGGCTAGGGTTAGGTAATATATCAGGTTTTTAGTGCGTATAAATAAAATGTTTTTTTAACATTGCATCTGTCTTTGATGTCTAATGATAGTTTCCTTTTTCATGTTTATTTTCATTCCTTTCCAGGTGGATAAAGGTGTTTCTCTTAGCGAAGCTCTGCTCTTGCATGACAAATGGTTGGAAGACAAAGGGATTAAGCATAAAAACTTTGCTGTGGTCACATGGTCTGACTGGGATTGTCGTGTGATGCTTGAAACTGAGTGTAGATTTAAGGGGATTCGGAAACCTCACTATTTTAATCAGTAAGGATGCAAAGTTTACTTAATGCATTCTCAATATTCAATTCAGCGTTTTTTCTCTTAAAAATTATATCAAATAAAGAAGCTTTATAATGTATGCTCTAAGTTTGCTTATATAACTATGGAGTTTGAAAATTATTACCATCGTTTGGGATGCAAAATAGTTGTGATGTACTACTTATGCTTCGTTTGGGACAGTTTTTTTATTGCTTCTTGAAACTAAGAATTTTTATACTAAAACTCCGTTTTAAGAAGCAATAAAAAAGTTATCCCAAATGAAGCCTTAGTCTCTACAAAGCTTCGACAATTAATCGACTATTTTTTTCTTCCAAAGTGCAAAAACACCAAATCAATTTATTCTTTCCCTTACATAATGTTGTCAGCGGCTTCATCTTTTTATTTTGCTCCCCAAAACATGTGATGTAGGTAAATCTCCCTGCACATTCAAACAGTGACATCTTATTTGTCAGAAAAGAAAAAAAAAAGTTTTCTAGGAATTAGGTGATTCTCCAATGTGAGATAATCTGAAATCAACTTTGCTTGGAGGATATTTAATTCATGTCCTCATCTTGATTCATCATACAGTTCACAATTTCTTGTGCGCCGTGTTCTAATATTTGTGAAGCCTAAGCTTTTTCCAAATCAGTTATTTATAAAGGAAGATGTAGCACTATCTTGTGAGTTTTGACCATAAACTACTGAAAATGGCAGTCATGTCTAACAAGGCCTTATACTTGAGCATTTTCTCATTGACTAGTCTTGACAACCTAATTCCTACTAATCCCAAGTTGTCTTATGGGGTGTCTCAACATGTTTTGAGTTACTTTTGATTTCAAAATGATTCTATTTTGCTCTTCAACAATATGAGCAGGTGGATCAATTTAAAGGTTCCATTTCAGGAGGTTTTTGGTGGCGTCCGCTGCAATTTAAAGGAGGCGGTTCAGCTGGCCGGACTAGCTTGGGAGGGCCGTGCTCACTGTGGCCTCGATGATGCTCGAAACACCGCCCGTCTCCTTTCCGTTCTCATGCGCCAAGGTTTCCGCTTATCCATAACCAACTCTCTCACACAGCATTCAATCGACCGTCCCGATCTCCGGATAGATCCATCATCCACTACCCAAATCCTGAAGCCAAAAGAGAAAATGGCAGGTCAAGCCCCCCTCCAGTATCAGCCCTCCATTGAAGCCATGAAGGAGAGAGCCATCTACTGCTTCTGTGGGGTGAAGAGCAGTAAATGTGTGGTTAGGAAGCCAGGGCCTACACAGGGAAGGTATTTTTTTGGCTGTGGAAACTGGATGGGCAGTGCTGCCTGTGACTACTTTGTTTGGGAGGAAACTAAGAAGTTTAGTGATCTTACCTCTGTACAAAAGCTGAGAATTTCTCCAGTACTCCATGGTGCTGTGATTAGTGGAAGCAATAAAGCTTAGTTGCATACTGGGTTTTGCTTCACTTATATTTATAAATATATACATATATGTCTTCTATCTAAGAGAGTGAAAACTTTTATGTTAGCAACTAAGATATTTCTAGGGAGTGTCTAACCTGTAAAATCTAGACTTGTTGACAGGAGATTGAAGGATAAGATGCTGCTTAGGATGATTTACTTAGTGTAGAAATGGTTGGAGACTTGAAATTATTATCTTAAATAATAGACGACTATGAGTCTTGTTTGTTTTCTATTATTTATGATGGAAAAGCTATCAATGCATTTCCTGTATTGACTTCTGGAACTCTAAACTTAGATGCTGGTGCTTCTTTCTATTGTTTTTTGTTACACTGCAGTTCTAAAAGCTATGGTATAGGTTGTCTGAATGATGAGGATTTGTGGAAGCAAATGAAAGATGAGTTGAAAGTTTCAAATTAATGAATGGATTAAGAAAAAAGTTGCAGAAAACCGATATAAACCTATAAAAATTGAGAAAACGATCCACATGGTTTCTCGTGGTTTTTATAAAAGATCAAAAAAATCTTTAATCATATTAAATGATTGTTTTGGTTCCTTAACTCCTTACAAAAGAATAAAAATAATCTCGTCATGATAATGAAATCATATTATTTTGATTCCTTATTAAAAATTTAGAGATTAAAATGATGATTTTTTAATATAGTTGTTCATTTTGATTTTTATAAAAAAATCAGAAGACTATTTTGATCAAATTTTTTTATAAAAATTAAAGGCTAGACCACTCAATCCATAAAATTGGGAGCAATTGAGCTAATTTTACTAAAAATTGCAATAGAGATAAAATGTTGAAAAAGTTTTTTTTTATACATTAAATTATTCATACATATGCATTATATTTTATAATACATGTTATATAAGTATATTATCATTTATTTCTCATTATTATAAAAAAATGGTTGACCCCTACACATCAAACATTGTATAAAAAAGGGCAAAACAAACGAATCAAACAACGTGCGTATCGGTGCGACGCATCACTTGAAGGGTAAAACGACCTCCGATTGCCAAATGGACTACGTTATTATAATTAGGACGTTGAGTTCACCTAAGAGGGGATCTCTCCTAGTGAAATCGGATGATATCGGTCCAAAGGAACAATCAAAACCTAAAATTGAAGCGTGACGTTGTCACAACAAAGTCCGATCGAGTAACGGATTTTGACACTGCATCTAGAACATCACCGACACCGAAAAATCAATATCAACTTCTTCAATTGGAGTCATCCGAGGTGACAACACAAATCCAAGGCGACAACGCCCAAATCAAGAAAATTGGTGCGCAAAGCCACCCAAACGACATTTGATTGCAAAACAGACTTCGTCGTTGCATTCAAAATGCCAACAATACAAAAAAAAATGACTGTCAATTTTATCAATTAAAGTCACGCTGGAAGATCACCACACATCTCTAGGCAACACGCGCAAATCAAGAAAATTGACACACTACGATGCCCAAATGACATCTGATCGCTAAACGGACTTCGTCATTGCGTTTGAAATGTTGACAATACAAAAAAAATCACTACCAATTTATCCAACAAAAATCATGCACACAAATCAGTACAATTTACTAGAAGAATTCATGCAAATTAAGAAATCGGGCAAATCAAGGTCATTTTAGTTGATTGACGCATTACTGTTATCTTAAACTAATAATTAATAATAACAGATCATTAATATTACTATTAATTTATTTTTAAAAAAATCAGAAATCAAATCACAATTAAATGCAAATTACCTCGGCTTCGTCGAAGCTCCGGAAAACCTCTGATTAAATCTACGCAAATTCCGCTGAACTCTGCGATCACCTCCAGCGAAACCCAGCAGCCTCCATCGTTGTCGTTTGCTTGCGTTAAAATGAGAAAACGAAGTAATTAGTTTTTTTTTCTCTTCGTGGCTTTCACGCTCAATGCTTCAGAGCTCCTAATCCTTCCAGCCGAATCCCTTCCAACCAATGCCTGCTCTTCTCCCTTTACCCAAATCCTCTACAGTCCAGTCAACTCCTCTCCGACCACCCTAAAATCCCGCCAATCAGCCCTTCTGCCCGTCCGTCCCTTCCAAGACCTACACCACACGCTTCTTCCCACAAAAACTCATATCATAAAACCCTCCAAAAATCAGTGCGAAATCTCTGGATAGTGACTTATTTACAAATCCAATCTGCTGAAACTTAATCGGTTAAAACTCTCCCAAAAGAGAGGAAGTCGGGATGCAAATTTCCGGAGTCCACAAAAATATTATATCAATTAAATAATTTTAATTCATTTCTAAATCATCAAAATGGGAAACTCCAACTAAATTCCAAATGAAGCTTTGAATCTTAAAACTTTCTATCAATTCAATGTTAGGTTTGATTCCAAAAATCTTGTTTTAAAATGATAAAATCCATTTAGAGCCCCCCTAAATAATAAAATTCTCAGGGACCTATACATTTTCAATGAATTCAACTTTTGTAGATCAGTGAGGGTGGATGAGGGTTTTTAGCCTACTTCAAAGATGATGGCAATGAATTTGTAAAAGTAATTATACAAAGAGATATGACTATAATCAACAATTTCATTTGCATGCAAAGATTTGAGCATGCATGATAGCAATAGTCAAACAAGAATGGAAAGTTTCTTGACATTGAATATATATATATATAACAACAGTAGAAACTTGAGACCCATCAGTAAGGAACCCGTCAGGACTAAGATCATCAAATACAATTTATTTGAGGTTTTGTTTGAAACGGTTTTCTTACTGCTTCTTAAAATAATAAAAAAGCTATCATAAATGGAGCCTGAATCATTTTTGTTTCAAAATGTCGAATCCATCTGACATAGCTTATAAGTAGAAACACAGGTTTGAACTTTTAAGTTAACCACGAAAAAATTGTCTTTTTGTATGATAAAAATATCATATCATTTTTAATATAGATTTTCCAAATGGATGTCATTAAAGCTTGAATCTGTAATAAACTAAAGTCCAGAAGTTTCTATACATGAATCAATGATTAAAATTGTGTTTTTGGTATAGTACAGCTTTACCATCTTGGTATCTAAGTTTCACTAATATTCTCAACAATCAAATCAGAAGCCCATCAAATTCAAAATTTTCCACTATCAGAAATGTGAAAATTGTACCAACTAGAATTGTAATTGAAGAGGCACGTTGAACCAAGGATCAATGGCTTGTGGATTTAGTTTTTAGTTTTCAGAATGTAGAAATTCTGAAATAAATGGGACTCATGTTAATCTCTCATCAACTCATATTTTATATCCATAAACTCAATTTCATTAGTCCTTAAACTTTTTTTTTTTTTGTAATTTCTTATCTATAAGCAGAATTAACTGGGAAATTAAATGTGCTAAAATTTTTTTCTTCACATTGTGAATTTTTGGATTTGATCTTGAGTAAGATGATTAATAATGTTAAGGTGAAAGTTAGACTCTACCACTTAATGCTCAAGCAAATACTACGTTACATATAAGCATGCTCAATATGCACCATGTCTTAAGGAAAGTGCAATCATAATATGACATATTCATTTTAGTCAACCAAGCTTTATGTATCTAAAAAAATTATTCCCATCTTTCAAGAATAAAAATCTAGAATTATTTCAGTGTGAAATTATCAACTTTTAAAACACAGCAGAAGCACATATCCGAGTTCTGCATACGAACATTCTCAATCTTTCTTTAAGACCACATTAAAATTACATGGATCTTGATGAAAGATAAATCTAAAACATGTCATATTAAGAAATTCCAACTTTATATACAAACTCAGCTCCAAACCAAAATCCAAGCCCTGAGGACTAACAATGGGAAATAATGTTTCCATTCAATTCTTTGGGGCAATCTACTTCAACAAAGAATTGTACACCAAAACTCGTGTATGTATACTCATTAAAATGGGATTACTTAAGAAATAATAGACATCTTCTAAAAGTTGCTAGACCCCTCATGATTACTAGTATTGTTTCAAATCAATATTGAGAGAGATTGTCGTAACAATTGCAAATCTTATTAATCGAATACGATTAATGAGCCTAAAATTCAAAAATCCATAACAAGTTCTTCTCGAAACATACTCAAAGGATATAGTTTTTTCTATTGTTCTCTAATAATCTATAAATTTTCTACTCTTATTCATATCCTATCTCATGAATGCAACAAATTTGAGTCAAAAGCCAATAAGTGCATCTTTATTAATAATTCTCCAAACTAACAATAGTACAATTATAACTATCCAAAAAAGAATAAATTTTATACTTTTGGGAATATAACATTTATTTCAAAATCATTCTTTCTTTTCCTAAACTCACATTCAAGAAGATGATTACAACATTATTCATGAATATGAGTTTTTTTATTCATCCCACTGATATTCAAACTCTCCTTGATCCCTATGAAGTTCAAGCCCTTAAAAAATCTCAACATTTAAGAACCAAGAGCAATATTTATGATAAATATCAAGAACATCCAATAAGCATTAGTGAATCAAACACTCCTCCATGGCAAAACCACCCATTTGAATCAAGCTCCAATCAACATTCACAAGGTAACACTAATTCTGACCTTGACATCCCAATTAATCACATGAAAGGCACAAGAACAAAACATAATACAAAATATTCAATAATGAATAGATCTCTTATAACAACCTAACTTATTAGTTTAAGGCAATCAACTTTTCTAATATGAACATTCCAATAATATTTATGAAGCATTAAAAATACCTGAATGGAGAGACACTGATTATGATGCAATGAAAGCACTTGAAAGAAAAGATGAGCATGGCAACTCATGATTTTATCAAAGGGGAAGAAATCTGTAAGCAAATGGATCTTCAATATAATATACAAAGTTGATAGGAGTAAAAAAGATATAAAACTAGACTAATTGCAGAAAAAAATACTTAAACTAATGACAGATTATCAAAACGCATTTGCATCAATTGTTAAGATTAACAATGTCCAAGTCATCCTCTCTCTATCCGAAAATTTTGATGGACCTCTTCACCAACCAAATGCCAAATATATTTCTAAATAGAGATTTGAAAGAAGCTAGATTTGAGACCACAAATGATAAAGGTAAAGTTTGTTAACTTTTGAAATATTTCTACGGCCTAAAGAAATCTCCAAGAGCTTGGTTCGGGAGATTTACCACTACAATAAAAAATATGGCTACACTCAAGGGCAGGCTAATTATAACTTATTTGTAAAGAAATCACATGTTAGTCATATCACTATCTTGATTGTTTATGTGGATGATATTATTCTAATTGGCAATGAAGAGGTAGAAATCAAGTTACTAAAAGCAATTTTAGCAAATATATTTGAAATAAAAGATCTAGGAGTCTTTAAATATTTTTTGGGCATGAAAATTGTGCACTTGATCTTTCAAAAAAAATTTTGAAATGATGGATGTAAACCCACAAATACTACCATATATCATATCAAAAGAATAGGATCAAATGTTGATACTCTCTAAGGTGACAAAGAAAGATACACATCCTGATTGGAAAACTTACTTCTCTCATACTCTTCCTGACATACATTACTCTATCAATGTGATTAGCCAATTTATGAATACTCCAACTAAAGAACGCCTTGATC
The DNA here is from genome assembly GCA_022539455.1 of Dendrobium nobile. Classification (NCBI taxonomy): domain Eukaryota; kingdom Viridiplantae; phylum Streptophyta; class Magnoliopsida; order Asparagales; family Orchidaceae; genus Dendrobium; species Dendrobium nobile. The sequence continues at coordinate 37,919,476 of CM039720.1, read as the reverse complement.
CAGCATACTAAGGTACCTAAAAGAGACTTTCGATAAATGGTCTACTTGTCATAACAAAAACAAATATGAGTATAAAATTTTCACTGATGTTGATTGGGCTAGCTATTGCTCGTTTGTGTAAGGAAATTTCGTTTGTGTAAGAAAAATGATTAAGAGGTCATTCACTCTTTATTTCTACATTATTAGAGAAATCAAATGTCTGTTGTCTTCTTTTAACTTTGTTTTATCTCATATTCACAGAGAAGGTAATGCGGCGGCAGATTTTTTAGCTGATTTGGGGGGTAATTTGAATGAGTTTATGGAATTTACTAGTACCTCTTTACCTCCCAAATTGGTTGGCATTACTCATTTGGATCGGGTGGGTATGCCGTATATTAGACTGGGGAAAGGTGGTGTTTTTTCTGGGTGGTTCTTCTTGGGGGTGTTGGGTGCTCCAGGTTTGGATGCTGGTATTTCTTCTTCTATTTATTGCTGGCTGTGTTCTCTCAGTTTTATTGTTTGTCATTTGTTTTGTTGGTTTAACTATAACAGGTTGGATATAACTTTTTCTTTGCTTAGTTTTTTATCCAGGTCTCGTCTGTTCGATTGGTTTAGTAACATCCTTTTGATTTCTTCTCCCATTTATGCTCTTATGGCTGTTTCTGCTTTGTTTAACTTTCTGGGGTGGTGTTGGAATTGCACTGCTGGGTGGGGCTGCATTTTAGTTTGCTTGTTGCCAGTGTTTCGTTTTCCTAGTGGGTCTATTCAGTGGATTGGTCTGTTGATGAAGACTGGGTTGGAGTTGATGATAACTGGTAAGTTTTTTGTTTCTACTGTTAATTTTCCTTTAGTGTTCTTGGTGATTTTTTTGCAGGTTTGCTTCCACCTTGAGGGAGTTTTTGGCTTGAAAGCTTGGGCTGATTGGATCTATTTTGAGCTTTCTCATTTTTGGGCACCTTTTTTGTGCCGATTTAGAATGTTTCTAGGTCTTAATATTTTTGGCGTAGATGGGGATCTTCGGCCCAAGGTTTTTATTTCTTTTTGAGTGTTTGTAGCTCTTTGAGCATTAGCGGGCTGAAAATCTCCTTAAGAACTTGTAATTTTGACTTTAATCAACGCGTAGGCCCTTCCGTGGGTTTAACCTAAAAAAAAAAAATACAGTACTTTTATAAATCTTCAAAAGCAAATATCCTGACCACTGTCTTCGATCAATCATAATTAAATACCATAACTTCTAAGCTTTGAACGATAAACATATATTCATAATTTGAGAGGGAGTGTAAAATTTATGTAATGAGTGGGACCTATGCAAATCTCTCATCAAGCTTTCCATATGCTCCGAATATTCCAATAACAAGATGATTATTCACCTCAATAATATGTACTATGATTATTCATATTTTGTCTGTCTAAATTATTTACTTAATTCTAGAACTAGTAATTGATTATAGTTATCACTTATCAATATGTAATCATACTTGTAGTTTGAAATAAGAAATTCGGTTGAAGTTTCTTTTATTATTTTTAATATAGAAGATAAGGGGGATTAAGGTTGAATAAATCAATCAAATGAAAGCCCCTTACATGACGAGCTCGATAGTGTTAGGTTGGGTTGTTCGTTGTAGTTTGTCTATTTTGGAATATGAAGTTTTAATTTTTTTTGGCATAATATTTGTAAAACCATACTTTGCGTAAAAAGAATGATTGAATTTTGGCATAATATTTGTAAAACCATACTTTGCATAAAAAGAATGATTGAAATTTCGTTCTATGCAATACTCAACATTATTGTCGTATTTAATGCATTGGTAAAAATTAAAGGGGGTCATTCTATGTTCGTGAAGTCATACTCTATCACGAAGGGCATTAAAAGAAACATATGAATCGATGGTGTAGAAATCAAGATTCAGTTTTAAGTCCAACTATCTAAAGTGAAAGGGTGACTGAATCTAAAGGCTTCTCACCATTTTCGAGTTAAGTCTGCAAGATAATTAAATAATATAGACCATTTTAATGTGAATAGGACTGTGTGATCAGTATAGGTAATGGCTACCTAAAATCTTGAATAAAAATAGTTACCAAAAAAGGCAAATAATGCACGGAATCTTTGGCCGAATCAAAGGGGCACATAAATAATTACCATGATAATTGAAAAGAATTCAAATGTAATTGTGGTATGCTGACTACAGTTGTAAAATATAGTGAGCAACAAAGGGGATAATTTATTGAACAATTAGTATTTCAGTCTGGCCTAAATAACAAAGCTTATACATGCTACAATAATCATTATGTTCTTTGTTACAACATATAATACACATAAAGGAGTGAATCACCGCACCTATAATACATTTTTACAAGATTAGAAAGCTGGTCGGCCATGATCTTCCAAGTCAGAAATCATACAAGAAAATCAAGTGACCATTTCGATCAAAACAAAATGCTGCATTAAATTCTTTCGATTGAGATTATTTGAATGTGATGCAGACTTACAATAGAATCATTCGAATGTACCATTACTCACGAGGACGGGCGAGCCACAGAGAACTAAGTGCACGGAGCCTTGAAAAGTAATCATGTATGGAAAGAAGAGCTCGAGCTGATTGTCGAGTCGTTAATATTCGGTGCATTTGTTGCAGGGTTTGTTGTCGCAGGTTGTCAGCCTAGAAACCAACATAACCAATAATAAGATACGTCAAAATTCCTGCAAACATTATTTAGATGTATTTGAGATATTAGGAGAAAAATATGCAAGCACCTGCCGAAGGAAATTTTCTAGAGTGCCAAGCTTTCCCATGGCCATAGCCATCTGTCCCATGTAGTTTGCTACATTACCAGAGGAGCTAGAGGGGCCAGGAGAACCAGCCAAAGTTTCTGCCAAGGACTGTTGCAGAGCCTCCATGCCCTGCGAAAGGGCATCTTCTGCCTGTTGAGAAGACTGCTGGAGGTTGCAAATTCCCACCAACTGCTGCTCAGTCAGAGGTTCCAGCTGATTTACCAGAAGCTGCAAAGTTTCCATAAGCTAGGATTAAACTTCGGTTAGAAAAAGGGGCCAATCTAATGCACGAGATTTTCTGTCATGTAAGGTCACAGGAGGGAAAAATTATTCTGTCTGGACAGCGTACCGAGGGTACCGAATGGTACCGTGGTCGGTACCGAGCGCCAAGTGATGTGGCGCTTTTTTATTGGTCTCTGGACACATTCGGTGTCCGGACGCAATAATCACTCCTGAGGAGGGTCTCAACCCTACATTACAGATAGATTATTTCGTGATTTGAGTTCATGATTCAAAATCACAGTAGAGGCAATCTAATCATTACTCCAGACCGGCCTCAAACTTTAGTTATAAATAATTATCTAACTCCTGATCAGCCCTAGGGTAAGAGCCTCATACGCTTGATACGCTCTTGGGGTACATTAGGTTGTGAGTAAAGAGAGAAAAAAAAAAAATGGGCCTAAACGGGCATAGGGGTATTTAAATAGTTGGGTGTAAATGCATCTTAAAGTCACAAGCTGCCTGCAGTTACTAGATGGCTCACCAAACAACAGCACCTAGCTTCAAAGTTTGAGTGTTTGTTATGAAATCACAGCAATGCCCGGAGGCTTAAAAGCCTATATGTCATCGAGTATTATATGTAATCAAGGAGATAATAAAGTTTCCGCATGGAATTAAATGCTCTTATCACAAAGTAAAAAAAAAAAGACTTTGTGACTCAGGGGATCAATTTTTAACAGTAATTAAATATTCCTTTTATTTTTTTAAATATGTATACGGTATTGCAAGATCATATGCTACAACAAAATTAAGCATGGCTTCTCCAATTGCATTTCTATCTTCTCATACCCACCATGAATTATCTCATAATCCTTCATATTAAATCATGTGTCCATCTAAGTCACCCTCATAGACTTTCTAATCCAACTCGACAACATAAACTAAAACACGTTTATTATGTCCTTACCAATAACCAACTTCATAGCGACCAAGTATCTGTTATGCCGGTCCAGCATGGACCGGCTCAACCTGGACCGGCCCAGCCGGTCCGGGTTTTCTCCAGGCGGAGACGGGCCAGAGAACTGGCGGAAGAAGGAAAAGGGGCGGGGGTGGGGTCCACTCGGAATTCAAACATGGTTTAAGTGTTTTTGGAGGGAGAAGGAAGGGTAGAGAAGTCCTTTTACTTTTATTTTGAATTAGATTGTATTAATTGAGAGTTATGAGGGGATTAGGATCATCTTGTTTTTTGAAAGAAGTTTTGTGTTCTAGGTTTTCTTGCTTGGGCTCTTGGCGTTGCCGGAGATTGTAGGAGAGTTGTTCTTCCTCTCGAATTGAAGAACATTGTATCTTACTTTTGTTTTGATCGTCTACTAGTGGAATACCATTGTTGCTATTGTTTTTTCCAACGTTGTCTTCCTACTTTCTCAGTTTTTCTACTATTGGTGGCTGTTTTCTATTGAAAACAGCGGAATATTTGTGTCTTGGCGAAGATCCGATAGGAATCACTTGGAATATTCAAGTGGTACCTATCAAATTGGTATCAGAGCGAAGATCCGGACGGTGGGGGGCTGTTTTCCACTGTTTCGCAGCAGATTTTTGCTGATCGGGAGAGATCCGGTGACCATTTCGTGGTTCCCATGGCATCTAAACGTGTAGAAGTCTTGGAGACCGAAGTGGGTCAATTTAAGGCGGATCTGGAAGAAAAGATGGCGACGTTGAGTGAGAATATGGAAGGGAAATTCATAGCATTGGAGGAGATGATGAAAAAGTTGTTGGAAGGGCAAGCAAGAGCTGTGCCAGCGGAGGAAAGAGGAGAAGGTAGTGGGAGCAAGGGCAAGGAGAAGGCAAAGCCGGAAGGGGAAGAGGAGGTGGAACTGCTTGGTAGCAACGGAAGAATGCTGCATCGAGAGTCCATCAGGCGGGAAGAAAGAGAGGATGATTGGCATCGTCGGAGGCCCGACCCAGTGGACCGGCCATGGGGGATCCATAACCACCATGGCGGGGCACGAGGGGAAGATGGCTATCGACGGCCGAGGAGGGATGATGAGCCCCGATATGGAGAGAGAGGAACTTGGGAAGATCCCATTGCCTGGGACAGAGGAGGCCATGGGGGGAATAGGGCATACGGGGTGGACACGAGGGCCAGAAAGCTGAAAATGCCAGTTTTCGAAGAGGGGAATGTGGATGAGTGGATCCACAAGGTGGAGAGGTATTTTGCAGTAAATGGCCTGATGGAGGAGGAGAGATTGATGGCGGCTAGTATGTGCTTGGAAGGGGCGGCTTTTGCCTGGTTCAAGTACATGGATAAGTGGGATCCAGTGAGGACTTGGAGGGACTTCAAGGAAGCTATCAGGGAGAGATTCAGGGGGAGCAGCCCATGGGAGATCTCCGAGCAGTTCTATGCCCTCACTCAGGAGGGAACAGTGGAGGAATACAGGAAGAAATTCGAGAGCTTGGTGGGAGACATGGAGGGCCTATCAAACAGTACGTTGGGGGGGAACTTTATGAAGGGTCTCAAACCCGAGATCAGAGATGCAGTGAAGGTCATGAGACCAAGAGATCTGAGGGAAGCGATGGAGTTAGCTCAGTTGGTGGAGAACCAGAAGACCAACGCCCGCTCGTGGAGGAACAACCACTCAGGAGGTCCCACCAGGACCACTACCACTTACTTGGCTCCAAAAGGGCCAAGCCCTAGTGTCCCTAGAGAGAGTGGAAAGGAGAAGAGCGGAGTGACTAGAACTGCAGGAAGTTTCAAGAAATTGACTGAGGAGGAGATGCAGGAGAAGAGGGCCAAGGGCCTTTGTTTCAGATGTGAGGAGAAGTTTGTTCCAGGGCACAGATGCAAGGATCGCGCTCTTCGGGCTCTCACCGTCTATATAGACGAGGCGCCTGAGGAGGGTGATGACTCTGATGAGGAACAGAGTGACCCCCAGTTGGAGGTGGCCGAGGTATCCCTCAATTCAGTGATGGGATTTACTCCTAGTCATACCATGAAGGTGAAGGGGAAGATCCAGGGGAGGGAGGTAGTAGTACTGATCGATAGTGGGGCAACCCACAATTTCATATCCACTCAGGTGGCGGAGGAGCTGGGGATGGAGCCTACTGAGACAGGCAGTTATGGGGTGATGATGGGACAGGAAAGATTGAGTCTAGCACGGGGATCTGCAAAGGAGTGGAGATGAGCCTACAGGAGATCAGGGTGGTGGAGGATTTCCTACCCCTGAGGTTGGGTAGCACCGATGTCATTTTGGGCATGAAATGGCTACAGACCTTGGGTGAAACCAAGGTGAACTGGGGAACCATGGTGATGGAACTGATGGTAGAAGGCAAGAGGGTGAAACTGAGGGGGGAACCAGGTTGTCCAGAGCTGGAGTGTCACTCAGGTCGATGGTGAAAATTATCCATGAGGAAGGAGGAGGTTTCCTGGTGGAATTGCAGAGCTTGGGGGATCAACAGGAGGGGGAAGAAAAACCCATTCCTGCGTTGGTCCAGCCCTTTTTACAGGAGTTCGAGGATGTGTTCCAACCTCCGGTGGGACTCCCACCTGACAGAGAGCGGGAGCATCAGATCATCCTGAAAGAGGGAGTTTCCCCTATCAGTGTGAGACCTTACAGATACCCTCAGGTGCAAAAGGATGAGATTGAGAAATTGGTGGGGGAAATGCTAGAAGGGGGGATCATTCAGCCCAGTGTGAGCCCTTTCTCTAGCCCAGTTCTGCTGGTGAAAAAGAAGGATGGGAGTTGGAGGTTCTGTGTTGACTACAGAGCTCTCAACAAAGAGACAGTGCCTGATAAGTTTCCCATCCCGGTGATTGACGAGTTGATGGATGAGCTACATGGAGCTGCTTTGTTCACCAAGATTGATCTGAAGTCAGGCTATCATCAGATCAAGATGAGGAAGGAAGATGTGCAGAAGACAGCCTTCAGGACTCATGAAGGCCACTACGAGTTTCTGGTGATGCCTTTTGGCCTCACCAATGCACCAGCTACATTCCAGGCATTGATGAACCGGATTTTCAGGCCACACCTTCGCAGGTTTGTGTTGGTATTTTTTGATGACATTCTCATCTATAGCAGGACTGAGGAGGAACACCTGGAGCACCTGAGAGTGGTGTTGGGGGTGCTGAGGGAGCACCAGCTGAAGGCCAATTTCAAGAAGTGCGACTTTGCTCAGGCACAAGTGGAGTATCTGGGACACGTGATATCCCAAGAAGGAGTGGCTGCAGATCAGTCCAAGATAGAGGCAATGCTGGCTTGGCCTCAACCCAAGACCTTGAAGGGGCTCAGAGGATTTTTGGGACTGACCGGCTACTACAGGAGGTTCGTGAGAGGATACAGCACCATAGCAGGACCACTGACAGAGCTGCTAAAGAAGGATAATTTTCTATGGGGGGAAGCAGCTTCTGAGGCTTTTGAGAAGCTGAAGAAGGCCATGACGACGGTGCCAGTGCTTGCTCTGCCAGACTTCAATCAGGTGTTTGTGTTGGAGACAGATGCTTCAGGTTATGGATTGGGAGCAGTGTTGATGCAGAACCATAGAGCCATAGCTTACTTCAGTCAGATACTGTCGTCCCGGGCTAGGCTGAAGTCGGTATACGAAAGAGAGCTGATGGCTATTGTACTGGCCATCCAAAAGTGGAGACCTTATCTTTTAGGCAGACACTTTATTGTCAGAACCGATCAGAGAAGCCTGAAGTACTTGTTGGAGCAGAGGATGGTCACAGAGGAGCATCAGAGGTGGTTATCCAAGCTGTTGGGATATGATTTTGAGATCCACTATCGGCCAGGGCTAGAGAATAAGGCAGCGGATGCCTTATCACGCTGTATGGAGGAGTTCCAGGGGATGGCGGTATCAGTACCTGTTCTGATAGATTGGGGAGCCATCAAAGAGGAGAGCATCCAGAATGAGGAGCTAAGGAGAATCAAAGAAGATGTGCTATCAGATGAAAACAGCCACCCAGGATACTCAGTGGTGGGAGAAAGATTGTACTATCAGGGAAGGAGTGTGATCCCTAGGTCCTCCATTCACATTCCCCAACTGCTACAGGAGTTTCATGGGAGTGCCATAGGAGGGCATTCAGGAGTACAGAAAACTTATAGCCGAATTGCTGCTGAATTGTACTGGAAAGGGATGAGGAAAGACATAGAGGAGATGGTGGCTAAGTGTGACACCTGCCAGCGGAACAAGTACATGACGATGGCACCAGGGGGATTACTACAGCCTCTGGCCCTACCAGAGAAGGTTTGGGAAGAGATTACTATGGATTTTATTGATGGGCTTCCAAAATCAGAAGGGTACACGGTCATATTTGTAGTGGTTGACAGATTGAGCAAATATGCTCATTTCATCCCCTTGAGACACCCATACACTGCAGTATCAGTAGCAACAGCCTTTGTGAGAGAGATAGTCCGCCTGCATGGGATACCAGAGTCTATTGTCTCAGATAGGGACAAGGTGTTCCTGAGCCATTTTTGGAGGGAGTTATTTAGGATGCAGAGCACAGTATTGAAGAGGAGCACAGCATACCACCCACAGACTGATGGGCAGACGGAGGTGGTGAATAGAAGCTTGGAGACATACTTGAGATGCTTTGTGTCTGAGACACCGAAGCAGTGGGCCAAATGGCTGGCCTGGGCAGAATACTGGTACAACACCTCCTCTCATTCGGCTACCAAGATGACACCTTTCAAGGTATTATATGGAAGAGACCCCCCACACCTGGTATATTACGGCCATGGGAGTACTCCAGTATCGGCAGTGGATCAGCATCTGAAGGAAAGAGATCAAGTGTTGGAAGACCTCAAGAGGCATCTTCTCAGAGCCCAACAGATTATGAAGAAACAGGCAGACAGTAAAAGGAGGGATATACAATTTGGAGTTGGAGACAAGGTCTACTTGAAGCTCCGACCATACAGGCAGAGGACTATAGCCCAAAGGAGAAATGAGAAGCTAGCAGCAAGATATTTTGGCCCTTTCGAAGTGGAGGAGAAAATCGGGAGGTGGCATACAGATTGAGGCTTCCTCCAACAGCCAGAATACACCCCGTTTTCCATGTATCACAGTTGAGGAAAGTGGTGGGGGAGCATGCAGTAAGCCCAGAGCTGCCCAGCACATTGAGGGAGGACATGGAAGTGACATTGGAGCCCCTAGCAGTCGAAGGAGTGCGCATCAATGAAAAAGGGGAAAAGGAAGTGAAGATTAGATGGAGCGGCCTCCCAGATTACGAAGCCACATGGGAGCCATTGGTGAGGATTGCAGTGCAGTTTCCTGCCTTCCACCTTGAGGACAAGGTGGTACTTTGGGAGGGGGGTAATGTTATGCCGGTCCAGCATGGACCGGCTCAACCTGGACCGGCCCAGCCGGTCCGGGTTTTCTCCAGGCGGAGACGGGCCAGAGAACTGGCGGAAGAAGGAAAAGGGGGGGGTGGGGTCCACTCGGAATTCAAACATGGTTTAAGTGTTTTTGGAGGGAGAAGGAAGGGTAGAGAAGTCCTTTTACTTTTATTTTGAATTAGATTGTATTAATTGAGAGTTATGAGGGGGATTAGGATCATCTTGTTTTTTTGAAAGAAGTTTTGTGTTCTAGGTTTTCTTGCTTGGGCTCTTGGCGTTGCCGGAGATTGTAGGAGAGTTGTTCTTCCTCTCGAATTGAAGAACATTGTATCTTACTTTTGTTTTGATCGTCTACTAGTGGAATACCATTGTTGCTATTGTTTTTTCCAACGTTGTCTTCCTACTTTCTCAGTTTTTCTACTATTGGTGGCTGTTTTCTATTGAAAACAGCGGAATATTTGTGTCTTGGCGAAGATCCGATAGGAATCACTTGGAATATTCAAGTGGTACCTATCAGTATCACTATCATTTTCATCTCAACATTTTCATCTTTCAATTCTCTACCACTACTATCACAATATCATTTCTCTTATAAGCATTTCCAACATAGAATGACTAATAATTTTTGGCAATACCAAATTTTTAGCTTTCCATTTAGTTTCTTCCAAAATAAATAACATTTATAATTCTTCTAATCATTGCGTCCATCAATTCTCTTCCCTCCCCATTTAATGTCCTCAAATCCCTTTAGTTTATATAGTCTTAATTTAGACTTAGTCAAACCTTATTTAATTTTCATCGCAATTGAATTAAGTTATGATGCTCCATTTACGTGAGAAGATTCATAATATGATTGAAGGCCCCCCCAAAAAGTTATAGAAGAGTGGAAAGCTAAGTCAAAAAATAATGAAATATGATGAACATATTAAGAATAATGCCACATTCTTGAACTTACTTATAAGCGCTAAATATCGGAAATTGTAACAAGTAAACATACTAGTGCCACTAAGTTCACGATAGTTTACCTCAAGATCAATCTCATAACTTAAGACTGAACTTTTGCTAAATCATGGAACTTATGGAAATACATGATAATTTTACGGCGCAAGCTTTTAGTTCAAAACAAAAATAACTCATTCCATAGACTAGAAAAAAAATATGCACTGTTTATGTCACCTTGAGAAGTTCTGATGAACGGAAGCCACCCAACCAAAGAAAACACCTCTCTGCAGGCGTCTTCCACATGCCAGAAAGAATGTGAAAAACATCTGCCTTAGAAGCTATTCCCTTCAGCCTGAATATCTCATCATACTGTGCCGTTATCCCATCAACTATCACACGAAGATCATTATCACTGGCACGAGCATTCACTGCAGCCCTCAGTTCACTGATCAGCCGGTTATGTTCTTCCAGCCATCGTGCATATTCTATGTCAAATGCCAACGCTCCTGCAAGACAAAATTTCTCAAAGAAATCCTAACCAAATCAAGCTAGTAATTATTTGCAACCCTGCAAGCATTTCTAATGGGAATCCCCTATCCTTCAAAGGGTGTACCGCTTCGGGATTTGGGATCCCTTTGGGTGTGTGCGCTGGGGGCAGGATTGGTGTTTGAAACCAATACATGCAATGCAGCAGATGACCTTCTTTTGCACCGCATGCTAATAACTAACAACTTATGCATATTAGAAAGGATATGAAATTATGCCAATCCGAATGTATGGTAAAGCTACAAAGGGAACTATCTTCTTTCCAAGGTCTGGTTCAGGCTACAAGAAAATAAGGAAATGGGAAACAGAAAGGAGTAACAACTTTAAGAGTGCATTTGATAACAACTTCCACAAGAAAGCAGAAGCCATGTGACATTCACATCAAATTCAGGCAAGGGTTCTAGCATTTTTTTGTTTTTTGGGGCGGGGGTAGATAAGAAGAGGCTTCGCATACAGCAATTGCCCCATGGATTACTTAATGTTGGAAATAGCTTCATATTTAAAAGGGTGGCAGAAGGAAGGGGTACCCATTAAGGAATTTATTAAGTCCATCTTCAATCTAGTGGTGAAAGCATACTTTTCTAAAACGGTGATCAATGAAGAAAGAAGATGAAGGACGGTGCAATCACATATTGACAGAAATGAATTGTGTATGGTGCAATCACATATTGAAAGCGATGGATTGTATGTGTTCAGACGAGGTGATATTCTCGAGACAGCAAGCACAATTAGGCAGAAACTGATATACCATTTCCACTCATCGAGTGTGATTGATCCCCGGAGCTTGAAAGAAAAATTCCCTGCAAAATAATTAATTTAAGAAACAAATCAGTGGAAAGATATTCAGACTTAAGGTTGGAGAAAAAATGTACATGCCTGCTGGCGTGCCCTCTGAAACTCCTGCTCAAGTTGAGTTAACTTTAACCTACTATTTTCTAGTTGTTGAACATAAGCCTGTTACACCATCAGAACCATGATTATAATAGTATAATGTAAGACAGTAAGGTTATAAAAGGAGAATTACATAGGACAAAAAAAAAAAAGGAAAATTGTCAAGTTAGGTAAGTAAAAACTTGAAATTTAATGACTTAGAACCTCGTTTCCACAGACCATATGATGGATGATAAAAAAATATCTTTGCACAGACAATGCAACAGACAACGAAATTTTATTATTGGAGTTTATAAGTTTTTATATTTCCATGAAATGGTAATTTGAAAGAAAATATCATGGAGAGTTTTAAGTTTTTTTTTTTTAACTTTAAACAAAACAATGTTAACGGGTATTGTTCGACATACTTCAGTACTATACCAATACTAAAGAATTAAGGGTCTTGTAAAATCCCACTGAATTAGTTTTATTTATTTGATTATTTTAACATTATTTTAATTATTTCTTTTATCTAAGGCCCTGATTAGTTTTTATCAAAGTTAAAACTATTTGGGATACAGTCCTAAGCCTAAATAAGATATGTAATCATTTAATTCTAAATGACGAATAGATGAATTAAATTTATTTTTTGGATAAGGTACTCTATAAACATGCAATTTTATTCTACTTTAGAGTATTGCCACTAATATTTAAAAAAATGACAGAAAGTCATTTTGTTTTTAACTTGGATGATAATTTGGTCATTTATCAAGAAAATCACCAGTTGTGTGCTGGCAAAATAAGTCATGTCAAATACATGACATAAATTAAAGATTAATATCGTCATTAAACTGATAAAATTATCGATTGATCAATGATTTGCTAGTGTCATGACATACTCTTGCCAGTTTTATTATTTTAAAGACCACATTATTTTTGATTCATCATAACTATTTAGTGTGATATGTTCATGAAATGAACAAGATAAGATTCTTATTTCATATTTATCTAAGGAAAATACATTAACTATAATTACTATATATATATATATATATATATATATATATATATATATATATATATATATATATATATATATATATATATATATATATTCATTTTTGTATCACTATTGTATATCCATATCAACAAGGATCATTATAATTAGCTCGCTTTCTACATTATCATCAATATTTAAGGAGAGGTCTTTAAATATTTAATTAAGAAAATCATTCAATATTGCCACTAATCATGTGGTGCACCAATCAAAGCTCCTTCAAAAAGTCACGAGAAAATTTCTTTCATGACATTGTAGCTTCGAGTCCTTCACTTCGCTCAAGCAATAATATGCTAAGGATCTATTGAAGTTTTCTATTGTGGTCAAACATTTTTTCTCAATTTAAGCTTATAGGAAGGTAGTCTTTTTCCCTTGAAGACTTACGTGGCGTTCCAAGAATCTAATACCACATTTCTTAAAGTCTTCTATGACATCTTAATGAATGACAATGAAGTGGTGTGCGTTTTCCCTACAACTTCACATATGAAGGATAATTTGATATTTTTGGTAGAGACACACTGGAGCTTGCAAGAGGGAACTACACTTTGCCTATACTATATAAAATTTAACCTCTTTTGTAAGGAATTTGATGCAATCAAAAATTTGGGGAGGGACCCAAATTTTTGATCACAAAAACATTCCCTTACTAAGATAATAAAAATTCAAATAACTCATAAAAATTAGACTAATTAGACAAATAAACTAAAACACCATTTTCATATTATAAAAGGACTTACAAACAACTTGAACACTTGCAAACGACTCAAATGACACTTAGAAGACACCCTATAGTTGCTTCACTTGGAGAAGAAGGATACAATGGAATGGTACTTGCGGATAGACGAAAGAGGTTAGAAGCCAAGACGAAGGTTGGAAAGAGCACGCAAGATTTCCATAGGAGGAGGGGAAGAAGATTGGAAAGAGCCCGCAGGATTTCCAAAGTAAAAACCTCTCAGGTTTTTTTGTCCCAAAAATCACATCATAAACTCTCACATAACACACAACATCATCTCATTTTTATAGGCAAAGAAAAGGAATGCCAAAAGCCACCATTATGAATGCACTCATCATCCCAAGCATTATTTTCCATAGGATTTCCAAGAGCCATTTCGAAAACAGCCCAAGCTATTTCGGAAAAACAGCCCAGCATTAATTCTGTTACGGGAATCATAGGTAACTCACGGCACCAAGGAGCCAAATTCTCGGAAAGCAAGCAGCCCACCAGAATCCAAAGCAGCAAAGCAACGGGAATAGCAGCACAGATCGGGAAAACAAAGGCTGGCTGAATTCCCAAAGGAAAAGCATTAAAATCAATAACTTCCCAATGAATTCTCAGCATAGAATTCAGCCCCCATTAAATACAAGCCACGGAATCCCAAGAGACAAGAAGAAAAGGGGAAGGGGAAGGGACAAGGCCACTCCAAAACTCTTCTTAATGAGGTACCTTTTTGGATATTAATGAGCTACTCCTCCACATGATAATAATGAGCTTGCACCACTAAAATTTCAACAACTAAAGCTCAAAACCGAAATCAGCCAAGGCTCCCATAAAACCACAAAACAGCCCAAAGGATAAGGTGGAGATGAAAGGACAAAATAATGAAGAGTAAGGAGAGGGGGAAGATGAAAAGACACAAGGTAAGAAATTAAAAGTAAAACTCAACTTGTGTTGACCCCCCCTTTGTCTACATCAGAATTTAATCCTACGAAGGGAGAATTGGGAAGCGTGAGTTTTCCCACAAATCCATCTATGAAAGATAGTTTATTATTCTTGATAGAGACAATTGGAGCCCACGAGGGGAAACCACACTCAGCTTATACGGGATAGTGTTTACTTATGAGGGACGAATTAAGAGGCATAAATTTTCCCCACAACTTCGCTTATGAAGAATTGTTCATTACTCTTGGTAGAGAAATGATAGAGCCTGTGGGGAGAACTATGCAGCGCCTATGCAGAATAATGTTCAATATGTTTTAAGAGAAGAAGCTAGAGCTTACAAAGAAGAATTGAGGTGTAAGTTTCCCCCATCTCCCATATGAGGTATTTATACTTAAAGCGGTGAAAATGAGTAACAAAACTTCTTTGGATTTTTGCAAATTTTTTGACAATTTTTTTTGTTAAATGTCTTTATTCAATTTTTAAAATGCTTTTACATTTTTATTTAAAAAATACACGAAATGTTCATTTCCTAAGAAAGAAATTTGAAAAAAAAAGTCTAAATGATGTGTTGGACCATGCCTCACGCGAGCACACAATATATTTTCACACAACATCAATTTCAATATTCAAAAATAGGGGAAAAATGATTCGTCACCAGAAAATTGATAGGATATCAGTGCAGAAATTAAGAAATCCTAGGCTGAATTTGCAAATTTCAGCAAGGATCAAGCAATTTTTGAGAGAAATCCCTAGGCAAGACACTAGGGAGCTTGATAATTGATAGGAAAATAGAAGAAAAACAACAAGATACAATGGATCTTCGATTCAAGAGGAAGATCCGGCTCTCCAAATCTCTAGCCGATGGCTAGAACCCAAACACCTAAGAGAAAACTCAAAAAATCAGCAAACAATCACATAACCCTAACCCTAATCCTTTTTCTCCTACCAGAGAATACAAATTAAAAGCATAATTACTAAAAAGCCCTTCCTTGATTAATTTTCCTCCAAAACCATCCACTCCTATTTGAATTTTCCATCAATGCATGGGCCCCACAAGGGGGGTCGACTGCTCCCTGCCCACCTAGATTAAATCAGGAGCTGGCCCTCATTTGGGGCCGGCTGGACCGGTCCATCTTGGACGGTCAATCAATACCCCCCTCCCAAAGAACCACATTGTCTAGGACAAAAACTGGTGTTTCATCTGCTCATACAACTCCCAAGTTGCATCTTACTACAGTAAGTTTTTCCACTTAATCAGCAATTCCTTACTTCCTCCTTCCCCCTGTCATACTCCTATCAACTCCAATGGTTCCAGAACCACCTTTAAGTCCTTTGTCAGCGTCACTGGTAGCTCTACAATTGAGGTGTGCTCCCTTATAACTCTTCTCAACTGTGATACATGAAAGATGGATGTATGGTCGTAGTTGGCAGTAGCTTCAATAGATATGCTACTGCTTTGATCCTCTCCAACATCACAAAAGGGTCAAAGTATTGTGGGGCGAGCTTCTCGTTCCTCCTACTAGCCACGATCTGTTGCCTATAGGGACAAAGCTTCAAATACACCTTATCCCTTACCTCAAACTGAATGTCTTTCATGTGCTCATCAACCTGCCTTTTCATAAACTGTTGGGCTCTCAATAAATGTCTTCACAGTTCTTCTAAAATCTTGTCCTGCTCCTCCAGGTACTACTCCACTGAAAATATTGATGTGGTACCCTGCCCAAAGTGCACCAAGTGAGATGGATCCCTGCCATACAATACTTCAAAAGGAGTTATCTGGAACGCCAAATGATACAAATTGTTGTACCAATATTTTGCCCACACCAACCACTTAGCCCACATCCGAGGGGTCTCTGAAGCAAAACATCACAGATATGTCTCTAAATTCCAGTTGACCACCTCTGTATGACCATCAGTTTGAGAGTGGTAAGCGGTGCTCCTCTTAAGCACATTCCCTTCAACCTAAACAACTCCCTCCAAAAGTGACCGAGAAACATCTTGTCTAGATCATACACTATAGATTATGGTATCCCGTGTAATTTGACCACATCTCTAATAAAATATGATGCACTATTATTGTCATGTAAGTATGTCGTAGAGGGATGAAATAAGGATATTTGCTCAGCCTGTCCACTACTACCAGAATAATTGTGAACCCTTTAGATTTGGGTAGCCCATTTATGAAATCCATGGAAACATCTTCCCATACTATGCCTGGGAGTGCCAATGATTATAGTAGCCCTCCTAGAGTCATTGTCATATACTTGTTCCACTGACACACCTCACACATGGTCACCATCTCCTCAACATCCTTATGCATCCCCTTCCAGTATAATTCAACATCCAATCTTATGTATGTCTTATGTACATCCGAATGGACCACAACAGCGCTTCAATAAATTCCTGTAATAGGTATGTGATATGAATTAAAGTTTGTGGCAACACAAACCTCCCATAATATAGAAGTCTCTCCTTATCTATTGAATAGCCCGGTGGCTACTCCCATCTTTCAACAGGTCCTCTCTGATCTATCTCAATTCCTAGTCCTACACACTCTCTTCCATAATGGCCCCCCAATCCAACATGAACGGAATCGAAATGGCTATCCATTGGAATTCCCCCACATATCTAGACAAGGCATCAGCCACCTTGTTTTTAAGCTCTGGTCTATATTGTATCTTCTCAAAATCATATCCCAACAACTTTGATAACCACCTATGATGCTCCTCAGTCACCATCCTCTGCTCTAGTAAGTACTTCAAACTTCTTTGGTCGGTCCAGACAATCAAATGTCGACCCAATAGGTACGTGCGCCACTTCTGAATAGCCAATAAAATGGCCAACAATTTCCCTCTCATAAACTGACTTCAGCCTCGCTCTGGCTATCAACACCTGGCTGAAATACACTATGGGTCTGTGATTTTGCATGAGCACTATCCCCAACTCATACCATTAAGCATTAGTTCCCACTATGAACATCTGGCTGAAATTGGGTAATGTTAGGACCAGAACGGTGGTCATGGTTGTCTTTAATCTCTCAAAGGTCTGAATAGTAGCCTTTTCCCACAAGAATATATCCTTATTTAGCTGCTTTGTCAAAGGCCAAGCAATGGTGTTGTATCCCTTCACAAATCTTCTGTAGTATCTCGTCAATCTTAAGAATCCCCTTAGCTCCCTCAGGTTCCAAGTTAGAGGCCATCTCAATATTGCCTCGATCTTTGCCTAATCAACGGCCACCCCTTCCTGGGATACCACATGCCCAAAGTCTCCACAATCATATGTGCAAAACAAAACTTCTTCAAATTGACCCTCAGCTGATGCTCCTATAACACTTCTAAAATCGCCCTTAGATGCTCCAAATGCTCCTCACTGGTCTTGTTATACACCAAGATGTCATCAAAAAAAATTGGGACAAACTTCCTGAGGTAAGGTCGGAATACCTTGTTCATAAGGGATTGGAAGGTAGCAGGGGCAATGGTAAGATCAAACGGCATCACCAAGAACTCATAGTGTCACTCATGTGTCTTGAAAGCTGTCTTTGGAACATCTTCCTCCCATCTGAATCTAATGATATCCAAACTTTAAATCCATCTTCATGAATATCGCCACTCTACAAAGCTCATTTAGCACTGTAACAAGAAACTTGTCTGGCACAGTCTCCTTATTTAATGCCGGGTAGTCCACAAAAAATTGTCAACTCACGTCCTTCTTTTTAACAAGAATAACAAGGATAGAAAAAGGGCTCACGCTCGACCTGACAATCCCAGCCTCCAACATTTCACAGATTAGTTTTTCTATCTCATCCTTTTGAATCTGTGGTTAGCGGCGAGGCAGACTGATCGGTGATACCCCCTCCCTCAGTGTGATGACATGCTTCTGTCTCCTTTGTGGTGGTAATCGCCGAGGCTGTCAAAAACTCTCAAAAAACTATTGTATAACTAGTTGTACTAAAAGAGGGATGCCCCCTCCTTTCTCCCCTCTGATCCCCTCCAAGCTCCGTAGCTCTACCATAAACACTCCTCCCTCCTCCTGGATGGATCTTACCATGGTTTTTAGTGACACCATGGCTTTGGAGAGTCCCGCATCTCCTTTCCTCACCACCTTTCTCCTTTCCACCATCAGCTCCATCTCCAATGGGGGAAATTCCTCCCTCACCTGGATCCCATGTATGATCAAGAACACTCCTTTACACACCTCTCTACCTGTCTCCATCTTCATAATCTCCATCATCACCCCATAGCATCCTGTGTCCATCAGTTTCAGCCCCAATTGGTCTATAACCTAATTGGAGATGAAGTTGTGGGTGACCCCACTATCTATCAGCACCACTACCTACTTGTCTATTATTTCTCCTCTCACCTTCATAGTGTGATTCGAGGTGAATCCCACCACTGAGTTCAGGGAGACCTCAGCCATGTCTAAATACAACTTTTCTTTCTCTGACAATGTCTCACTCGCACCTCCCTCCTCGCTTCCTTGTTATCACAAACAGTGAGAACCTAAAGAGTTCGGTACTTACATTTATACCCAGACGTGTACTTCCCATCACATCTAAAACAAAACCACTTTGTCCGCTTCTCCTGCACCTCGGCCTCTGTGAGTCGCTTGAAGTTGCCCCCTGAGAGAACCCCACCACTCTTCTCCCTAGGCGCTTCTCTCTAGAAGGATATTGTTTGGGTTCTGAGTGCTAGAGTTGTAGGGGTACTCCAATAGCCCCTCCCATGATATTGCTTCTAATGGTCTTTTCCCTCTTACATTTTCCTCCACCCTCTGAGCCAGCTCCATCGTCTCTCTCAGCCCCATGAGCCTCAGTACCCTGAGTTTGACCCCCATACGTTCTCCCTCAATCCTTGAATGAAATTCCCCTCTAATCCTTCCTCAGAGATCCCCCTCAGTCTCCCTGACAATAGCTCAAGCTTCTCTCGATACTCTCCATAATTGTCCCATACTGAGTTAGAGCAAAGAACTGCTCATGAAGGTGTCCTTCCTGGATGGCTCGAAAATGTTCCAACGAGCACTCTTTGAATTCTCCATATGAGTAGATTAGAAACCTCACCTCCCTCCATTGGAACCAGGCTAAGGCTTTCTCTTCCAAACATAAACTCGCCGCTATGAGTTTCTCCTCATCAGTCAGCCCATGAATGGCAAAATAACGTTCAACCCGGTACACCCAACCTTGAGCATCCTCCCCTTCAAAGACAGGCATCTTTAGCTTCCTTGCCCGTGCCTTCCATATCCCATTGGCTTCTTCCCTCGTTGTTTCCCCATATGTAGTAGTGGTGTACTTCCCTTCCTTCCTCTTGGTTGGCTTTGACCCCATGCCTCACCCCAACCATGCCCTTCAATTTAAGAGGAAGATCCGGCTCTCCAAATCTCTAGCTAGCGGCTAGAGCCCAAACACCTAAGAGAAAACTCAGAAAATTAGCAAACAATCACATAACCCTAACCCTAATCCCTTCCCTCCTATTAAAGAATACAAATTAAAAGCATAATTACTAAATAGCCCTTCCCTGATTAATTTCCCTCCAAACCGCCCCCTCCTATTTGAATTTGTCATCAATGCATGGACCCCACAAGGGGGGCCAGTTGATCTTTGTCTGGCTGGAGTAAACCAGGAGCCGGCTTTAGTTTGGGGCTAGCTGGACCGGTCTTTGGATTAAACACAAATCTTGATGTAATATTTGAGTTAGAAACTTCCAAAATTAAATTCAAGTCCATCTAAACTCTAATTTTGACAAACTTAAAGTCGAACTTAATATCTCGATGAGACAACTCCAATGACATCCAAAGTGTTCCAACACAAATTTAAATGAGCTCAAATCAAACACTTAAAGTGCGATTAAAACTTCGAGACATCAATTGAAGAACCAAATGATCTTTTATTTGTGCATGTTCGATGAGAGAAAACTAACGAGTCCAATATAACTTAATTTTGAGGTCATTAAAATACTTAAATGTTGAAATAATAATATATGATCAAAAGAATTAATAAGGGCTATCTAATGAATTGTTTTAAGAATTTAGCTAAAATTATAAAAATGTAACTCTGAAAAACTATACATAGGCTCCATTCTCAACATTAAAGGGTAATTAATATGAGATCAAAGAGAACTTGGAAAACTAAAGAACTCTAGAGCTTTATTGGACATTCAATGCCGACAATCACACAACCAACCACCATTGTTTGACCACAGTTTCATGTCCATCATCGTCTAATCACCATCACTCAGCCATCATATTCGATTCACCATCCACCGACCGCAGTTATATGATTATTGATGCTTACCTGTCATCAACTAACTATCATGATTTGACTCTCGTAATTCGATCGTTGTCATCCTACCACCAACACCCAAATAGCATCATCCAAATGTTGTTGTCCTCCAACATTCTCAGCCGGCAAAAGAGATCAAGTTAGTATTCTAAGTGTTGCAATCACATTTTCTCCAATTAAGGATAATAGCATATCTTTGCAATCACTATTTACCTAGTGGATCATTTCATATAGCCTAGGCTCTATGGCTTTTTCCCTTTCTGGGTTTTCCAAGCAAAAACTCAGGTCTGTCTCCATTCTTTTCTTTTACATGTGTGTGTAGGGATGCAAAAGAATCGAACCGAGCTGAGTATGTGAGTGTTCATGTTTGGGTTCATTTATTATTAGCTTGTTCAAGTTTGATGTTTGATTCAAGCTTTATTGTTTGTGTTCATGTTTGGTTCGTTTAAATTAATGGTGTTCATGTTTGGTTCATGTTCAATTCATGTTCGGTTCATGTTCAGTTCATGTTCAGTTCATGTTCAGTTCATGTTCGGTTCGTTTAGTGTTTATCGAGCTTTAAACAAACAAGAATTAACGAGCTCTATTCGTGAACATATTTAGGGAATGTTTTTAAACTATCAAACAAGCATGTTCATGAACAAAACTAACGAGTATTTTTAAGCTATCAAATGAACAAGATCTAACGATGTAATGATAAATAAGCAATTGTAAGGAAATTAAAACTACAACAGATATTATAATATTTAATTACTTTAGAATTTATCAATTAAAAATAATTATATCATTATGTTATAATAAATTAAAATATTTATATTATGTATATTTATCACTTTTATAATAAAATATTCGTGTTTTTATCGAGCTTATTCACGATTTCTGAATCGAA
The DNA here is from genome assembly GCA_022539455.1 of Dendrobium nobile. Classification (NCBI taxonomy): domain Eukaryota; kingdom Viridiplantae; phylum Streptophyta; class Magnoliopsida; order Asparagales; family Orchidaceae; genus Dendrobium; species Dendrobium nobile. Next base: position 37,897,935 of record CM039720.1, on the reverse strand, counting down.
CACGAATCGAGCTTAATGTCGAGCATGTTCACGAGCTTCAAATGATGTTGTTCGTGAACATAAATGAACCGAACACATCAATGTTCAAACTTTTTTATTTAAGGATTAAGTATTAAAAATATTGTTCAAGTTTGTTTGTTTAATTATTTAAACGATCACAAACGAGCTTTAATCGAACTGAGCAATGAGTAGCTCGTTGAGAGTTTAGTTCGCTTGCAGCCCTATGTTTGTGTGTGGGGTCGTCGTACAAAACTATAATGTAAAACTCTCTCTCTATACATGATCTTTCTAGCATGCCAGCCAATCAATTTTCCTAGGACATTGATATAATTAATCATTACAAGGAATTAGCTGCTTTATATGCTAATCAAAAGCTTGGGCTTGCCTTTATATTCCCATTTTTCTCACTTTCTATAGTAAACACAATCATTTTGATCACATTTACGTTCCACTTCAAAAGATGTTGCCAAATTTACAACGTCTTTGCAATGCCTACAAAATAATCGCCTACCGTTCACTTTTCATTAACTCTTTTACATACATCCTCTCTCACTCCAAACAAGCAGCCTCTAATCAACCCAAGACAATGAACTCAACAGATTAACTAAGCATTCATTAGAAAAAAAAAAATTTCTTTTCACTCATAACAGTAATGAAATTAAGAAAAAGCGATGAATTAGGTCCTGTTACCTTTTTCCTTAATCTACTTTTTCTGGCAGCTTCACGGTTTTGAGCAAGCCGTCTAAGAGTCTGCAAATAAAAATATTTATTATTAAGAATAAAAATTGGTTATGAAGGAATAAATACAACATGCTGTTTGAATAAAGCTGATTTTTTTTTTATATACTTTCTGATCTCCTACTTTTTCTTTTGATCTGCCGCTAGAATCAGAAGCTGTTACAGCAATACCTTGTCCTTTATCAAACTGTGAAGTGGAATTAGCGAGGGTTAAAAAGAGAATTAAAAAAAACATCTAAAATCAAAACGAAAGTAGCATCAACATAGACTGAAGCAATGCACTCTCTTTATTAATAAAAAAAGGCAACAGAAATTACTTGGTGCATTCTAAAAAATGAAAGCATAAAACATATTTACAAAATATCGTAACATTATTTTACAAAATAGGAAGGTAACAAGATCATGAAAATATAAACAAAACCAAAAGTAAGTTTTGCCAGAAAATGCACTTGGGATCAAATTATAAAATTCATCAAAGAAGGATTTAAAGGCAAAAAAAACGAAGTAACAAGCAAGAAAAAAAAACGATAACATGAAAAAAGGAAAGTACAAAGAGAATAAGCATGCCGCTGAAGCACTCACCAAAGAAGCCAAGAACCAAGATTTGCAGATAACTTAAGGATTAATATTTAATACCAACCATAACATCATGCAAAAAACAAACATGAACCGACTAAATCTTCCCCTTTGAAGGTTAGAAGTGAAAGTTAAGTATATTCTGAACATGTCAATTCTTGCCTCCAATTACAAGTTCTTAAAAAGAAAGTTTTTCTGCAGATTTCGTTCTTCTTCCAATCCGTGGCACTAACAGCAAATAGCACCCAAGAAAAGAAGAGGAGATCAAGGATCTCCCTCTAGTAACAACATCACAACATTTCCACACAACATTAAAGTTCAAAAGTAAAGGTCTGCAATGAAAATATCAAAAGAAATAAAAAAAGAAAGAGGATCAAGTACTCTACCAAAGAATTTATTTCAATTGAAAAATATTCATAAAACAAGGTCTCTAAGGAGAGAGACAAAAACTAAATACAACTATCTTAAAGTAACTCAGAAGCTATCACAACTCAAATACAAAAATACACGAAGGAATAGAAGAAATCTGCTACGCTTGACCCATAAAGGCCAGTGTTCCGCCCACATTGGACATAAATAACAAGCATAAATTTCATGAGCATAAGAACTATCTTTACTAGGAAGCAGGGAAAGAAGTGCAAATCAAAACTTAAAACAAAACCTGTTTGCATACTGGACGACACCAAGTGCAGAGAACAAATTTAACTTCATTGATTGCCACAAAAAGTAGGTAAATGGTTCAGCATGTGGCACGACAACCATTAACACCAAAAAGAAAAGAAATATTTTTCCAGAAATACTATCTAAAAGAGATCATATAATAACAGAATATCACCCTATCGTTCCTGTCATCAATATCCACATCCGTGGAGGTATCAGTCCTAGGACTGTTGTCTGCCATGGTTGAATCTCCCCAGTTCTCAAATTGATCACTGGATAAAGGTATTAGACTAGTTTGCTTTCCCTTCTGCTGGTCAAAAGTCACAGAACTAATCCTAGTTGCTGGAGCAGTATCAGCTGACGAGCTCTGCCATTTAAGAATTATAACTAAGACCATTTTTTTCTATGAGCAGACAACACAGATTAAAGGACCAATAGCAGCTGCAAGGGTACACACAGATTATTTTCAACTTACTTTGACAAAAGCACCAAATTGAAGAGAATATGAAGCAAAGGCCTGGCCACTTGGTTTTTTGTTCAATAAAGGACCTGCAAAGAAGAATATTGATCGATGAACTGATTCATGAGAGAGAGAGAGAGAGAGACTTGAAGCAGGAGCTAACATTTTCAAGTATCAATCGCACATTAAAGAAAAAAAAGACATTATGGTGCATTTTGATGAAGAAGCGCATATATATAAATATAACATGAGAGGGAGAGAGAAACTTTCCTCCTAGGAGGAGGAAACATACTCTCCATCAATTTTCACTAACGTTGGATTAAAGATAAGATCGACTATAATGTTACGAAAAGAATATATGTTTTGATATTTACATTATACAAATGTAAATGACAGCAACTCAAATCCCTTTCAACTCCTTGCTAACATAGCACCGGTAATCTTGAATTCCAAAACATAGGAGATATCAACCTTCTAAAAAGGGATCTCAATTTCCAAACATAGCTACCTTAAATGAAGCAATCATACCCTAGGGCCTAGGGGAGAGAATCCTCTCCTCATTATGATCAGACTCGATCTTTGAAAAGCCAATGTCGAGCTCAAATCTTCTAATAGCAAGCACATTCTCAACAATGGAGAGTCGCATGGTGAATAGAAAGGGCCCGAAGAGAAAAAATATAGTTGTTTAAGGAGATTCTTAGACGACCAATCTGTAAGATCCGGTCCCTCTTGGGCCGGTCCTACTGGTCCTTTCCTGGACCGGCTGTTAAGGGCTAATTTGGAGGTTATTAATTAGAAAATGTTTCCTAAGGGTAGATTTTGGGGCTGATTTTGAGGGGACTAATTAGGAAACATTTCCTAATTGAATAAGAAAGATTTGGAGGCTGATTTGAGGACTAATTTGGGAGGAAAATAATTAGGAAATTAGGGCAGATTTGGGAGGGAATTGGGGGATGGCTGTTTGGGCATTTGTGGTTTATTGTATGCTTTAAGAAGGGGATTTTTCTAGGGTTAAGAGTATGTGTTGATTGGTGAAATTAGATTGTTCTTAGGGTGTTTGGGCTCTTGTTGATTGCTAGAAATTTGGGAGAGCCGGTTCTTCCTCTCCAATTGAAGATCCACTTGCATCTTATCTTTTCTTTCATATAACTCTCAAAAAAAAAAAATTCTTGTGTGTTCTATTTCTGATTTCTTGTTGTTGGTTTTTTGAAATTACTGAAATTAGATTTCAGCCAAGGCTTTTCCTAAATTTCTACAAGCACTTCCTATTAAATTAGTACATAGCAGTTTCCTGGGCTGAAATAGAAGTCATCCTCTTTGATTTCGATTGTGTTTCCTCTCCGATCTTGTTTTTTTTTTGTTGTTTGGAGGTCAGATTCATATCAAAGTTATTTTTTGCTAATGGTGCCTAAATTCGAGTACCTATGGAAGGAAAAAAGATATAAGTATTAAAATATGAGATCGGACAATTAAAATCTGAAATTTTCGATATCCAAATTAAACTTTAGGATTTTAAATGTCAAATTTCAATCGTCAACGAGAAGATTGATGTAAAATTTTTCATCTTGGAGGAGATGTTAAAGAAGTTGTTCGAGGGCCAGCCTAAAACGATGTCGTCGAAGGTGAGGGAAGCCACCAGCAACCAAGGAAGTGGGGAAACCCTAACCCTATAAGGTAAATGGAAGACTAGGAGGTGAAGATTTTGGAGGGAGAAGAGAGAGTTACTTCCTTAGAGCTTTTTCCTAAGGAGGAGCTGAGTAGAGGGTATGGGGAGTGGAGTGAGTAGGTCAAGCATGAAAGAAGGGGTGCTAAATTTGAGAGGAGAGGGACAGAAGTTGAAAAGGGAGGGGCAAATTATGATCGAAGGGGAGCTGAATTTGAAAGGAAATGGGCTAATTATAATCGAATGAGTGCTGAATTTGAAAGGAGGGGCTGATTATGATCAAATGGGCGCTAAATTTGAAAGGAGATGGGTTGATTATGATCTAATTGGTGCTGAATTTGCAAAGAGAATGTGAGAATTTAACTGAAGGTTTGGGTACGAGCGTAGAAATGATGATTGGGATACCTCGGGGGAACCACCTCCTTAGAGAATAAGAAATTATGGAGGTAACTGAGGGAATGGAAGAGATCTGAGAGTGAGAAAGCTGAAGATGCCTATTTTTGAGGGAGATGATGAACATGGGTGAATATACAGGTTGGAAAGATACTTTACCGTCAATAGATTGACATAGGAGGAGAGACTAACGACGAACGGTAAGTGCTTGGAGGGGAAAGCGTTGGCATGGTACCAGTGGAGGGATATGAGGCAACCCATGCGGACCTGGAGGGAGTTTAAGGACTACTTGTTGGAATGTTTCCGAACTAGCAGTGGAGGAGATTTCTATGAGCAGTTCTTTGCTCTAACTCAGGAGGGAACAGTGGTGGAGTATCGTGGGCAGTTTAAGCACCTAGCCAGTCGGCTGGATCGGCGTTTGGAGACTGTACTGGAGGGAAACTTTATGAAATGGCTCAAACCAGAGATTCGGGCAACAGTTAGAGTGCTGAGGCCTCATGATTTGGCAGAGGCTATGGTGCTAGCCCAGTTAGTGGAGGATCAGAGGCACCTAGAGAGAGGGGTTGGATGTAACAGCTCGGGAGGTTTGTATAAGATGACTACAACCTTTTTGGCGTCAAAGGAGCCGACACCGAGTACTCTTAGGGAGACTCCAAATGAAAAGACTGCAGGAGGAAGACCTGAAAAAAATTTCAAGAAACTCACAGAAACGGAGCTACAAGAGAAGAGGGCAAAATGGTTGTGTTTCAAATGTGAGAAGAGGTAACCCCAAGGCACGTGTAAGAACCGAACTCTTCAGGTTATCACCATTTGTAATGATGAGAAAATTAAGGAGGGAGTTTTTTTTCCACTTTGCGGACAAGGTGGGTCTTTGAGAGGATGGTATTGGGAGGGGGGGGGGATTGTTTGATTAGGTCCCTCATTGTTTGATTAGGTCCCTCCTGAACTGGTCCTACCGGTCCTTTGGGTTGGGGACTGATTTACTGGAGATTAATTAAGAAATATTTCCTAATTGAAGAAGGCAGATTTGATAATTGTTTTGGGGACTGATTTGGAGGGAATTAATTAGGAAATATTTCATAATTAAATAGGGCTGATTTTGGGGCTGATTTGAAGGAGATTAATTAGGAAATATTTCTTAATTGAAGATGACATATTTTGGGGCTGATTTGGATGGATTAATTAGGAAATGTTTCCTAATCGAAGGGGCCTGATTTGAGGGCTGGTTTGGGAGGGAAATAATTAAGAAAATATGGCATATTTGGGAGGGAATTGGGAGAGAGCTATTTGGGTATTTGTCATTTATTGTATGCTTTAAGTAGGGAGTTTTTCCTAAGGTTGGGAGTATGTGTTGTTTGCTGAAATTAGATTGTTCTTAGGGTGTTTGGGCTCTAGCCACGACTAGAGATTTGGAAGAGCCAGATCTTCCTCTCCTATTGAAGATCCATTAGTATCTTGTCCTTTCTTTCATAAAATTTTCAATAAAAATGTACTTGTTGGTTTTTTGAAATTGCTGAAATCAGATTTCAACCAAAGCTTTTCCTAAATTTATGCAAGCACTTCCTATCACGATGTTACCTTCCCTTACAACCATTTTTTATGAAGATATTGTTCTCCAAATCAAGGGGTTGGAGTTGGCTCGTGACCACAGAGGGACTGCTAGTGACATGAATTGCTATGCAACCAATCATGGACCGTCTTATCTTGGAGCGTGGTGACGATGAATTAGATTTGTTACAGAAAGATCTAAGTCCATCATGAATTGAGAGGCCATCAGGGGAGGGCTACTTGCAAGTTTACAAGGGGTATCAGAGAAGGGCTTACTCGCAAGGGAAAATGGGGAGGTGGATATGATTAGGGATTCATTGTCAAAGGAGGGGAAGAAATGGAAGATGGCGCCCATGTTGAAAGTGAAGGATGACTCAATACAAGAATTTGAGATTCTCTATCATTCATCAGCTCATAATCCACTGCAATGCACTGCATCGCATGAGCCCATTGCCAATCCTAACTTTATCGATCGATGATTAATCTTACAATAGAGAAAAATTAGTGGAGAATGCTATATCCTACTTGGAGAAGAAAAGAATAGATCCATTATCATGAATTATATCATAAATTTTGAATGGTTCATTTTTAAAATATATAAAATAATACTTTTAGCCACATTTTACAATACCAACAACTTCAAATCCTAATCATTCAATTTTTTTTATGGTGGGTGGAAGATGTACAAGAATAATGAGAAATTAATTAGGAATTCATTGTCAAAAGAGGGGGAGAAATGAGAAATGGTGCCCACGTTGGAAGTGAAGTCATGGCACAATAGAAGAAATTGATCTTCTCTATCATTCATCAGCTCATAATCCACTGAGATTCAATAGAATGTCATAAACTATCTGGAGAAGAAAAGAATAGATCCATAATCATGAATTTCATCATATTTGAATGATTTGGTTTAAAAGTAGCTAAAAGAACAATTTTAGCCACATTTTACAAAACAAAGACTTCAAATCCAAATCATTCAAATTTTTTTATCATGGGTGGAACCGTGGAAGATGCACAAGAATAATCGGTGATTGATTAGGGATTCATTGTCGAAGGAGGGGGAGAAATAGGAGATGGTGCTCATGTTGGAAGTGAAGTCATGACTCAATAGGAGAATTTGAGCTTCTCTATCATTCATCAACTCATAATCCACTGAGATGCACTGCATCACATGGGAGCCCACTTTCAATCCTAATTTTATTGATATGTCCCTCTATAATTAATCATACAATAGAGAAAAATAAGTGGAGAGTGTTATAACCTACTTGGAGAAGAAAAAAATAGATCCATTATCATGAATTTTATCATAACTTTTGAATGGTTATGTTTGAAAGTAGCTAAAAGAACACTTTTAGTCACATTTTATGATACCAACAACTTCAAATCCCAATCATTCAAATTTTTGATGGTGCGTGGAAGATGTACAAGAACCCTCCCTCCCTCCCTCTTTCTCCCTATACACACAAGATTAACCACTTGACATAATTAGTAGTGGGTAATGCACAACACTATCAAGATAACTATTCACATACTTCTTGTTACGTCACCTCTGTCGTTTATACAAAATCCACTGGACTGGTCCAAAGCCCCATAATCAGATACTCTTGATGCATGACCATTATTTTCCTCAGCACCCCTAAGAAAGTCAAGGCAATTAGATAAGAATAATGGATGAAATTCATTAGTTCATAAATTAATAAATAGATAAGTTATAAGTATATAAACATGAAGCCACTAAAATTCATAAGAATGCGAAAAAAACAAAGAAAATATTAGTTGAGACAGATATGGATGCAAAAGAAGCACTACAGTAATTAAAAGAAATTGAGTTATCAATCCCAGCAGTCTTTCTATTATCTAAAAGAGGAGCATCAATGCAGAACGATAGAGACTTTCAGTACATTAATGCAGTAGCTTATTAAAGCTATGTTCCCTCAATATTAGGGGTCTTTAAGTTTCTCAAAGGGGTCTTTGTATTTAGTAAAATCCATTGAAATCTTCTGAAATAGTCCTTAAAACACTTCTAAAGGCTTTAAATATGTTACGATGTCATGTTTTAGCTTTTACATTGTTAATGAACAAATTTACAAGACGTTTGGTACATCTAAGTTCAGATTAATGAAGACATGAAAAACTATTCAAAAGGCATAACCAAATTTACCCTTTGAAATGATATCAATCATTTCTGCAGTTACCCTTTGAAGAAAATGGACCACTATTGGACACAGTTACCCACTATCCTACTTCTGTCATTTTCTCAAAGGCAGGGTTGGTCCATGTGCAAGAGTTAATGAAGTTAATGTGAAATGCTATGAAGGCATCTTTAGGTCCTCGATAAATAGAAAATTTGAGACCTACACACCCTATCAATGCTAATATTCGGCTTACCAAGTTTTAAGGAAATCCTATAAAAACCACAAGATTTTGGTTTGCAACTCTTATAATATCTCCTTGGGAAGGATAACGTAAGAACTGTTAAAGTGAAAATTTACAATACATTTATTGTGCTACTATTAATCAACCTTAAGTTCAGTCTAGTGCAGGTTAAGGAATAGAAGTGACTAAATACATGGATTTTACATTTTTATATTGCAATGGTTAAAATGTCTCACTTTATGGTGTTTTTCTTCATAAAAAGGAAACAAGCACAAAAAAGTGAAGAATAAATTAATACTAGATAGATAAAAACACACCCTAAGCCACATATGCTACCAAGACTCACTTCTCCCTCTCTAGTTCTTTAATAGCTTTTTTAGACTTTCTTTGAACGACAAGCAACAGAGGCAAAGTAATTAGAGCATCATACTATAGATAACATCAATCCTGCAGCTGACCATTGACATGTAACTAAAGTAACTGGCGTACCCAAAAGAAGGCTTATATCAGCACTACCACGAAATTAAGTCATATGGTAGAAACTAGAATATCATCACCATCGATGACAGCAATCCTTCCAGGCCATGAGGTCAATTCTAGACTATTAAACCTAGTATAATGAAGAGGGAAATTGAATTCATCGGTCAACCAAGGTAGTTAATAAAGTGTAAGTTGCATAAGCTCAACCAGGAAAGTATGCAATTGTTTAGGGGTGTCAAAATGGGTCATCGGGTAGGTTTTGGGTCCAACCCTAAATTGACCCGCTCTCAGCTGACCCGACCCGATCCTGACCCGGCTATAGAAACGGGTCGGAAATCCAAACCCGAACCCAACCTAGTTCAGGTTCGGGTCAACCTGAAATGACCCGCCAACCCATTTTGCACTCAATTTTTGCCATTTTTTAATTTTAGATTTATTTAAGATTTTAAGTAATTTAATTAAAAATATAAATGCAAAAAATAAATACAAATTATTGCCAAAATACTAACAATAATAGCCAAATTACAAATTATATATTACCAAATAGATGTTAGCATGTTACTTGTATTACATATGTAACACATCTAATATTTTGTTGCGCATTACGGCTAATCTTTTTAATATGCTCTTAAGCCCATATATGTTTAGCATTAAAACCATGTATTACGTAATAGATGTATTCATATAAGTTATAATAGCTAGTATTTTGTTACATATTGCATATTAACAATTACAAATTAGTATTACATATTACATATTAACATTAAAAATAGATAATATCAAGCTGTAAAAAGATATGAGCTTAATATGTAAAAGATCCTCATTAACTAAATACTAACAATAATTGCCAAATTACAAATTACATATTAACGTACATAAGAAATCGGGTCAGATTTGGATTTTCGGGTCAACCCGAACCGGACCCGATTCTAAAAACAGGCCGGATTTCTGAACCCAAACCCACCCCGTATTGAATATTTCCCGGGTTGGGTCCGGATCGGGTTTTGGGTCGGATCGAGTATTGACACCCCTACAATTAGTCAAGAAATACCAAGGATAGTTCATATCAAAGATCTCAAACCGTCAATTTATTCTAGATCAAAAATCTCATCAAACCCTTGTCATAGAACAAACTACAAAATTATTTCAGAAATGCATAATGAACTCTTCCTGCAAATGTGATTGAATAGCTTCACATTCCCCCAGTTGACCAACACATTCAATATAATATGTTTCCAAATGGACCAACTTTGGTGAGGGTTGTGAAACACTAATTGACAATTCAAAACAGCATGCTCGCCTACTCAAAGATCCAGGAAAGAGAAGACAGGTTCTACATTGGGGATATTTTAACAAACCTCTCTAAAAACCCACACCATGCCACATTGGCCCTCAACTTTATGATTGCGCTTCTATTGATACCTAATTTATTATTGTTTCTCTTTTGTAGGCTTCAATTTTTCATGTTGATCTTTAGTGTTTGTGACTCCAAGGAAGGATTAACTTTGAGATCTCCAAAAGAACACGTGTAAAAAATAATCTTGATATATCATCAAAAATCATCTTTATCAGGAATGAACCTCAAGGTATGTTTGAATTAAAAACTTCCAAAATTAAATTTAGAGTCATCTGAACTCCGATTTCAACAAATTTATACTTAAACTAAATGTCTTGACAAGACGAACCAAACAATATCAAATGTGATCCAATTTGAGACTGAATGAGCCCAAAAAGTGTAGCTGGAAACTTTAGAACATTAATTGGATAACTAAATCATCTCCAAATTCTGCATGCCTATAATCGAATTGATCATCTTGACGAAATAAATCCAACGAGACCAAGATAACTTAATTCTGACATAATTAAAGCTCCTAAATGTTGAACAAATACTTCATGATCAAGAGAATCAATACGACTCGTCTGATAGTGTGTTCCGAATTTGGTCATATTTATGAGGAATGCAACTCTAAAAAATCTATAAATAAACTCACACTCTCCACATCAAGGAGGGAGGAGCTTAGAGCTAGAGTCTGAACTTTGATTTGAGATTCCAGAGATTTTTGAGGCTCTAAGGATTTCAAAGCACCATTCATGTACCGCCGCCAGATTACCATTGTTCGACTACTGTCTTCTGACCACAGTTGTACGATTAAAGTCTTCAGACCACCATCACCATACTTCGATCTTCCAACCACCATCACTATACAATAGCCCTTGGCCCAACATCATCCGACGACGGTCCTAAGATCACCATCGCCTGACTAAGATCCTTGAAACATCGTCGCCCACTACAATCCTCAAAACACCATCGCTTAACAATGGTCCCTCCGACCTTCGTTGTATGAATAAAATCTTCTAACCATCGTCTCCCAACAATAGTCCCTCCGACCTCTATCATTCGACAACAGTCTCTCGGACCATCGACACCCAAAAACGATAATCTAACCACCACCGCTTGATAACGTGTCTATCACCCAACTACAATCCTCAAAACATAGTCACCCGACTAAGGTGTAACATCCCCCGCTGCCCCTTCCAAAAAACACAAGCTGCAACAGAGAAAACCATAAAACTCCTAAACATTCATAACCAAATCATTTTAACTATATTCATACCACTTAAAATAGAAACATTCAATTTTCTTCATGCATTTCATACATATATAATTACAAAACAAATAACCACCTAAAAATATTTTAATAAAAACAGTTCACATACCTCTGCTAAGAACTCATCTCATACTACCATAAAACCAAACATAATTTTAAAAATTTAACCCGAGTCTAGTCAGCTTCCACTATATCCCTGGCATTTCCTGTAACAATGGTCAGAATAAAAATTATAGTGAGCTATGAAGCTAAAAAATATATGCAATTTTAATACCATATTCAAGTATATGAAAATAATATTTACCTGTGTATCAACAAGTCGAAGTAAGAACCGCATGTAATCATTAAAAAAGAAATGCATAGTATGGGATTATTTAACAGAAAAAATAAGGTCGCATGTAAGAACTATGCTTATCTAAACTAAACTTTCGAGTAGGTCTCATAATGCCAACAACATCACCACACATCACATACTTCCAACATCATTAATCATACCAAATATATTCAATCAGTACTTCATGCATCACAATATGTAATCATTCTTATATCTTTCAATTCATTAACTTTCTTTTTCCAACCTTAGAAAGTGGCATGTTCACATGATGAGGTCTAGGTCAACAGTCTGTAGGCACCTGAGGTCGCACTGCCTCTATCGTCGTAAGCTTTATATCATATTCAGTAGGCTACTGAGATTGCATTGCCTCTATCACCCGCATGCTTCATATCATAGCCCTTAGGCTCTTGAGGTCGCACTTAGGGGTGTAAGTGAGCTGAGCCAGCTCGTGCTTGACTCGATAACGAGCTCGCGAGCCGAGCTTATCGAGCCACGAGCTCGAGTTCGAGTTGGTTGAGGCTTGGCTAGTGAGCTCGCGAGCTGGCTTGAAATTATTTAATTAATTAAATTAATTAGCGAACATATTTTTATTTAAAATAAATAAATAAATATGCTCTTTACCTGTTTCGGCCTATATGATAGTTTTTAAAAAAGTATACATGTTTCAGTCTATTCAATAAAAAATATACCTGCTCGGCCTATATGACAGGACAACCTATACCTCTTCTTCATTAATATATGAGAGAAATTTTAAAAAAGTATGAATAAAAAACTATTAGTTATTTTCCCCAAAAAAAATTGCTGCATGTTCATGTTAAAAAAAAACATAGTGTTTCTACTTTTTGAAATATGAACAAACAAGGAGGCAAAATGAAAAATTGGGCGGGAAAAATGGGACAAATGCGAAATCTAGTCATAATCAAGCAACTCGCGAGCTGGCTCGAGCTAGTTAAGAGTGGGACGAGCTCGAGTTCAAGCTCACTTTTCGACTGACAAACCAAGCTCGATTATGCCAAAAGTCAACTCGACTCGACTCGTTTACACCCCAAATCGCACTGCCTCTATCATATGTAGGCTTCATATCATAGCCGCCGATGCCGGTAGGCTTCATACCATACTGAGATTGCACTACCTCTATTAGGTCACACTGCCCATCAGGGTCGCATTGCCCCATTCACCTACCACCTAATATGGCACATTCTCAGGCTTTTCTGATCATTATTTTTTTTTCCTTCCAAATTGTGTGACACTTGTCTATATATAGAAACATGCACATGCAGACAACTTAATATAATTGTCAGGTGTATCAACATATAGGCAAGTATGATTGTATGAATATCTATCATAAGATACAAAATAATAGACTTGCACATGATAGCATAATATAACAGGATCATAATTTACGACAAATTACATATGGCATGGCTACATAAATTATAATTTTAGGCGAGTTATAAATGTGTAATGCAGAGACCAATATTGCACATAACTAATTAAATTTACATGTATACAATCATACACAATCAGAGTAGCCTATTATATTATCAAAATTGCATATCTTATCTTGTCGTCGCATGGATACAAAATTGTATATCTCGTGTCTATGTATGTAGGGCACCTAAACTAAACCAAATCATTAATTGCTGATTTGCACAATTTCATATCTAACTCATACAATTAATTCAATTTTCACCTAACATGCCTTCCAAATTCCACATTGCATACAAGATTATGGTATCAATTTCCCTTGCAGTATTAATGCCCCAATCAATAACTGAACCCTGTTAAATTAGAAATGTTAAATACATTAACCATATAAATTCTTTTTATATGCACAAAATAAAATTCTTAGCTACTTTCTCTTTTTCTCCTCTTCCTCCCCTGATTCTTCTTTCTTCTTCCCTTAACCTTCTAGCCTTCCCATGACATTACAGGTAAATACTTATGGTTAAGACCAAGGCCATTTAACTAGTAGTTTTATCACAGAAATGTACCATTAAATTATAATCATGGTCAAAGCCTGTATGCTTAATAGTGGCTAATACCCCTTGAGCAATGAATAAGGTGTACTTGAAAAGGCAAAAAAAATCTTTTTTTAGCTAAGATCAACTCAAATTTCTCTCCTTCAATAAGCATATGCCCTAGGTCTACAAAATACCCTTAGACAAAGTAACTCATGTCTGCCAACAGGGATCTTTCAATAATGCTAGATCACTATCTCCTCTAACTAAGTAGACTAGTATAACATCTCAAGATGGCATAATCATGAAATTTTGATTGGGTTCTTCATCATTCCCACCAACATCCATTTTAAGAATAATGTGATAATTTTCAAATTCCATATTAAATTTGTTGCTACTATATACTCGGTATTTAGTACCTATAGAAAAAATGATCAAAATGACCCCTCAACTCTTTGTGAGAGACCAAAATGGTCACCAACTATTTTAAGAGACCAAAATGGTCACCAACTATTTTAAGAGACCAATTTGGTCCCTCAACTCCTCCAAATGGGACTTTTTTTATCCTGTCATCAAATGGTAGAGTTGATGATATTAAGTATGAGGGTAACTTAATCTTTTTTAATTAAAACATTTAATAAATATAATTTTTTAGAGATTATAAATTTTTAAAAAAAATTTATTAGACTTTTCTTTAATAAAAAAATTATAAATAATTTTAGTTTTAATAATTTCAAAATTCCCATTAGGATATTTACAGAAGTTTTCAAATTATAATTTTATTATATTTATAATTATCAATTTTAATTATTGTTACCAAATAATCAATATGAATAATATAATTACAATTTCAATTAATTATCAATCAATTATTTGTTAATTTATTATATTTTTTAATTAATTTAAATTAAATTAATTTATTCCTAAGCTATATTTCTTTTTTTCCTTTTTCTTGATGAATCTGTTTTTACTAATTCTCTTACTATTTTATCTCCATATTTTTGTGGATGTCTTGATTCAGAAGATTTGCTATGTTTGTTTTTTTCCTCTCTACTATTTGTTGCTCTTCGACTTCACCTCCTTCGCGTGATGTGCAAAGTTTTGAACGAGCAGCTAAATAACTTCTTCGCATCCTTCGACAACGTTCCTTCCTATCGGATCCAAGATCACACTTTGTCGTTTGTCTGTTTGATCGAAAGCAATGACAATGATGAGAGCTTGCTCGTTGCGAAAGTAGCCATCTTTCTTCCGTTGGCGCACTTCGGCCAAATCGATTGTGATAGATAGATGCAGGGATCGACTACGGTCGACAGACGCAAGGAACGACAGCGGGATCGACACTGCGGGACTGTGGGGTCAATGGGATCACTGCTCTGGGGATGGACTGCGGGATCGACGCGATTCACACTATGAGTTGGTCTGCGCTAGTCTACGCTGTGGGACGATATCTAAAAATATTCTTTGCTTATTCTGATAATGCCCCGCACCCATCTCATTTTTTATTTTTCCATTTAAAATTGACGATGGGATGAAAAAAGTCCCATTTTGAGAAGTTGAGGGACCAATTTGGTCCCTCAAAATAGTTGGGAACCATTTTGGTCCCTCATAAAAAGTTGAAGGACCATTTTGGTCCTTTTCTCAGTACGTATATAATGACCAACTTTAATTGAAAGTGCTCTCCCGTCACCAGAAAGGATAATTAACCATAACGGCTTGTGTTTATGGGAAACAAGAACTCAGATCTTAAAGTCTTCATAAAATGAGTGCGAAATCTCTTGATAGTATCTTATCTTCAATCTAATCTCTCTTCTAAAAATATGACTCAACATTTCCATTAAAACTCTACCAAAGCAGAGAGCTCAGAGTGCAAATATTTGGAGCCTACATTGTGCATGTTCTACTATTTATTTAATTTAATAGTTTTAAGGTTTCCTTTCAAATTTCCTCATTTGATGAAGATTCCCTCTTCTAGCGCACCATGAACCCGTTCATGTATCCTAACATAACCTTGAACCTTCATTTTCTCCCCCCAAAAACCTTATTTATTGTAGTTTTACTAGTGATTATTGTTAAATTTGCTTAACTAGCAGTGTTATTTTTCAATGTTGAATCACGGTTTGTTTCCACGCTTTCATATAGCCGTTTTAAACTTTGTCTATTACACCTTGCGGCACTAATTAGTATGAAACTATTCAGTTTTCAAATTTTCATTCAAATGTCCAGCATTGATGTAAAGTTTTTTTACTCTCTTTATTCAAACATTAACTTTACCAAATAGAATATTGCTTGAAAACATAAAACACATCCGAAATTCTGATTTGAAGGGTTTAGAATGTTTATGAAAATAATGAATAACTTCTATTTACACTTTTGTATAGCGCTAGGGTATTTCCTTCATGTCCAGCTTCATTGACCTGTCATTTTCATTCCTCCAGTTGTATTTGGTTTTCTAAGCAGTTGATGTTAAACAAAGCTATATATGGCTAATAAGGTAGAGAGGAAAAGAAGAAGAGAGAGAGAGAGACGAGAGATGTCAAAGAAGCACCAGCAACAAAGGTGTAGTAAGTAGTAACTCAACAATTGAGCACAGTTCAGCCATGACCGCCAAGGAAACTAGATATTCAAAACCCTAGTTTAAGATCTCACCTTGCATTGATAATTTCTATAAATTTCACTTGGTCAATTTCCCATGTTTCCTTTTGTTCTTTGACCATATTTCCCTCATAAATTCAATCATTATACAAACTCATGTTGCTTCTTTTAAATTGCTTCAATGGAATGTCCAGTGTTTTCTTCTGATTATTATATTTTGAAATTGATCAATATTTTCCTTAATTTAATCATCAGTTTGATTGAAAAGTCAAGCAAAAAACTTGTGTCCCAGCATAAAAGAATAGGAGAGTAAAACAAAAGGTTATATAATGTGAGAAAAATTATTGGTAAATGCATCTTTTATATAGATTTGGATCGATCAAGCCATTAATTTCATTATAGAAAACTTAAAGACAATTGCTAGCATTGATCAATGATTAATAAATAGCCTTTCAAATAATTCATATAGCACTTTTATGTCATATCCATCCACCTGAATGACTATGCATTCCAATAATTAAGTGTTTTATCCAAAAAAAATAGCATGAATCCCTTCGCCTTATTACTTGCACATATATCTATCAAAAAAGTTTGATGATCGTGACCAGTTCAAATTCAGTGAATATCAAGTGATTTGCTCAATAAATAACTAGACTTTTACTTGTTTTACAAGCTCAATTACTTAAAAAGCCAAACAGAAGCATAGCCTTATTTGACTGTGTATCCATATCACATAATAAGCAAATGGTCAATACTAACTGTGCATATGAATACAATTTCTATTGTATTAAACGGCCCTTGACACCAAAAATATAAAAATAAATTCAAACACAACACTCAAACAAACACTCAATACAAGAAATGTATCGAGTAAGCTATACAAGGCCAATGGCTTTCTTTCCTAAATTTTAGAATGCTAATAAAGTCGCATGATACAGAGATGACAGAAGAAACCATGACACAGCCGAGCATTTTTTATTTTAATTGAGCATTAGAAAATCCAGATAAAGGAGACCTAATATACCAGAATATGCGATCGTCACATAACAAATAATAACCAAATACTGCTCAAAAGAACAACGAGCGATTGATCAAAAGCTAATAAAGCAAACGATAACTTACACTGGTTGAGTCGAAACAACTGAAGGAATGAAGCTCGGCATCACGCCCACGGTTTCATTAATATCTTCCACTCCCAATCCACCTTTCATACTTGCCATCCACCTCGGCAACCATCATCACCTGACCTGAACCACGGTCCACGATTCAAAAAAAAAAAAACCCAGAGGCCAGTAAACCTGAACAAGACCTACAGACCAGTAAACCTAAGACCTCCAATACCTCGTGTTAAACACCATAGACAAAAGCAAGTAGATTAACTAAAGCTTCCCATAAGAAGAAAACAGTGGATAACCCTTCCGATTAGCTTAGAAAACAACCCTCGCACAAACATCTATACAGTAAAAGACAACCCGAGAGGCCACAATCTGCATAGATAAATAAGTATGGCAGCCTCCGATCGCCTTGAATGTAAAAAAAAAAAAAAAAACTAATACCTTGGTCAGCTGGAGATGGAGATACTTCCTCCAATTGGAATCGAAGAACAAACACTTAGAAAAGTGATTCCAGATTCCCCGGTAACCCTAGGCAAGGAAAGGATTCTGCGGCGACGCTTCACCTCTAAGATCTGCAGTGGACTCCCTTTCTTTCTTTGACTACCCGCCTTTTTCTTCAGTGGAAAAAGGGCCTGTCACGTTTCAAACCATTTCTGGTTTCATTTTTAATTCGAGAAAATACAATTAATTGACCTGCCTCTTCCTATTTTCTAATTATCAAAAGTTATAAATCAATTTAAAATTAAACTAGCAAAAATTATTAAATAAAAGAAATTACTAAATGGTATGATTTAAATTTTTTTTATTAATTGGCATAGTTAATCTAGACATTTGATGGCTAATTAATATAAATAATTAAATTACAAAAAATTTAATTTATAATTATTAAAAACTTAAATTAATCTTTGAAAGAATAAATTAAAATAAAGTGCAAGTTTAATTACTTGTTTAATTTGAGAATTTTACTTTGTAGCACTTATAGTTTACACAATTGAATAAATATTTTCTTTTTTTTATATTGTTAAAAATATATACATGAAAGTTTGTTTAAGATGAAATAATCAACTCTTGTATTTGTTAATTACTTATTAAAATTCATCATGAATGAAATTAATTTGAACCTTTATTAACTAGCAATTATCGGCTTGCATTAAAGTATTTAGAGTTTGCGAGTTTAGAAATTAGGGTTTATAAATTGATTTTTTTTTAATCTAAACCTTTCATTTATAGCCATCTAACAAAATCCAAAAAGTCATAAATTGATCAATATTAGGACGAGGTGATTAATCGAAAAATTACAGCCAATTATGTTATGTACACAAATGATTTGGGACTAAACAAAACTAGCTAGGTGATATATTTATATTGAGCCGTCTGATTTTTAAAACCGTTGTTATTTACACCGAGCTCTTTAAAATGAACAGAGATTTTTTGTTATATAAGTCAAAATGAGATTAGCCTATGATTATAAAAGAAATAAAGTCATAAGAGAATCCTATGTTTGAAAAGGGAACCAAATAACCTTTAAAAACAATATTTGGTGCTTGATCCTTATTCAAACAAAGCTCGAATCTATATTTTGAACTATCAACCATTAAATGTGAAACCAGGTGAAGAGAAGTTCACGAGAAATGTTTGCATCATGTTTGAACAAGATTTGAATCATATTCGAACACAAGTCATTAATGAATGCATATTATCCATTAATCTTCTTCACTATGTAAATATCTCTTTTATTATATTTATTTCAAGTTGCTCCATCATCAACACATCCATCAATTATATTTATATATCCAAGAATCTAAAAAGTCGAGAAGAGTTAGTTCAAATCATGTTCAAATGAGGATCAAAACACATTCAAACATATTAGAACACGGTTTGAACATTATTCGAACATGAATTTTTTTTTCTAACATGATTTGAGCGTTTTTTAGTACAATTTTTTTTTTAACCAGAAATTTTTGTACTAAAAATCTGTTTTAGAAAGCACTAAGAAAATCGTCTCAAATGAAACGTTAATTTTTCATCAATTTGTAGAACTCTTCTCCATAATACCTTGTAGAAACCTTCTTGGAAAACCTCTAAGCTACTCTCAAAAATGTTATCCCTTAGAAAAAGGTCATTTTTGCCAGTCCCTCCATCCAAAGCTGCTTATCTTCTTGATGAAGCCTTCAGCACATCCTCCAAAATCATTGAACACAATACATAACAAATTGGCACAGTTTGTCAAAGAAATGTTAATGGCTAGAGTCAAATATTTAAAAGTTCTTAAGCTAGCCTATGATCTTCAAGAATATTTGAAAACTTAGATTGATTTATATGGCTTGTTGAGCTATTGTAGCTCATTGTGATTTTAGTTCTTATTTTTATGATCTGGGAAGGAGAAGGAGATTGTGAACTAGCAATTCATTATCAGATATGAGGTCATATGTATTTTGTTATTTTGATTTTTGTACAATCATGACGTATTAATTTTTTAGTTATGTAACTCTTGCATGTAGCCATGTACTGTAGTGTAGATATTTATTTCATTGAAATGAAAGAAACCTGGTGGATGGGTTTATTTTCAATTTTTTTATATTTTAGTAGTTATGTAGCCAGTAATTTATTTCAATGAATATTGATATAAAAATATAAAATAATTCCAAAACTATATCTTGGGATTTGGCTGTTACAGCTTAATACGATAGGACCTATCCTAATCAGGTTGGGTTGTGACAACTGCCTCAATTCTCGGCTCCCTTTATGGAACTTTCTTGTGCTATGCCTAGAAGAAAGATCCTATCTCCTTGCTTCATGATAAATTGAAGAATCTCAGAGGAATCATCAAATCCAAAAATCTACACTTTCCAATTTAATTTTATTGGCATTGATCTTTGCAGTCATTTTTATTTTTCCATTCTCATCTTCTGAAAAAAAAAAATTCAGCTTTGCTAGATTTTGTGATGCGACTCATGTACCCCATGCTCAACCCTTTTGGAGTTGTTCTCAAGTTTGGATCTTGCAAATGTTTTTTTTTTATAAAATCAAAATTGAGTTTGGCCCTCTTTTTAACCAAAAAACAAAAAACAAGAAAGAAAGCTAGAAAAGTTTAGTGATGAGAGATGAAAAAGATGGGCATGGTTTTGTTTTCTACAGTTAAAGGTTTACAAAATACAGACGAGAGAGCTCGATGCTTTTTTTATTCACAAAAAGCATACTGTTGAGTCCTGGAATATTCACGGCGGTAGAGAAATATATAGTTTAATGTTTTAGCGTTGTACAAAGATCCAACACACAAACATATAAGAGAGATGGTGTAGCGCTCATAAGAGACACTATAATTTTTATATGGAAACCCCTAAAAATGGGAAAAAACCATGGGGTATTGCCCAGTTTGAATGAATCCACTAGTATTTGAAGCTGATTACAAATGAGGTCCTTCCTTAAGAGAAGGCCTTGGCTTGATGTCACAAATGTATGTCATATAGAGCGCATTACATGGTGGGAGTTACAATAATCAACATAGACATGTTTGTTTGGTTGGAAGGGTCATAGTCGGCACGAGACAGGGATCTAAAAGACCATTGTTGGTAGGAGACCGGGGTCAAAAAGATCGTAGTAGTAGGGCAGTACTCTGGTAGAAGTCCGGGCGTCAGGTGATGGTCTAGCAAAAGTCCGGGCGTCAGGTGGTGGTTCGACAGAAATCTGGGCGTCATGTGGTTGTCCGGCAGAAGTTTGGGCCTCAGGTGGTGGTCCGGCAGAAGTGCGGGCCTCATGTGGTGGTCCGGTAGAAGTTCGAGTGTCAGGTAGTGGTCCAGCAGAAGTCCGGGGCCTCCGAGCCTCAAGTGGTGGTCCGGCAGAAGTTCGGGCCTTAGGTGGTGGTACGGCAGAAGTCCGGGCATCAGATGATGGCCTGGTGGAGCTCAGGGCCTCAAGTGGTGGTCTGGCGAAGCAAAGATGTCAGGCGGTGGTCCGACGGGGGCGAAGGCCTCAAGTGGTGGTCTAGCGGAGCAACAACGTCAGACGGTGGTCAGTCGGAGGTGAGGGCCTCAAGTGGTGGTCTGGCGGAGGTGAGGGCCTCAAGTGATGGTCCGGCGGAACAACGACGTCAGACGATGATCCGTCGAAGGCGAGGGCCTCAATTGATGGTTCGGCAGAGCAATGACGTCAGCCGTCAGACGGTGATCCGGCGAAGGCGAGGGCATCAAGTGGTGGTCCAACGGAGCAATGACGTCAGGCGGTGGTCTATCAGAGATGAGGGCCTCAACTGGTGGTCCGGCGGAGGTGAGGGCCTCAAGTGGTGGTCCAGCAGAAGTCCGAGCCTCAGGTGGTGGTCCGGCAGAAGTTTGGGCCTTAGGTGGTGGTCCGGCAGAAGTCCGGACCTCAGGCGGTGGTCCCGCAGAAGGTAATAGCATCAGGTCGTGATCCGGCAGAAATACAGGGGTCAGGTGGTGGCCTAGTGAAGCTTAGGACCTCAAGTGGTGGTCCGGCGGAGCAACGACATCATGCGATGGTATGGCGGAGGCGAGGGCCACTAGTGGTGGTCCGACGGAGCACGACGTCAGGCAGTAGTCCTTCAGAGGCGAGGGCCTCAAGTGGTGGTCCGACAGAACTCCGACGTTAGGTGGTGGTTCGCCAGAGCTCAGGGCCTCAAGTGGTGGTCCGGCGAAACTCCGGCAATAAGTGATGGTTCGACGGAGCTCAGGCCCTCATGTGGTGGTCCGACGGAGCTCAGGTGATGGTCCAACAGAGCTCAGGCGATGGTCGAGGAGCAAGGAGGCAAGAGCGATATCTGATCTCTCTCTCTTGCTCTCTTGCCTTGGAAAAGTTAGATTCGATCACCGGACGTAGTGATACGTCGAAACACCAATAAAATATTGACATGTTGGATGTACACATATGCGCGAAATTTTAAGTCAAAAGCGTCAAAAGCACGGGTAAATTGCAGGCAAAGCACAGTCAAAATGCATTCAAAAAATGCATCTAAAGCACAGTTAAAATGCAGTTAAAGCGTAATCAAAAAGCAGTCCACATGACAAGTTTTAATTGAATGTCTGAACCTAATAATTTCTCTTTGCTTGGAGCCTCCCCTTTTCAAGCAACGTTTTGAAAACCGGACCGGACCGGCCGGTTCGATCGGTTCAACCGCGAACCGGTCCGGCGGGCAGTCCGGGCAGAGGAAGAAACCGGGTGATTTATTAACCGGATAAAAACCGTTTGAAAACCCGGTTGAACCGATTAACCGGCAAACCGGGAGGTAAAGGAATAACCGGCTGGTCTGCAAAAACTCTAATTTAAGCCCTTGATCTGCGAACGAACTGCGTAGATACATTGGGTATCGGTATGTATGAGGTATTAGTCCCTCGCGGCCCGTCTTCCCTAGCATACGCAACGATTCCACACTCCTCACTCCTCAGTTCTTCTCCCTCAATTCTTCAAGAAGTTGTTGTCCCGGACCTCCCAGCCGCCGGCGAACACCGTTTACTGCTCGGCGACCGTGCCAGTTAAGCTAGGGAAGAAGTCACGTTTGGCCTCCTACCCAATCCGTCGAGCTCGGACGATCCAGATTCCAGACGCAGGTTCTTGAATTTATATTTTTTTGAGTAATTTTTTTACACATTTAAGCTTGCATTTCTTCTCCAAATCATATCGATATGTTTGCATTTTATCAATTTTTCTCCATCTATGCTTGCTGTAATGATTGAGAAATACCGAATAAGGCATAAGCTGCTCGTGATTCAACCTGTGTAGACATCTTGATTTTAGATTTTTTATTTTTATGATTTTAAACTTGCTCTCTATTTTTCTTTGAAATCTTACTGTCTTAGAACATCATGGTTTTAAACTTGCTCTCATTCCTCTCTCCCGCCTCCTGGCATGGAGTCGCGAGCCGGCGGCCGGATTCGCTGTCCTTTGCCGGCTGGTTTAACCCCGGCAAGCAATCGGCCGGTGGTTAGACATTCTCTCTTGTCTTGGTTTTCTATGACATGTTTTCTCCCTCATTGCTTCTTTTTCTTTAATTTGTGAGTTCTAGTTATCAGAGAAATTATATTTTTCTGAATCGGTTTAGTGAACAGTCATTTTGTTTGTTGAAGATGGAATCTTGGGCACGATTTAGGGGACTTTGTCTTACTGAGGGCATTGAGGTTTCAGGAAAATTTAATATTTATTATATTTTTATTAATAATATTATTATTTATTACATCAACCAGTTCGACCAGTCGAACCGTGAACCTCTCCTTCTTCCGGTTCTTTGTCCGATCTGATTTTGAAAACCTTGTTTTCAAGAGAAAAGAAGGTTATATTTATAAATTTTATAAGTGTCATGACATGTAAATAGATTAGACATCAAGAGTAAATGGGAAGTGATTGGATGAACAGTCAATATTGAATCCCTTAATCATAAATCATTTGTCATACATTTAAAGGTCTTTATGATGTCAGAATTCAACAATTTTGAGTTCATTGGATTTGTCTCATTGAGCCAATTAATTTGATTATAAACATGTAATGTTTGGAAACTATTTGTCAATCCAAATTGTAGTCCAAACCTTCCAACAGAAACTCAGGTCCTTGATTTAAACATTATTTGGGCTCAAATTGTGTCAAATTCAATGTGGTTGAGTTCATATTTTCAAGATGTTTAATTTAATAATAAGTTTGCTAAAATCAAAGTTCAGATGACCCCAATTTTAATTCCTAAAGTTTCCAACTTGATTTTGCTTCGAGATTCATGCGCAATCAAGATAATTTTTTGATGATGTGTCACATACTTAACTAATTTATTCACCAAAGCAAAACAATACCAATTAGGAATAATACATACCTGTTATCAGGAAAAAAATTCACGAATTTGGCAGCAGCATTAAATTTAGAAAATTCATAGCAAAAGAGCTAAGAATGATATAAAAAAAGAAGATTGGCCACAAAAGTCTCTAATTCTGCAGAAATTCTTCTGCTTGAAGAGGCTAAACACCAACTTAAAGAGATAAATAACAATCACAACATCCGGAATCGATCAGTGCACTAATAATATATAGACATTGATCGCTGAAGCAAGGCAAGATATTCGAAACCCTTATAACCAGAAAAATTTTAAACCCTAAAAATAAAAAGGGATGAATTGATTACCATATAAAACTTCCATTGGATTAACAGAACAATCTCATACATCATAACATTTCAATTGCTTAATACAAGATGGAAAATAGATATACTATAAATCATCATTAAATCAAAGGCCAATCAACCATATGATAATATAGCCCCATCTGCAGCTTAAGAACTCGTGAACTTTGTAACAGCTTTTGTTCCCTCAGACACAGCATGCTTCGCAAGCTCGCCAGGAAGCACAAGTCGCACAGACGTCTGGATCTCGCGGGAAGTTATCGTCGGCTTCTTGTTATAGCGTGCGAGACGAGAAGACTCATTTGCCAGCTTTTCAAAGATATCATTGATAAACGAGTTCATAATGCTCATCGCTTTGCTAGAGATCCCGATGTCGGGATGAACCTGCTTCAAGACTTTGAAGATATAAATCTTGTAGGTCTCTGTACCCTTCTTGGCCTTCTTCTTCTTCTTCTTGTCGCCTCCATCTTTCGCAGGCAACCGCTTCTCGGCCTTCGGTTTCTTCTCGGCCGGCTTCTTCTCCGCCTGTTTTTCTTCGGCCGCGGGCTTCTCTGGTGCTGGTTTCTTCTCCGCCGGCTTCTTCTCGGCCTTCGGCGCCATGAAAATAAGATCGAGAGAAAGAGAAAACGAATTCGATTGAGCGAGAAGAGGATTGGAAAGAAGAAAGCTAGCGTTGGATGGACGAGAGGGGTTTTTTTGGATATATATGGATGAAAGGGATGGAATTCTACCGAAGGAAAAGGAGTGGGTCGGATCGGTGAGTTGGCAAATCTGTGGCGCTTGATAAGTATTAGTTCGTGCGGTGGATATTGTAGACACGTGTAAAACGATATTGATCCGTTAGTAAGAGTCAGGGATCGATGGTTGGGAGTTTTATGGACTTCCAGCAAAAGCGGATTCGGATCCTCTTCGGTTACCCGGTAAGAAGGTACCATGGACGCTAAAAAATAATTGGATCCGTCAATTTGATTTGAACTCTATTTGACCCGTTAAATAAATGAACGAATTTTGGGTCCTAAAATTTTACTATTTTTTTAAATAGGATAGATTCGAGTTGATGCATGAACTCAATTTTGATACAAAAGCTACATATTTAAGAATTTTCTTAATTCTTATGCTTGTTGGTATAATATCTTAATTTTTCAATTAATTTATCTAAATTCTATAGTTGATAAGTTTTAAAAAATATTAATCTGAACGGGCTTTTAGGTTATTCGAGTTGCAAGCGGGCTGTTCGAGTCCATTATTTTGACCCGTTTATTAAATGTGTTGGGTTTGGGTCGATTGAATTCAGGTTTGGGCAATTTTGAGTCGGACTTAATCCTGACTCATTAACCCATTTTGACACCCCTACCAATTATCATATATTTTTATATAATAAATAATAATTTTAGATTTTAATTTTTAAATGATTAAAGTTCATCAAGTCAAATATTATTTATAGTGCATAAATTATTATAATTTGGTTTTTAATCATTTTAAATTTTAATTCTCCATAAAACCTAGATCGAGCACGCAACGCGCATTTTCTAATGAAAAAAAAAAAAATTGCTTCAATATAAGTGGCTTATAACATTGAAATAATAAGTATCACATATGAGAATATCTAGTAATAAAGCAGTAAACATCAACTCTAGATCTTTAGGACTTATTATATAATATTTGTACATTTGCTAATATGTTCAATTTTACCGTTGCAAAAGGCTTTTAAGCCTATATGTAATGATCATTCAAATTTATATTTTTCATGTTGTGTCGGAAACATACTAAATCGTTAAATCATTGACGCTCCAAAAGATTATGCATCTCTTAGTAAATTTATTCAGAAACACTTCAATTTCTTTCACAGTCTGAGGAAAATGATGTTTAACTTAGAATTCTTATTACTAATTTTTATAAATTTGGAGCATTTGATCTAACATCTTGTACCACTCATCTAACAAATATCAAGTGAGAGATCTTACTGAATTTTTATTTTTATAAAATTAAAATATTAGTATATGTTGACATTAAAAAGAAATTTATTTTGTTGCATTTATTTTTGTCATTATGAGAGTAATCAACTTTTCAAAACTTTACAAGGCATCACAAAAACGTCTGACCTCGTTCATTACAAATTTAGGCTTTTGATAAATGTCTTTATTCTCTATCAACTCAACAAGGCCTTGCATAATTTCTGCCTTGTGACACTAATTCTATTTGTCATAATGAAAATGAGGATTCAAGAAACATACACGAAAGTAAAAGTCTTACATAAGTTGAGAATCTCATCTTCTCTTAGTGATAGCAGTGTATAATTTGTATAATCTCTTCATATTTCTAAAACTAGTTTTAATTGTCTTTCATACCTTGTATATATCAATATCATAGTGAGAGTTTTTTATCTGAATCAACTATACACAACAATCTAATCAATGGGCCACATATTTTGAGACAACAAAACACTCATTTAAAAAATTTAAATCCAAAATAATAGCTACAACCTCTTTTCCTTTGGTGGTTTTTGATAATTTTGAATATGTATAGAATTTACTAGCGATTAAAGCTTGCAAGTCATACTTGGGATCATAGGCACTTCTTAAAGTTATGAAGATAGTAGTAAATCGTGTAGCTCCTCGTCATACAATCTACTTCCAATATGCTCTTTTTCTAAGTCATATAGTATAAATATATAATTATAAATAAAAATTATCACATTTGATGCTTATCTAGTAAGCTCTTCTATGTGAGTCGTGATATATATGTCATTCAAAATCAAATTGAGACAATGTGCTGCACGAGGTGACTAATAAATATTGTTGAATCTTTCATGTAATATCTCACCAACTTTCTTATAGTTTGCAGTACTATCAGTTATTAATTGCATTATATTCTATGGGTCTATCCATTCAACTACCTTAATGAATTGAGAACACAAGGTTGGGACATCTTTGGTGCGAGTAGATGCATCAACTAATTTTAAAAAATATAGACCTCTTGGACAGTACACAAGAAATTTTATTAGTGTTCTGCTTTTGTTATTATCAGCCATGATTATACGTCTCTTCTCCTTCTAAAATTGTATATAGGAATCAATAAATAATCTGCACTCATCTTTGCAATCTCTAAGCATATTAACTCTCATTCTATAATACGATGGAATTTTGTAACATGGACCTATAATTATGATGGCATCGAAAGGTTTTAAGTATAGAGTGAATTCAAGGTATTGAATGTGATGCAACAATCAAGGAACAACCTTGCTACAACAATATCTATAAGATATATTACTTTTTTGGATGCTAAAGACGCATTTAAGCAAGGGTTAACATTCATACTTAGTTCTAAGAGCAAAAAAATTCTCTATGTCATCATATTTTATTTTCCCTTTTATTAACTCATACTCTATGTACTTCAGATGTTTGTGATTTGGGAAGAGAAAGAAGAATCCCTTCCTTCCTCCACAACATCTATATAAATATGTGCACTCCCATCTCCTCTTGTTCTTGCTATTTTATTTTTGATTTATCCTTTAAATTCTCATGCATTTAATAATGAACATCATGTGGTACCTTTTTGTAGGAAGTTATGTTCCCCTTCACTCATACTAAATGTTATTTCATTCTGTTTATGGCACCTCAATACCACAATGTAAGCATTTTGAATTTTTTCTTTCCATTAACACCTCTATTTTAGTGAAATGATTACAAACAATATCCGTTTTTCATGCACAATAAGACTTTATGTTGCGGGCTGAGCACTGGAAGCTTCCATTCTAACATTCACATCATATTTATACTAGTAAATATTGATAAAAGATTGTAAAGGTTAAACAAAGCAATAAATTGATAATAACAAAGAGATCAAGCTAAACAAAAGATATTATGATTTATGTGGTTGATATCAATGAGCAATCTCTATCTATCATGGGAGAACTATCTTTGTAGAGATGAAAAGGCCAACTTTATTGATAATTAAATCCATCATGCATAATTATCACTTGATGCTCTAACAATATTAACTACTAGTTACCAGTTGCTCACTCACTAACATATATTCAATCTTCATTCTACTAAACTTAAAACCTCTTAATCTTCTTAAAAAAAAATCTCAACTTGCTTAATCTTTCACTTACATAAAAAAATACCTAAGCAAACTATATCTCATTTGCAATAGCATGCATCAAGGTTTCTCACTTGGAATATCTTTAGAAGCAATTCATGACCAAGATAAGAAGATAGTTGCATTATGTTGATTGTTACTATAACTTCACTTTATATTGAAATACATTGGAAACTTCATAATTTCTTCGGTTTGGTGGTCCGACCGACCGGCGAGTGTTTTTATCTCAGTTTGATTCAAAACTGATTATAAAAAAGAAATAAAACCAGCCGGCCGACCAGTTCATGATTCAACCATAACAGTCGATTCAATCCAACTATTAAAATCATTCCTTTAAGCAAAACATTTTAACATAAAATAAAATTAATCAAATGAAGCACAAATATGAATACAGCTAGAAAAGCATTAAACAAACAAACTAGCAACCAAAACAAAACACAGCATACTCCATAAATTATTAGAATTCAGGACTATAAACAGAGCACTCCTCATTCTTTAAAGTCTGCAAAAGTTTGCAAAAAGAAATAAGAATAAAACATAACAGCAAAAAATAAAGCTGCATACAGATACAAACAGAAGAAACCCAACACAGAGAGAAATGGAATTAGTTTCAAGATTCAAACATAAATTCATCACTTGGCCATCATCACCTTGACAAACTCATCATAGTTGATCTGTCCGTCGCCGTCAACATCGGCCTCGCGGATCATCTCATCAACCTCCTCATCCGTGAGCTTTTCGCCCAGGTTGGTCATAACATGGCGGAGCTCGGCGGCCGAGATGAAACCATTCTGGTCCTTATCGAAGACTCGAAAAGCCTCCCTAAGTTCCTCCTCAGAGTCAGTGTCCTTCATTTTGCGAGCCATGAGGTTTAGGAATTCAGGGAAATCAATGGTTCCGTTGCCATCTGCATCCACTTCATTAATCATGTCCTGCAGTTCTGCTTCTGTTGGATTCTGGCCAAGAGAACGCATCACAGTGCCCAACTCTTTAGTTGTAATGCAGCCTGTCAATTTATCCATCCATAAATGAAGGTAAATGAAACAGAGCTTGGAGAAGAGATACAGTAGGATCTAAAGAATGGTTAGCTGTTCATAGCATATTGAAAATACAAATAACCATCACTGTTATGCCATAATTACATATTTTAGAAATTATTTTAATTAAAAAAAGTCAACAAACTAAAATCGAAATTGAATCCTCAAACTATTGAAACGATCAAAACAAAAGCTTCATACATCTTGCTAATATCTTTGTTTTTCAGATAACAACTACAATTTTAAATGGTTGTTTCTTACTACAGCTTTTCAGAAGTCTTTGTGGTTAAAAATTATTTTTTGCAACCAAAATAACTAAGTTATACATGATCTGTTTGGGACGGCTACAACATTTTAAAAAAATGATTACAAAGTTGTTACGGGGAAAGTAAATTTTTTTTAAAGCTACTGTGAATATTTTAAATATGTTTATTTCTTTAAAAGATCAAATGGATACTTTCTTAGACTAACACATTAGTAATTCTAGTTATAAAAAAAGAGCTTCAGTCATAAAAGTTTAAAAAAAAAAGAGGAAACAATAGCCAAACAAAACTGTAGTTGTGATTTGAAAATTAAAGAAATGAGCAAAAAATCAAACAAACCCTAACACTGAAATCAAAACCTAATTTTAAAACTTTGATCCTCACATACTCATTTTTTGACACTCAACTTTTTTGCTTGTGATTCTTTTGAATTCAAATAGAATAACAAGTCTAAATATGCGATTATCTAACCATTTAAGGGTGCAATATATTCTCTCAGTAGTTGTAAAATAATAACCTACAATATTGTTACAAGTGCAACTAAATCATTAAGAGTTGAATTCCTACGAGAATAACCTAAAGCTAATTAAAAATTTTCTTATCAGAGCACCAAACAATCATGTAACATCTATATCTACAAAAATTCTGCAAGCGAACATACTCTTATAAAAATGCGGTCATATAAAATTACAATAAACAAGTTTACATGATGAGTATCAAAACAAGTTAGGATTTTCTTCTTCTAACTTTTGTTCTATTTCCTTCTTGTCGGGACTCTTCCTTCTCTTCATTATGTTTGGTTTGTTTGATTTACCTTTCAACGAGTAAGCCACTATGAATAGTAAAAGTGATGCGGACATCGGTACGAAGATTTGGCGCATCTATCACAGGAGGCGTCGTAAATCGACGGCTATTATTTAAATCTTCATTTATGAGTTTTTTCTGAATTTTAGTTCTTATTTAATGTATTTCCTGTTTTACCCCTAAGTTAGTTTATGTGAGTGTTGTGGCCCAAGGGGCAATTTTGTATTTTGAGTTTTCTTATGTTGTGGCCTATATATAGGGCCTTAAGCTATTGCAATGAGGATGGATTATTGATATTAAAATTTTTTTTCACTTGTGTTCTTTCGAGAGAATGTTAGTGAGCTTCCTATGGGAAGGAATCGGAGTTTTCACCAGCCGCAGGATGGGTTCGGGCTCGTGACTTGAAGTTCCTTGGAGAAGGGAAAAGCATCACCCGTCAGTCTTTGGAAGAGTACAAGGCTCGCAGTTTTAATCCTGTATCTTTCGTTTTTATCTCTTCTTTGTTTTGTTTCGTTCCTTCTTATTGTTCCTATCCGTCGTCGTCATCCTCCACCTAATTTATTTCCTAATACTAGAGAAGAGATTTAGGAAATAAGAGCCCGCCCCTCTCAATACCGTGAGCTTAATTTGGACTTAATCTGAAGACCTCTCCCCTTGCCGAAATTAATTCCAACCTGTGCTAGCCGAATTAATCCAAGCTCTGTACGTTGGTTTTCTCCACCAAATCCTTCTCAAAATTCCTCCCACATGGAACTTTCTACCTACTAATACTGCAGCCAAGGTTTTCCCACCCCTACTCTCACGTCTCCAGCAATAAGAAGTCTAATAGTTGCTGTTTTTACCACAGCAAATTGCTGTCCAGCAATTCCTGCTTTTCTCAAGAGAAAATCTGAGATTCTTCTCAGGTTCTGGGCAAAGAAATCAAAATATCCTTTAGATTTTGGAGAGGAGATCTTCTCCCTAGCAAAGCCTCCTACCCGTTCTACATCAAAAAGTCAGACTAAGGGAGAACTCTAGGGGCTACAAACCTTATATTGTTTGAATGAGAGAAACTATATGAAGTTATCCCAAATTGTGAAAACATTTTTCAAAGGAAAAAAATCCATCACCTTGTGAATTCTCCTCCGAAGCTAACGATTTGAAGTTTATACTTTAGAACGAAGCAGATTTCATGATCACGACATGAATGTGGAATACCATTATGCTTTAAATAAGTGGATTATATATATTCATCTCTACTACAAAAAAAATGGGAGCCATCAAATGGATGTACTCAAAAGTAAAGGATGTTGCCATCACATGCGAGATTAAAATTAAGATTTAACAACAAAACAAAATATTATTATTTTTAAGTACTTTAATGCAACAAAGTTTTATTGGTCTGACCTTTATTATTACCAAGATCTCAAGAAAACATGATGCTATGATGCGGTAATTCTCAAGCATTTTATAGAAAGAGAAAGGGTGTTTGGCTTTATTGGACTTGACCAAATTTGTGTAAACAGAGAAAATTTGCCATCATTAAACAAGATTTTTTCTCTTATACAAGCCAAAGAAGTAAGAACTATAATGCCCGATGCTCTGGTCTCCGAAACATCGATCATGGAAACCATAAAACCCAAGGTGAGGGACTTACTGCTACAAACTCTTTTGCTAAAAAAGGAATGTACTGTAAAAATAATGCAACATATTTAAAATACTTTGAAGTTGTTTGGATGAATGTAAAATAAATATAGGGATTAACATTTTTTTGTTTGGTTTGACGTAAAATGAATGCAGTATAAAGCATAACCGATAGCAGCCGATGGTGGTGGCGGCGAGCTACGACGACGAACGACAGTAGTAGCGGGCAGCGAAGCGGCGATTGCGGTGATTACTTAATTATAAATTATTGTCTTTCTTCCAAAAAGAATATACCATCAATCAATCATCCAATCTTGAGTTCCCTAATAAAATGGAGTGGTAGAAATAAAAAATCGTCATCTTTTGAAAGTCAAAAGGACACTTCTCTTTCGAAATTAAAAAATGCAAACAAGAAATTAAGGGAGAAAAATAATCCTAACTGCATAAATAATCAATAAAATACCTCAAAAGTGATTGAATTCAAAACTCCTCTAAACTATCAAGCTAAATTCTTCCTCACTAATAACTTCCTATAAGGATTTCTCTAAAAATCCTTCGATGCAATGCCTATATACACATACACAAATTACACGGATAAATTAAACCCTAGAGCTCTCAAATGTGTTTTATTCACCATTCATCTATTAAAAAAAGGAAATAAGTGTTATTATCTTACCTTCAAAAAATTTCTTATTTTAAAAGATGTTATGTTTGATGAGAAGTAAAATTTGTTTAACCAAACACATATTCAAGGGGGCACTTTCATCTAAAAAATAAATCTGATAAAACTTCTATCTTTTATCTTGATATTTTACAGCACAAATTCCAATAAATTCAGACATAATAACCCTCATGAAAGCACAAGCCTAACCAAAGTTCAAAAAATGTATCCCTTCAAGTCTATATAAGAAGAAATAAGCCCAATAAAATCTCTAGCAAGCTCCATCCTGGAAATCATTATCAGGTATGATCAACCTATCGCTATACATTCTCTTTTGTATCTCATCTTCTAGCACACATCTTTTCAAAAAGTTTCTACTACTCATAAGGAAATCATAACAAATATTAACTTAAATTTCATTACAATACCACAAACTCTATTTTAGAAACTTGGAAAATAAGACCAAGACAATTGAAATGAGACAAGAGACGAATGCTCTCGAAAAGAACCACACTTGACAAATTATTTAACTATCATAAATAAAATAAAATAGTAGAATGCAAATTAATTTTTTTTATATAAAATAGAGCAGATGTAAGTCTTAAACAGTATAAAGCGAGATTGATAGCCAAAGAATATATGCAATCCTATGAAATTGATTACTAAAAAACTTTTGCTGCTGCTATGAAAATAAATATAATACACATCTTAAATTTTCTTGCAGCAATACCTGCATGGTTAATGCAATAGCATGATGTAAAAAATGCTTTCTTACAAAGGGATGTTGAAGAATAAGTCTATATGAATTCACCATATGGATTTGATAGTTCTTTTAAATTAAAAATTACCTTACATGACTTTAAATAATCTTCAAGAACATAGCATATTCATAAAAGTCATTACTGAAGTTGAATACAACCAAAGCTAATAAGATCATGCCCTCTTCATAAAATACTTCATTAATGATAAAATATCAATTCCCATAATATATATTGATGATAATCATGATATAATTATCACATATGATGATAATAGAAAAAACGAGTCTCTTAGAAAAAATCTTGTAGAAAATTTGAAATAAAAAAGTTGGCAATTTTAAATACTTTTTGGGAATAGAAGTTGTTCAATCAAAACAAAGAAGGAATAAAAATAAATTATAGATCTACTGAAAGAAATAAAAATGATTCATTAACTTGTGAAACTCCAACTTAACTAGGTCGAACATTAGATGCAAATGAACAATAAAAAAGTAGAGATAAGAAAATATTAAAGATGGGAATTGCTAATAAAGATATACTGTGATAATATATTTGGCATCAGTATCACCCATGATAAAAAACAACATGTACGCAGTAAGCATGTACAAGTGGATAGATATTCATAAAAATAAAACTGAAAAGAGGTTCGTTTGCACTTTATACATATCAAAAGAAAATCAACAAGCAAACATTCTCACCAAATGACTCTCAACCTCAAGTTCAAAAATATTGTATGCAAACTTAAAACGTGTTGAACGATCCATAAAAACCCACAAGTCAACCAACTTTGATAGAGAACCTTGAGCACACAAATTAAGGGTTTTAACCATTGGATAGATTCTCTTATAACTCTGACATTATAATCTGTGTCTTTCTCTTCTAGTTGTTGTCACCTGTTAGGGATTTTTTTTAATGATTTGATTTCTTTCTATTGTAAGGCTTACTGAGAATTTATATATACTTCCATGCTTTATGCAGAATCAACAGAGAAAATTCAAAGTAGGTTTTTCCACTTTTTTTTCTCAATTTTAACAATCCTTCATCCGCTTCAAATCCCCTAAATAGCATACATGAATTAATCCAATAATCCTTACTTTTACATGTTGACGAAAATTAATTATGTGTCATCAAAATCATGTCTACTTACAAATACAATACCCGACGTAAAAAAATGAATTATTGAATCTATGTATTTGCACATGCTTTGACCAAGCTACTAGAAATTTTATTAAAAATTGAGATAGAAAGTTGATAGTTTTGTTATGAATTTTTTTTATATTTAGATGAGAGTTTGACAAATGGAGGTAGGAGGGCGCTGGTTATGTAAATATATAAGATTTGGTTGCTCCACAAATAATTGTCACTTTTCTTCTATTAAAAAGAATTTATCAATAATACATCATTATTGTTTCTAATATGTAGTAAAAGTTTGTGCTACAGGATGTTAAGAAAAAAAAAAACACTTAAATTATTCTTAGGTGGCATCCTACAACAAATCCTTATTGTTTAGGAAGAAGTTATGCTATTATCATGTTTGCTGATAAAGAATAGTGCAACATAGTGCAAAACTGCAAATGTCCCATGAAGCCCTATTACATTGCAGTATTCTAAGATTAAGAATAGTATAAAATATTAAAAAATTTAGAAATAATTTATTAAAAAATATAAAAATATCCTAATGCAAAAATGTACAATTAATGTTATATAAATAGGATGAAATATTAATGTTATACAATTATACAAACACCGGAGATTTGCATATAGTCTATAGAAGTTCTCCAACAGTTTAAAACAGTGAGATTAATTAGTGCCAATCGTAGATATAATTGATTGAAATCACTACAAATTTGGTATAACATGTAGTTTTGACTTTTTGGGTTTTTGTAAGAACTTGTTGAGTGCTATTTCTGCAAATTCCTTTCTTCTATATGTACTAAATCTCCACCCTGAATGGCTAATAGAAATATAATGTTTAGAGCTTAATAAGATGCATCATTTTGACAAAATTTGGAGGAAATTTTTCATCAAATTCTAGAAGAATTTCCTTAGTGATCTCCTGGGTTTTGGAAAAACGTATTAAGTGCTATTCTGACATCTTCTTTTCTTCTATATGTACTCCATTTCCAACATGAATGGCTAATAGAAATATTGAGTTTTAAAGATTAATATGATCCAACATTTTGAGGAAAATCAAAGAAAGAAATCGTTCGTCAAATTCTTGATGAATTTCCTTGGTGATCTCTGTTGTAATATATAGGAGAACTTTGGCAAGTGTTTTTACATTTATATCTTTCCATCTTTGAATAAATATTAGATTAGATTGGATTGGTGGAGATAGCCAGTGAATCACCAACAAGTTCGAAAGAATTTTGATTTTAGTATTTTACCTTATATTTGGTGCTTAGGCTATACCTAGCTCGTTAAGTTTAGATGCTGGGTTGTACTCGTTCATTATAAATAATAAGTGGTGAAGATTTCTCAACCTACTTGTTGAGAGAAGGAGCCTAGGCTTATGGAGTAAGCGGATTAGTAGAATCCCAATCCTAAAGTATATTAAGTGTGAATGTAAGGGTGTTTAAATGTCAAACCACATAAAAATTATTATGTTTCATCGCTTTACATATCTTGGTTTTTAGCATATTTACTTAATTTGCTGCCTATGCTTGAATGTCATTTTAGTGAAATCATAAACTTCATATTATTATGCTCTTGTTTAGAGTAGAATAAATTTGTGCTTAAATTTGAAAATTGTCACATATAGCATTAGATTTTTCAAGTTCACCATTATCTATTTAGTTTGGTCATTTATGTGTTTTGGTGTTTATTATAATAATTATTTCAGGTTTTAAAATTAAGCTAATCATTAATATTGTGCTTAGTAGTTTATATAACTCACTTGTTCATATTACATTTTTAGTCACTAGTGTAGAGTCACACTTGTATGTTGATTTCATTAATTACAAGTGTATGCGCTAATATCTATAAGTGTAACATCATTTAAATTATGGTTAACAGTTGTACACTCATGATTTATCAGATTTTGTTTATCTTCTCTCATAAATTTGTGCATCCGTGTGTATGTTTAATTTGTATATTTGATTGCCAAACTATTAGTTTATGTATTTGGGGCGAGAATTTGAATTTGTAGGATTTTGAAAGATATTCTAAAGTACTTATTGTACTACTCCTCCTTACTGGTATGGCTTTCTAATAAAATTTTCACTCAAATATAGGTGGTTGAATGTGAGAGCCAATTCGAGAGGATTTGAGGTGATAAATGGGAGCGAAAAGAGGTTATCAACAAGATTTAAGTTGTACAAGAAGTATTTTGAGGTGGCCAACAACTACTTTCAATTAGGAGAAAAAATTGGAGGTGCCAAAACAATAGTGCAAAAGAGAAAGACAAACCATAAATTATAACAAAGCATAAGGATAAAGGAATGACTTCTAAGAAGAACTAATTTTGAAAAATTAAGCATTGATCTAAAACCAAATTGATGGAATGCAAAAATAAAGTTGGGCGATGTAATAACCTAGACCATGCTATGTAAGGTATTATCTTTGATCCAACCCATCCTATTTCATATTTAACCTTGTGATTTTATTCTTTTTCAAGTAAATTCTAAGAAGATCACTCATTCCATAAATGTTTTATTATGAGCATAGTAAATTGTGAAGTTCCCAAAAAAAAACTACCCATTACACAAAAAAAATATCTTATTTATCAAGGTATAACTCTTTAATCATATAGCCTAAAATACATTCCTTCCTTTACAAGGACAACAACAACATCAAGCTTTTGTCCCACTACATGGGGTCGGCTACATGAATCCTTTTTCTCCATTGTGTCCGGTTAAAAGTCAAATTCTCATTTAAATCTAATAAAAAAAGATCATTTCTAATATTTTCTAACCAAATCTTTTTAGGTCTACCTCTACCTTTCTTAACATGAGTCAAATCTAATACCTCTACTTTCCTAACTAGGTCATCAAAAGGCCATTGTTTTATGTGACCAAACCATCTAAGACAACTCTCTCTAATTCTTATCTTCCACTGGCGCTACTCCAACCTTTCCATGTATATGCTCATTTCGTATCCTATCTCTAAG
The DNA here is from genome assembly GCA_022539455.1 of Dendrobium nobile. Lineage (NCBI taxonomy): Eukaryota > Viridiplantae > Streptophyta > Magnoliopsida > Asparagales > Orchidaceae > Dendrobium > Dendrobium nobile. The sequence continues at coordinate 37,859,965 of CM039720.1, read as the reverse complement.
GGTAAAGTCATTCATCCACCTGAGCATTCACATCTCTGCAACACTTAACTTAATATTATGCTTCTCTTTTAATGGCCAACATTCGGCACCATAAAGCATTGCAAGTCTCACCACCATCTCATAGAAATTTCCCTTAAGTTTGAGGGGGACTTTTCTATCACACAACAAGCCGGATGCATTCCTCAACTTCAACCATCAAACTTGAATTCTGCTGCTAATATCCCCATCTATTTCACTATCACTCTGAACAATAGATCCAAGATATCAAGAGCGTGTACTCTTATTAATGACTTGCTCGCCCAAAGTCACAATCCATTCCTTTCTTTATAAATGTAAAATTTGGTTCTCATTTTTACGTCCTTATCTCCAAGAAGATTGTCATCTTAGAAAAAAAAATGTCATCTTAGAAACCTATCATGAGTTATTCAATATAAAAGCCCCACCCTCTTCAGTCGAACAAAGTTGACTCGTCTCTCCAAATCTTCGGCAACAATCTCATGCCTCTACCTTTTCGGCAACCATCTCACGTCTACACCTTTTCTTCTTCAAAGTCGAAAAAACCTAAGAGGATAGTGCAAAGTCAAAGAAATACCATGCCATTCAAAGTCATTCCATTGCAGTTGAATGTGTACCATGTTGTAACCTTTGGAGCCATCTTTGTACCCAAATTCGTGCCCTTCAAAGCCAAATTTGAAGTCATGCTCTTGTACCCTTGCCAAATATCCCATTGAAATCAAGTTTTTATCGTTCCATCCCTTTCTTAAAGAATCAATGTTACTAAAATCAATGAATGAAAAAAGTTAAATAAATCTCCCCAAACAACACATAATCTTCTACTTGATTCGTTTTTAGGCATTACCTTAATTTTCAAATATCATTAAGATAAGACCACGATGCTAACAAGATTTTATTTGCCTCCCTTTTTTTTGTTTTCTAATTTGGGAAATAATGTGACAATTGAAAAAGGATTAATGAAAATGATTAATAAATGCTCATGTGATAAAGTATTTAAGTATTTATTAATAATGTTTAATTTTCTTTTATCAATGTAAAGTTTCTTTTGCGAAGTACATGTATATGATATTAAACTCCTACACTTACTCTTCTCAAATAAATATTCTATATGAAATTTCTTTTATATTTAACTCCTCTCTCTTAAAAAAAAATTAATTGCAAAAGAAAGGGGACACAAAAAAGACAAGAAAAATACATATCATTGGAATTTAAGGCCCATGAGCCTATAAAAGGGGGAAACCTTTCGCCTTTGTAATCATCATCAGCGTTGGAACCAAAATTATCTATGGATCACACCCAAAACTTTACTAAGAGCACTATGTAAAGAGAGTAAAGAAAGGGAGAGAGAGAAAGAATTCCAAGTAGTGGAGATTGAATCTTCCTTAAATAGGCTTGAATTCCAAAGATTGCATAACTTAAGCTCAACTTCTGACTCTCTATTTACAGGTTTGGGCCAAGGCTTGGGACACCATAGGATTAGCTATTTATAAGGCTATAAATTAATAATAACGTTCAGGAGTTGTGTAGTGCAACTACCCATGTGTATATTGACTAGTAACCTCATGACGTCACACTGCAACCGACCTCATTGAGCAAGTCGCCAGGTCAATCGAAGGGATTTGCCCATTTGGGCGAGTTTTTTGGAAACCTTAGCAAGCCTATTTCGAGCTAGATTGACTTCAAATGAACAAGGTCAGTTTTGGCTTGACTAATTCTATAGATATTTGGCTGTACAACCGAAAACATTAATGGTTTGGGGAAAAATTAGATTTTTGAGTTTTATTCCACTCGTGTTATTGGGGGAGTGTGTGAGAAGATTACATAGGATTGAATCCTAAGGCCGGATGGGAGGGATAGTGTTAGAGTCTGTTAGATTTACAAAGTCGTGACAAAAGCATGATGGTGTCAAAGGCAAGCAATATTCTATTAATGTCAATAAAATACGAATCAGATTTCTTTTGATATCGACTCCTTAAATTTAGGAGTAGTATATAAGGATGTAAATTTTCAATTGTAATGGAAAAAAAAATGTGTGCAGCCAAACTAAATAAACAATTTTCTTCTGTTTTGAATCTTCAGCGGCATTCATTATTGCTTTGTGAGTTTTCATCACAGTCATTTGAATTTGTGAGTTTTCATCACAGTCATTTGAATGCTATCAATCTGATTGAAAATTGAGAGAAGAAAAGAATGGAATTGGCAAAATAGAAAATAAATGATGTTAAACTTTTTATAAGATGTCTGAAGTGTTGGCGAAATGACTTTGTCGTTTTAATCGGACGATATATGTATATATAATTTGAAAAATAGAACAATAATTTTTCCAAATCAAATCATTGAAATATTTTATTTTTTTAGCATATTTAATAATATTATAATATGAATATTAATATAGTTTTTTTTTTTTTTTTGGGATATTTAGGCCATTTAAGGCAAACTCACGCACACAAAGCATACACAAAAACTTGAACCCAAGACCTCTTAGTTGAAAGCATAAGCTCTCAACCAACAGGCTAAGATGAGTTGTGTGTTTTTTTTTTTGTTCTGATTGTGAGGAAAGAAAAAAAAAAAGAACATCTATATCAAAACTTTCAATTGAAAGAAGGCTTCTCAATCGTTTCTTCTGCCTACTATTTGAATTCCTCCAATCAGAGTAGAAACCTCACAACAACAAGCAAAACGAAGCAACAATGAAAGAAACCCTAGCACCTATCGGAAACAACCAGATCTATTTGAAATCCAATCAATGGCAGATAGAGCGGAATAAACAACAAGAATCCTTAAAAACCAGGGAAAATCAAGCGAGATCAAACGAATCATCTCACCGTCTCCATCCTTGTCGAATAAGCTGAAAGCCTCCTTGAACTCAGAGATCTGTTCGTCCGTCAGCTCATCGGCCATGTTTCAACGGCTGAGATTGTCCGCAGACGGCTGAAACTGTGCCCGAGGGAAGGCGATGAAACGTATAGAGAGAAACCGCGCGCGCGTCGTAGATGGATAGGGAAAGCGAGTGAGAGAGAAAGAGAGAGAGAGAAAGAGAATGGGGAAGACGATCGATCTCTTCTATAGAGAAAATGCGGAGCCTTTATTTTATAGCCCAGCTGGGGCTGCTGGGGTCACCGCCCACGGCCGTGCCTCAGCTTGTAAGTGGTTCTCTTACGAAAATACCCTTATATTTTTCGCTTATTTCATTGGTCGATCTGTAAGTGGATGAATAGTAGCCGTTGGTTCAGGGCGGCGGAGTCGTAATTTAGCCTCAACTGATGGCCGCTGGTTTTAGATCAGACGGTTGAGAAACCTGCAGCGAAGATTCTTGGGAAGGACTATTTTCAATGGTGAGAGGTAGATTCGTTGTAACGTACAAGCTTAATTTATCTAAAAGAAATATTATGTGGCCTTAGATTATATAAAAAATAAGTATAAATTACTTAAAATATAAGATAATTTTAAACTTATCATAGTTTATTTTTTGACATGTTATAATTTATTTGATGTTTGCGCCAATTTTTTAATGTCATTGTTGACAGTTTTTTACCGCTAGAGCTGCAAACGAGTCGAGCCTAGTCGAGTATGTGAGTGATCATGTTTGTGTTCATTTAATATCAGCTTGTTCAAGTTTGGTTCATGTTTGTTCGAGCTTTATTGTTTGTGTTCATGTTTGGTTCATTTAAATTTATGAGTGTTCATGTTCGATTCATGTTCAGTTCATGTTCGTTTGTTTAGTGCTTATCGAGCTTGTTCGCGAACATATTTAACGATTTTTTTTGCTATCAAACAAACACGTTCATGAACATATCTATGAACAAATATATTTATAATAAAAGCAATTGTCTATGTAACAAAGGCAATGATTATTTATATTTATTAATTTTATAGTCAAATATTAATTATTTTTATTGAGCTTATTCACAAGTTCAAAATCGAACACGAATCGAGCTTTTATCGAGCTTAATGTCGAGCTTATTCACGAACTTCAAATGATGTTGTTCGCGAACATAAATGAGCTGAACGCATTAGTGTTCAAGTTTGTTTATTTAAGAATCGAGTATTTAAAATATTGTTCAAGTTTGTTTGTTTAGTAAATTAAACGATCACAAACGAGTTTAATCGAACCGAACAACGAGTAGCTCGTCGAACGTTTGGTTCGCTTGCAGCCCTATTTACCGCCATCTCAAATCGTCATCACTCATAGCTATCGACCATCATTATTACAGGTTTCACAATATTCATTTTACTTAAAATAAAATAAAATAAAATAATCACTTGTATTTTTGTAATCATTGAACAACTCTGATCATTTCAAAAGCATTGTGTTCCATTTTACTATGTATTACTTTTTCAACATAACAAATTTCCCCTATAAAACTTAGGGTTTTTTATAGCTTTTTTTACTACTTAAACCAAGTGGTTTGTATTCGAATTTTGCATATGTAATGTGTTTGTGAGTTTGCCTTAATTGACCTAAATGTCTCCCAAAAAAGTATAGAAGTTTTTTTAAAGCAACAAAAAAGCTGTGTTCAAATAGAAATTATGCTTGAGATATAAAAAATAAAGCAATTTGAAAGCTGTCACAAACGAAGTCTTACTCCTAAATTTTAAATACATGGATGGTAAAATATTATATTCTTTCATGAATTATTTTGAGGACTCGATGATGATTTGCATCGAGGAAATATGAAGCTAAGGCTTCGTTTGAGAAGGTTTTTTTTCTGCTTCTTAAAGCAGCTATATAGTACAAAAATTTTAATTTTTATACTAAAAAGTTACTTTAAGAAGCAGAAAAAAAGTCATCCCAAACGAAGCCTAAATATGATCAAAATAAGCTTAAAAGTTCTATAGCTCAAGTTCTAATCCATCACATCTATATAGGGCTTAAATTATTTTAGTTAATTATATTTACTGAAATATAATTAAAAATTTTTGCGACAAATTTATATAATTTAGAATTTGTTATAACTTTTTGGAAAAATACTAACATAGCTCATTGTTGCATCATGGAGCATTCACGACAGTAGAGAGATATAGAGTTTAGTGTCTTAATTTTGTACGAGGATCCAAAACACACACATATTAGAGAGAGAGGTATCATAAAAGACACTATAATTTTTACGTGAAAAACCCTGAAAATGTAGAAAAATTACGGTGGCTTGCCCAATTGAAGTTAATCCACTAATGTTTGTTGTTGATTATAAATGATGCCCTTCATCAAGTGAAGATGTTAGCTCAATATAGAAATTATACATCATATAAAGGCATAAAGCGTATTATATGGTGGTAATTAAAAGAATCTAGTGATATGAGATTTGTTCTCAAAATAATGTTGGTATGTTTGTTTAATTCGTAGGATCGTAGTTGAGTGATAGTGGTCAGAGGGAGTGTAGTCGAAGGGCGATGGTGGACAAAGAAATCTTAGTATGTGGGTGATGGTGGTCAAAGGGATCCTAGTCCACTAGTGATGATGGTCGGAGAAATCATGATTGACATACCACGGTGGTTGGACGAATGGTAATCGACGAGCGATAGAGGTTGGACGAAGGCTCAAAGATGGATGCTAGACCAAGGTTCGACGGGGATGGTCGGACAAAGGTCCAACAGTGGAGGCCTAATGACGAGGGTTCATCGACAATGGTGTCGGGGTGGAGCTCCAGGATGCTTCAAGCCTCAAGGCTCTCTTGAGTCATTAGCCCATGGTCTAAGCCTCAAAATCCCAAGTTCTACAAGAACCCCCTTATGTAGAGAGTGGGATCTATTTATAGATTTTGAAAGTAAAATGCTCCATAAATATGAAGAAGATCTAGGGTAATTTTGGAGTGCTCCATCAGACAACTCATATTGATTCTCTCTATTATAGAGCATTCATTCAACATTTGCTTGCCTTAATAATGTTGTAATTAAGTAAGCTTGGACTCGTTTGATTCATCTCATCAAGCTGCTCAATTCGACTATAAATATGATATATTATGATATCATTTGGTCATCCAATTAACATAAATATAAGAACAATAAAGTCCATTATGATGCAAACTATTATTATATATATATATATATATATATAATTGGGGACCACCCAAAGTCTGAAAATAATGAATAAACTTTATTTTGGCATGGCTTATATATTTTTTAATTTCTTATATTTAATTTTCTTAAAAGTTATCTTACAGCCGCAAGATAAAAACAACGTCAGACTAATCTCAAATTTAATTTGCTTTAATAAAACTTTAAAAAATTTTATTTTAAAAAATCAAACAAATTAACAATATTCATCCTAAAATAATATAGTTGATTATGGATCACCATAAGTTTTTTATTAAAAAAATTTAAGGGTCCAATTTGATGGGCCCAGCTGAAGCATCAAAGAAGTCCAAGTGCTTGTCAATTTCATAAAAGAAAATTAAGGAGAGGAGAAGCCATTTTCCAAAGGTAATACACATCTAACAAGCAACCAATGGACCTAAGATGAATAAATTTTTTAATTTTTTAAATTTTTTTGTTTTGTTTTGGGGTTTGATATGGATGGGTTGATTTGATTTAAAGAATAAATTTATTTGAAGAGTGTTGGTATCATTAAATTTTAATGAAATGCATGAATCTAAGGTTATTCTTAAAAAATAAATAATATGTCGAATAAATTTAAAACGACCCGAAAACTATTTGACAAGATTCATCATGTAGTGTTGAGTGTCAATAAAAAATATTGGATTAAATAGCTATAAATTATTTAATTGGTTTGACCGAGAAAGAGAGGTCTAATTATATCGTTTATATGCAGTAAAAATTGGATTAGATGTCTTAATTATTTTTTTATAAGGATGGACTTTAAAATCTTCATATTTATTTTAAAATATTTGGACCTATTTTGAGGTGAGTATAATAAAAAATATTTATATATTTTAAAATAGGTCTAAGAGCTTTAAAATCTATTATAGAGGAAAGTTTTATCTTCTTCAGAGTAAAGATTTTTCACTTGTGGTGATTGCTAGGTTCATTCTATTAACCCAAAAGCTCCTCTTGATGAGATGAATGCCGACGGCCCTTAGTTGCATTGATGGATGCTCATTATTGTGCAAAATTTAGTGAACCATTTTTTTTCTCAAAATTGTTAAGTTTTATGTACCACCATTTTGTAGATCATATAAAGAAGGTAGGTCATTATCAATATTTTTCAATGAATATAATTTAGGTTTCGTTTGGGATAATTTTTTTATTGTTTTCTAAAGAAATTTTTTAATAAAAAATATTTAATTTTAAAAAATTTACTAAAAAAATGCTTTAAGAATCAGTAAAAAAGACATCCAGAATGAAACCAAAGAGATGAATTGCTTCCTCAAAACTACTCCCATCAATCTAATTGATGAAACATCAAATTATCCATTTGAACGCTCAAATGTGGCTTACTACAAAACAAATATGCTTAAAAAATTAAGAATCGTTGAAGTTGTTGCAACTTTAATATACCTCCATTACATAATCTATTTCTGGTAAAACACTCCTATTAAATAAAAGAATGTAATGATGAAGCATGATCAATATGTTCTATGATTCTAAATAAAGATGATAAATCTTATCATAATTATTCACATTAATTCAATCAATGAAACTTCAATCTTTGAGTACTAACATTTTGATGTGGCATATTTGTATCGCCCGACATGAACATCTACATAAAACCAAGAAACCAGGTTATCCAAATGGATGAGATTAGGGACTATGGTTAAGGCATTTGAAAACCAAAAGGTGTTGCAGCTAAGCGTTACTAAGTTCCACTCAACGTTACAACATGTCAAGTCTAGTCTATAGTCACCCACTCTCAACTTTCCTCATGTATCATGCTCGATCGAATGAGTCTGAATCTAAGATCACTTGGGAGCCATACGTTTTGTTTGTGTTAAATTCAGAGAATTGGAGAGGGAAAATGCATGATTTTATTGCACAAAATTATCTCTATTTGTAGATCTATACAAGATATCTTAATATAAAAATAAATAATTATAAAGTTATGCATAATTGCCCTAATATAATCCTTTATAAATCAGCCACCCAAAATGGAAGGAGATTGGCATGATCCAGGTGAGCCTCTCACAGATTCCTATAATGGCCGTGAGATTACTTGTCAAGGTACGACTGAGATTTAACAAAGATTGACATAATCCAGCTAAGCCTCCCATGAATTCACATCTAGACTATTGGATCAAGTGTTAAGGGACGACTGAGATTTAACAATCCTCCTTAATTGAGGAATACAAATCTGTCATTCTCAGCTTGATAATCAACCCCAGGAAGGTAGAGTTAGCAAGTCCTTTGATCGGAATGTCTGTAAGTTGATCTTTTGATGAGACATGATAGATACATATAAGAACACTATCAAAATTTTTCTTTATGAAATGTATATCCACTTATATATGCTTGGTCCTATCACGCTAAATCGGATTGTTAACTATGTTGATTGCTGATTTGTTTTCACTGTGTAGCTTCATTGGTCCTTCTCACTTAATCGTTATGTCTTCTAGAATCATATTGATCCATAGTAGCTCACATATTTTCAAGACCATAGCTATGTACTATGCTTCTGCATTAGACATTTCCACCACACTTCGTTTCTTGATCGTCCATATAACAAGATTTTCTCCAAGGAATGGCAATATTATAGGTAGATCGTCCATCTACTGGTGATCCTATGTAATCTACATCAATATGTTCTTCTGAAGTTATTCCACAATCTCTTCTGAAGAGAATCCCTTTATATGGATTCTCTTTAAGGTAGTGTAGTATTCTGTTTACAGCTTGCATGCGAGTCTGCTTTGGATTTTGGATGAACTGGCTAACCAAGCTTGCAACAAAGGCAATACTTGGTCTGGTGTGGGAAATGTAAATCACTTTTCACACAAGTCTTTGGTAAGCTCCCTTATCTATGTCTGGATCTTCTTTAGTTTTCCCCAATTTGAGATTTGGTTCTACTAATGTTGGTGCCGATTTAAAGGCCTCATTACCTATTTCTTTAAGAAAATCATTATTGTATTTCTATTGTGAAATGAAGATTCCTCTGCTGGAGTGCGCCACTTTAATTTCAAGGAAATATTTTAATGTACCAAATTATTTGATATCAAATTCCTCAGGAAGACATTTTTTTTTAATCACTTTCTCATTTTCATCATTTTCAATTAAGCTCATATCATCCATATAAACTAATAAAATTGTGACTCCCACTGAGTATGAGCACTTGAAGAATAATCTATGGTACCCTTAGCTTTGTATATATCCATTGAGTAACATAACTTTTGAGAATCTTCCAAACCAAGCTCTAGGTGACTGCTTTAGCCCATATATAACATTTTTTAACCTACACACTTTGTCACCTCCAAATTTTTTCTTGAATCATGGTGGAATATCTATAAATATTTTTTATAAAAGAAAAAAAAAACTGAGTAATACTGACCAATACATTGCAATACCTAGTTATACCGAGTAATACAAAAATCTCAAAATTGAACCATTAATTGTAAAATTTGCATACACCATCAGAATCCAACTTTAAATTAAACTTTCTAGGAAAGTATTTAATGTTAAAGAAAAAACTGAGTAATGCCAAGCAATAAAGTGCAATATTGAGTTATACAAACATCTTAAAATTGAACCAATGATTGTAAAATTTGCATACACCATGAGCAATTACATAAATGACGACTGGTTCCCACTTTCTCCAGGTGTAAACTGTATGCTTGTAGGAGGATTCCTCTATGTGGGTTTCAATTTTTTCATCTTCCTCTTTTCCCAGTGATCCTTCAATCTAGCATTAGAGATGCCCTTTGGTCGGCACTTCACAAGATCTTTAATAGTTTTATAGCCTCCCCCAGATATGCGTTTATTTTTTTGGCATTCAAACATACATTGTTCTGCCTCCTCATTACCCTGTGCTTTTATGCTAATTTGATATGCAAATCAGCAAATATAATTTTTAAACATCATATTACTGGACCTGCCAATCGATTGCAACACATTATTTTTTATGCATGGGATCTTCCCTTCAGAATATAAATCTTTCCGAGCTCTGGCTGATCATCTTGGCAGCAAATATTTTACAAGGATATTAACAATATCTAACTGCCTCATTACTCTAATGCAATGAGAATAAAATATACTCATCATCTCGAACTTTGCACAGCTGCATTTTATGGTTCCTTCAGAAGAATTAAATATAACAATCCACTTGAGTGACTCAGTAGAGTTGTTTATGTTCTTGACGGAAAACGTAGATAGGTCTAGCGAAGAATGATCAATGCACAATCCACTTACACCATGTAAGAACTCCTCTTCAAAAAATGAGTACAACTTTTTTAAATAAAATTGGGCAGCTTGCTTTAATACTGAGCTACTTTTCATATAAGGTTGTATCTCCATTTGACTACATCTAAAATCTTCATCTTGTTCATTCTTTCGCCAAGTCTTCGTCATCTTTTCCAAGCCCAGGAAACAATCAGTGATAGAACTTGTTGGTTTGGAAATTCCATAGCATACATTATTGGTGGACTCACTACGTTGTGTAGATAAAATGTCAATATTAAAATAATCTTTGTTGAATGCTGTAGACCACTTTTTTCTAATTTTGTATATATCTTTCAACTATTGATGACTCTAGAGGTTCTCTTATGTGATCATTTTATTCCACTTTCTCTCAAACTCCTTCACATAATCACACTTGCATGCTGAGACAATAATAAAATAGTCATTTCACTTTGTTGTTACTATTAAAGCACCGACTTTGGAAGGAGCATTAATCTTATAAATATGCCATTGACATAACCTATGCCGTGTATTAGGTAATGCAATCTCTATTGCCCTAGCCATTGCTTGGTCCTGATCGGTAAATATAGTTATGGGATGTTTGTTAAACATAATTCTTAAAAATATTCTAAATAGTCATGAAAAATACTCAATTGTCTCCTCAGATAAAAATGTCATGCCTAATAGAATGTTCTACCAATGATTATTCACTCCAACAATAGGGGCACAGGATAAATTATATTTGTTAAGATGGTAGCTTATATAAAAAATAATCACATCCCCAAAGCAGTCATAATCAATTCTCTCCAACCCATCAACCAAAAAAAAAAAAAAAACAACAACTTGTCCTCTTCATCAATTTGGATATCTCATGCAAACATGTTGTCAGTAGCTACCCGTTCTTTAAACAATTAGATTAGTAAATTGGTGTCCCCATCTTAATCTTGGTCCTCCTCTCTTTTTGAATGTAGTTGTATGCATCCCTATTTGTGAATCCCAGATTTCCTACACTTCCCACTTCATCAGATAGATATGTAAATGCATTAACTGTCCTTATCCCAGCTTTTGACATAGATTTCAATACAGATGCATTGTCATCACTAATGTGCCTAGATAATCTAAGCAAATGTTGATCCTCCGGCTTAGCCAATTCGTGATTGTGACTCTCTATCAATTTATTCACCATCCAAATTCCATCTTCAGTAATCGCAAATCTTATCATAGCTGACATACGGTTCTTGTGCTTGATTTTCAAAATTTGGTCTTTCTGTTTATGTCAATTTCCTTCTTGAATTCAACTTTCAAACACACAAAATCCCTTGATTTAATTCCCCTTGAATTTGGCCAGAATGAATGATGCTCTTTTCGAACACTAAAATCATGTGAATGCGTACAATGATAATATTTTTCATATGCTTCCTTCTTAGAGTTGTAAACACCATGTCAAAATTTTTTTCAAATTCTTATACAGACTAGGCAGTAATAAACTACGTGTTAAAAACTACATGTATAACGGGTATCAGTACCAGAATATACTATACCGAGAATAAATACCAAGATACCGAGTATAAATACCGAGCAGCACAGATCAGTCGAAATGTCTGCTAGCCTCGGTACAAAGATCGGTACTACGTACTATGATCTTGAGCTGGGAACCTCTACACAATGAGTTTATACCGACTAATACCTATAAGTACCGAGCAATACCGATCAGTACCGATCAGTACTGAGTTGACGTGATACTTTAGTCTCGGTACAAAGATCGGTACTCGTGAATAAGCTCGGGACAGGGTAGTATGTAATATCAGTTTTGCTTCAGGTTCGTCTGGACGAAGTTGGATCGTCCGGGACGATCGGTGCAGGTTGTGTAGAAAAATTTTGTTTGGCTGTATGGTTCGTCTGGACGAAATCAGGATCGTCTGGACGAAAATAAGTCAGAGAACCCTTCGCCAGGGACGATATGTAATTTTTCGTCTGGACGAAATTCTTCTCTTCATGGATCGTCCGGTACGAAGCTCGATCGTCCAGGACGATCAGTCTGGATATATATAGAAATGAGATATTTTGAAGAGAGAGAAATATCTGAGGAGAGAGAAAGAGAAAAAGGAAAAAGAGAAAAGCTGGTTTTCGGAGACCGCGGAGCGCTTTTCGTCCGACGCTGCTGTTGGGAAAAGTGAAGATCTCGTGGTAAGGACTCCGAATCCTGTTTCTGTTTTCAAAGATGTTGTATTTTTATCGAGATATGTCCGGATTTATATTTTTGTAGTCGAATAATTGACCCGATTTGAGATTGACACAACTTTCACCGCACAACTTTTAGAGTGTTATAGATATGATTATTCTACACGATTTGACTGTATTCTACGAATTTTCTTCCGGTCGGAATTGGTTCTACGCGGTTTTTATCGAATAGAAAATTATCAGGATGTTATCTGACTTGGTTTCTATAGAATAATAGTCTTGTATTGATGCCGTGGTTATTCTGTTGTAATTTGGAGAAATTCAGAATTTGTCTCTTTGCAGGATTTTTTGTGTAAATTCGATAGACTACTGTTACTCTGCCCGATTTTTGTATGATTCCTGATTTGACTGAAATTGATAGATTGAATCGATATGCCTATGATTATTGATATGATTGCTCTAATATTGATTATTGATTGCTTATTGATACTGAAACACGTATAACCTGGTTGAACATTGGTTGGAGATGATACCTGTACAGGATGGTGGGCCGACGGGCTTTCCTTTAAATCATAGATCATGGATCATGGATATAACGATGGGAGTCATAAGGAGATTATATGCCGACGGGCGGCCGACGGGCAATAGAGTGACGACTCTTTTCATAGAACCAATGTATTGATATCTACAACAGCAATATGAATTCTACAACAGCAACATGACCATTGATTATACATTGTTCAGTATTATCGTATTGATTGCATGTTTAATGTATTGATTTACGGATTTTACGGATTTGATCGAGTTTACTGTATCGTACGATTTCACTGATTTCATCGATCGACTACTGAACATTGATACTACTGAGCATTGTTATAGACATTAATAGATATAGATACTGTATTGAGCATGAACATGGACATCGTACTACTGCCTACCGATTCATTGATATTGCTGCCTATAGATTTTATAGACTCGCTGTTGCTACTGTTCTACACCGTATTGACTGTTGTATAGATTTCTTGTCAGAATGGATTGAAATTTATCGTATTGCTTTCCTCGATTGATTTCATTAAATAGATCGTATTGATTTGACCGTATTGATTTGATTGACGGATATTGATTGATTGATTGAATTGAAATGATTGATTTGCCTGCCGCTGCATTGACTGGTTTTATTGACTATTGATTTTCGGATTGCATCGATTACTGATTTGATTTCCACTGCATAGACTCATTGACCATTGACTGATATAGATTGATTGACTGTGATTGACTGACATGCATATTGATAGCATAGCCGTGCTTTGATTTCAGTTATAGGTATTAGGTGACCTGCTGGGCTTTGTAAAGCTCATTATATGTTGTTGATATTTTCAGGTCAGGGCTCGGGAGCAGGAGATAGGAATTGACCAAGATCTTCAGGTTTTTGTCTTTTGATCGATAGATGATTCTTTTGTACTCAGGACAGGATAGATTTCTCTACTTGTATCGATAGTTTAGTTCCTGAGTATTGTATATGATGTTTTGAGATATGAATCGACTTGAATATTGATGTTTAAATTTAATAGATGTGTGATAGATTGCTTACTGAAGGTTTATAGATAACTCTGGTAAATTGTTATGAAATTGATTGACATTCTTTCCAAGTTAGATCTTGGGGCATCACAAGTTGGTATCAGAGCAGTGTTATTGGAAGAATGGATTGTTACCAGAGTTGTAGGTTTGGATTGAGAGTTGGGTAGATTGGGTAGCTTTAAGAGCTTCATTGGCATACATCATTGCATGTGTGTATCATTAGTTTTGAATTGTGCAGGTGAAAAAGATATGGATCCTCCAGTAGAATCCAGTGTACCAAACGAGCAACACAGCGCAGCTCCAGTGCCTTCAGAGAGTATGATGCAGTTGGCTACTGCGATTGCACATGTGATGGGGGATGCCCAGAGCAAGATGAGTGGAAGCAAGGAAGAAGAGGTAGACAGACATTTGCAGATGTTCCACAAGCTGAAGCCTCCGTTGTTTAAAGGAACTGTGGGACCACAGGCTGCTGAGGATTGGATCCTGAGAGTAGAAAAGATTTTTGACAGCATGCAGTGTCCGGGAAATAGAAAGGTACCATTAACTGTGTTCCTATTTGAAGGAGAAGCGGAGAGATGGTGGATTGGACAGCAGAGAGAGAAATTCCAGGGGAAAACCAATGCTGAGATCACCTGGGATGAGTTCACTGCAGTGTTCAGGATGTGGTTTGTACCACCGTCAGCTCAGCGACAGATGCAGGAAGCTTTCATGAGATTGGAGCAAGGCCGTAAGTCAGTGATGCAGTACGAGGCCGAGTTTACTGCACTTTCGAGGTACGCTGCTCATCTGATTCCTACTCCCGAAGAAAAGTGCTATAGATTTCTACATGGATTGAATAGAGAGCTGAGGCATCCACTAGTACCTTTCCGGATCCATGAGTTTTCTGAGCTAGTGGAGCGAGCTCGATTGATAGAGATTGATTTAGCAACACCGGTACCGAGGTACGAGGATACCAGAAGGAGGAGAGATGAGGTACGACGAGATGATTCTTATAGAGACAGAGATAGAGAGAAGAGAAGCAGGTATGAGGGTTCGAAGGGATCTGCATCGGGATCTGCATCACGATCTGCATCGGTAGTATCGTCTGGTGGTTCTGGCGAGTGCATTCACTGTGGTAAACGACATGCGGGTCGGTGCTACCTATTGACGGGACAGTATTTTTACTGTGGACAACAAGGGCACAGAGCAGTAGATTGTCCTCAAAAAGGACTGGGTGGAAGGACTGATTCTGGCACAGGTACAGGACAGCAGAGGACTGTTGGCTCGAGGGCCTACAGTGAAAGATCAGGAAACCGGATGGATGATAGGACTGTCAGAGATCAGAGGGAGACAGTTGCGCCACGACCTCCAGTGGTGCCACGCATCTACAGTTTACAGAGTTTACAGCATAAGGATCAACAACGACCAGAAGATTCTACTGGTAAGATTGATTTGACTAACCGATTGATATTGACATATGAACATTGCATATTGACATTTGATTGATTGCATTGTGTGTTCTGTATAGATTTCGACGAGTTTTGTTTTGGATTTGGATTTCGATCGATTTGGTTTGCTTCGTGTTTTGCTTCGTACCTTTAGGGAAATGTCGGGACGACATTTTTCTAAGGTGGGGAGATTGTAATATCAGTTTTGCTTCAGGTTCGTCTGGACGAAGTTGGATCGTCCGGGACGATCGGTGCAGGTTGTGTAGAAAAATCATGTTTGGCTGTATGGTTCGTCTGGACGAAATCAGGATCGTCTGGACGAAAATAAGTCAGAGAACCCTTCGCCAGGGACGATATGTAATTTTTCGTCTGGACGAAATTCTTCTCTTCATGGATCGTCCGGTACGAAGCTCGATCGTCCAGGACGATCAGTCTGGATATATATAGAAATGAGATATTTTGAAGAGAGAGAAATATCTGAGGAGAGAGAAAGAGAAAAAGGAAAAAGAGAAAAGCTGGTTTTCGGAGACCGCGGAGCGCTTTTCGTCCGACGCTGCTGTTGGGAAAAGTGAAGATCTCGTGGTAAGGACTCCGAATCCTGTTTCTGTTTTCAAAGATGTTGTATTTTTATCGAGATATGTCCGGATTTATATTTTTGTAGTCGAATAATTGACCCGATTTGAGATTGACACAACTTTCACCGCACAACTTTTAGAGTGTTATAGATATGATTATTCTACACGATTTGACTGTATTCTACGAATTTTCTTCCGGTCGGAATTGGTTCTACGCGGTTTTTATCGAATAGAAAATTATCAGGATGTTTTCTGACTTGGTTTCTATAGAATAATAGTCTTGTATTGATGCCGTGGTTATTCTGTTGTAATTTGGAGAAATTCAGAATTTGTCTCTTTGCAGGATTTTTTGTGTAAATTCGATAGACTACTGTTACTCTGCCCGATTTTTGTATGATTCCTGATTTGACTGAAATTGATAGATTGAATCGATATGCCTATGATTATTGATATGATTGCTCTAATATTGATTATTGATTGCTTATTGATACTGAAACACGTATAACCTGGTTGAACATTGGTTGGAGATGATACCTGTACAGGATGGTGGGCCGACGGGCTTTCCTTTAAATCATAGATCATGGATCATGGATATAACGATGGGAGTCATAAGGAGATTATATGCCGACGGGCGGCCGACGGGCAATAGAGTGACGACTCTTTTCATAGAACCAATGTATTGATATCTACAACAGCAATATGAATTCTACAACAGCAACATGACCATTGATTATACATTGTTCAGTATTATCGTATTGATTGCATGTTTAATGTATTGATTTACGGATTTTACGGATTTGATCGAGTTTACTGTATCGTACGATTTCACTGATTTCATCGATCGACTACTGAACATTGATACTACTGAGCATTGTTATAGACATTAATAGATATAGATACTGTATTGAGCATGAACATGGACATCGTACTACTGCCTACCGATTCATTGATATTGCTGCCTATAGATTTTATAGACTCGCTGTTGCTACTGTTCTACACCGTATTGACTGTTGTATAGATTTCTTGTCAGAATGGATTGAAATTTATCGTATTGCTTTCCTCGATTGATTTCATTAAATAGATCGTATTGATTTGACCGTATTGATTTGATTGACGGATATTGATTGATTGATTGAATTGAAATGATTGATTTGCCTGCCGCTGCATTGACTGGTTTTATTGACTATTGATTTTCGGATTGCATCGATTACTGATTTGATTTCCACTGCATAGACTCATTGACCATTGACTGATATAGATTGATTGACTGTGATTGACTGACATGCATATTGATAGCATAGCCGTGCTTTGATTTCAGTTATAGGTATTAGGTGACCTGCTGGGCTTTGTAAAGCTCATTATATGTGGTTGATATTTTCAGGTCAGGGCTCGGGAGCAGGAGATAGGAATTGACCAAGATCTTCAGGTTTTTGTCTTTTGATCGATAGATGATTCTTTTGTACTCAGGACAGGATAGATTTCTCTACTTGTATCGATAGTTTAGTTCCTGAGTATTGTATATGATGTTTTGAGATATGAATCGACTTGAATATTGATGTTTAAATTTAATAGATGTGTGATAGATTGCTTACTGAAGGTTTATAGATAACTCTGGTAAATTGTTATGAAATTGATTGACATTCTTTCCAAGTTAGATCTTGGGGCATCACATAATATATAATCGATGTATTGCTCGATTTCGACATACAATACATGTTGAACTCGTGATAATACATTATATTGGTCGAAACCGAGATATATCGGTAATCAAGAAAAAAAAAACTGTATATAGATAAGAAATTACTTGTAATAAATCAGAGAAATCTTTATCAACAGAAAACATCCCTACAATATGCTCGAAATCATCAATGTCTTCCAAAGATAGATCCATTTTCGTTTCTTCGATCTCCTCGAACCGTTCACGAAACTTTTCTCTGCGTTCTTTAAACCCTAAATCCTCTATAACGTCTATAGAATAATCCGACAAGAGGATATTCGATTTTTAAATAAGGCGGGGATTTTAATTTTTCGTGCCCAATTCATATTTACTACGTCGAGCCGACCTGATATAGTTAAAACACATGTAAAATCTACATAATACAACAATTTGGGTCGGGTCATCGGGTTGCTACGTGGCGCCATTTTATTGGCATCCGGAGGTAGAGCTACGTGCGTACACCGGACCTAATAAAAATTCAATTTCGAGGATTTGTACAACATATATGATATGAAAGTATCACTAATTTCTAGAGTCATGAAATTCCACAACCATGACATAATCATAGAGTTTGCTACATCCCATGCCCAAAAATTAGGATCTTCTTCTTTTGGTCACACCCTAAGAAGGTTATTATATGTTCTTTCCCTTTTAAGTACGCCTTCACAAATTGAGATCTCTTCAAGTATTTTTTCCTATATAGGCGATATAAAGATTGCATATTTTTGGAGATCTCCTTATCCTCGGTGCACCATAAAGTTCCCCATTTGGTCAAATCTTTGAAAGAAGTTTGCTTCAGACATTACAATAACAAAGGATAGCAAATAAGGATATATCAAGCAGGGCAACAATGAAGGCTGCACTGGTAATAGATAGGATAACAACAATAAAGAAAGACCGACAATGAAGGCATGCCAACAAAGGCTCTGATACCATATTAAATTCAAATAATTGGAAAGGTAAAATGATTCCAACAATAATAATGAAGGCGTTGATGCTATGTTAAATTCAAAGAATTGGAAATGATTGATTTTAACCCACAAAATTATTCCTATTTGTATATTTGTACAAGACATCTTAATAAATAAACAAATAATTACAGAATCATACATAATTGTCCTATTATAATCCTTCATAAACCATTCATCCAAATATGGAAGAAGATCAACATGATCCAGGTGAGCCTCCCACAAATTCTCATCTTGGCCATAGGAACAAGTGTCAAGGGATAACTGGAATTTAAAAAAGATCGACATAATTCAGGTGAGCCTCCCATGAATTTCCATCATGGTCGTGAGATCAAGTGTCAAAGGGCGGTTGAGATTTAATAGTTTGAGATAGCTTTCTTAATGTTTTTTCTTTTTAGACGCAACCACAATTTCTATTTGGCTATAACTTTTTCTTCATTTTCACAAAATTTTTTGTAATAGGAAATTTCTTTTTACAACAGCTTTTCAAAAAGTTATTTTCTCAACAACAGCTTGAGAATTACATTTATAAAAAATTACAACCATCCCAAATAAACCCATGAACAAACATACCCAAAGTCTTCAATAGAAGTAAGCACTTTTCTAGACCCAATTTTACACTTAAGACAACTTAATTATATGACATATCATGCTCAAAGCACGGCAAATAAAATTTCTCAAAATTACATGTTTTAAGGAAAAAAAAAGCATCTATGATTGATAAACACAACAAATCACACAACTACCAGTAAAAGATGCATAAACAGTTTTTGCGAAATTGAGCACTAACATATTGCAAACCAAAATGATGTGCAAATCAATAATTAAAAAACAAGCATTGGCTACCATATTTTAGTGCTTTTATGATTTTGAAGGGAATCAAATAAGTTCAGGATAGAAAAAAAAAAAAAAAACAAATAAGAAGAATAGAAAATAGCATATCAGCTAAAAAAACGCAAATGTTGAGAACAGCCAACTTCAATTGGGCATCTGGTGATTGTTCAGCCACCTTCTCTGAAACTGCTTATTGACAGGAAAATAGAGACTATTGGGGAAGGGATTTCTTTGATATTGTTGATACCAACAAGGCCGCAAAATCTGCTTCATACTGGATGGTTAAATGGCTTGTAAGAATATCCAGTTCAACTCCAGTACTATTTTGCTTTGCAGCAAAAGATAATTGTGAAATGATTGTTTCATATCATCTTTTTGCAGGTTTGTAGAGGACAACAGTAACATACTTGGACTGAAACCTGTGCGTATAGCCAAGAGGAACCACAGACTGAGAAGACCATCCTTTCTCTATGAAAAGGTGATTTAGAACGACATGTTGGGGCCTGATGAAGGCTTCCTCGGGTTTTGGAGTTCCTAGAACAGTGAGATGCAGATGAGGGGGTACGGCTGGTGGTTCCTTTGAAAAGTCCTCGTCGACCGGCATTTGTCGGCCATAGCTGGAGTCGGGAGAAGGCGGGGACTCGAATTCTGATACGCTCTGCAGATCATCGGGAACATACTCCTGGTTCCACAAAATAAAAGGAAAAAAAGAAAATTCTCAATTAATTTAAAAGCTAAACAGTTAAACCAACCCAAGTAACAGAGAAATTATTCTGTGCGGAGACCGGACGGTAAGAATCGTCCTGATTTGTTGTGCTATAGCTGCCATTTTGCTACGCTTTTGTAAATACTCAGCAAAAGGCAGCAAATATGCGTTATTAATGCATATTTGCTGCCCTTTTGCTGCGCTTTTTCGAATACTCAGCAAATTGGCAGCAAAATTGCATTCATTATCACATATTTGCTACCCTTTTGTTGAATATTTTAAAAAAACGTAGCAAAAGGACAGCTAAAGGGCAGCAAATCCGGACGGTTTTTACGGTTTGGTCTCCGCACAGACCCAAGTAACATATGAAAAGACATCACTGCAACATAATGATTATTTTTTCCTTCACATAGATTACAAGATAAAAGAGGGGGAATATAAATTGAAAATTGCAAACATTTATGATTATATTTTAAAGCTCAAACTTAATATATGATTTACAAAAGCGGAAGAAAAAGATTCACTAGGTTACTAGCTAGTTTAATGCTTATTTTGCAAAAGGATGAAATTTGCTGGATTGCACCATTTGGCTTGGCGTAGTGGAAGAACAAACAAGAATTTTAAATTTCAAAAACGTGACAGATGCAAGTATTTGGTTTTCAAATTAAAACCACTAATGGGAGAATCACTAAAAATAAAAAAGAAAGAAGAATTAAACATACATTCAACAACATAATGAGCTTGAAATTCAATATCAAAGTAATATCAAATCAAATAAAAGAATTTAGATATTTATATTTAGCAGTCCAAAGATCGAATTTCCAAATCCACAAGGATTTCAAACTCCACCCAACCAATACATAAACTCATAAATGCATAAATACATACATATATAGCATCCAAGAGCAGGACTTTTATGTCAAATTCAGTGCTGCGCTGAATGTCCAACCTATACTTTTAAATTTCTATCCAACTATCCAAAAGAACATGATGACATAAATTCCAAACCATATTAAGCAAGAAAATAAATGCTTGTTTCACGCTGATTTGCAAAATCACTATGCTAGTAAAGAAGCATCAACATGTAAAAAAACAAAAGAGAAACTTACATTGACATCCATGATATTATTGAAATCGCCCATATCGTTAGCAACAGAAGGAAAATCGGGAGAATATCTCCACCGACCATCTACTATGAACCTATATTGGTAAACTCCAGATGGGAGGACAATCAAAATTGAATGATCCTTGCCAGTTCTCTGGAGAGTTTTCCTGCATATACACTATGCTCTTATGTTTTGACAACCTTTTAAGTTCCTAGAAACAGGAATAGCTACATAATGTAACTTAAATAAATGATAATGAAGCGATGAGATTTCCATAGAGCTCTATTAATTAAAAAGCTTGTACCTAGAAGACCAGTCATCCCATGATCCTTCCACTAAGACACTCTTTCCACCATAGTTCCACGTTATTAACACCGGAATTTCCTTTTCACGGGGAGTATCTGAAACAACGTAGGGATCATTCATCCAGTATTGACTGAAAACTGGAGGGACATCAGAAGGCCTATTCAAGGGAGCTACAGGAACCTGAAACCATAGTTCGAGAGTCAATATGCCTTGAAGAGTAGTAGGAATCCACATATTAAACAGTAAATAGAGGTGATTAATGGAGTAACATCATAGCCCAGGATAATAAAAAATAAATCTACAATGCTCTGAGTACCAATCCACTATTCATGTATCATCACTATATATATTCATCCTTATTTTCACTTTCGAATAAGGCTTCTAGAGAATCATGGCAGCCATGTGCAAGTATTGTAACATATAACAGAAACTAAAAGCATGCCCTTTCCACCATGTGTCATGATCATACTATGTGCCAATGCATAACCCAAAAAATAAGTAAATCTAATTCTAATTGTTGTATATTAGAATATATGTAGCAATAAAGTGGGCATTGTCTGTCTTAGTGTTGCATTAAGATCCGAACACACAAAAGTAAAAGAAGTTTCTAAGAGATACATGAGTTTTTTATATGGTAAACCTAAGAAAGAAATAAAAGCATGGGAGTCCAACCTAGTTGAAATAATCCACTACACATGAAAATAATAGAAGACCAATCTTCTTCCTAACTAGAGAAGACACAATTACAATGTTCGGACTACCTCCATACTCTTCTTTGAGTGTAATGAAAAATACTGGAGAAATAATGAGTGGTGCACATTAGTGTTGATAGATAATTAGCAAAAGTGATCAAGCGACAATGGACGCTAAAGTCAATTAAAGATGAGCGACGGTGATCTGGTGATTGTAGATGTTGGTCCCTTTGATCATACAAATTTATAAATCATTTAAGTGTCTTAATGACATCAAAATTGAGTGATAGTCAACTCGTTAGATTCCTTGTATTTAGAAGCTCGTTTTGATTGTAATCATGCAAGACCAGAAGAACATTTGATCACTCCAATGATATTAAGAAGTTTTCAACCATACTTTTGAATGCTTGATTTATGACCATTTGGACTCAGATCAAGGCACTTTTGTTGTATTTGGATGTCTCATTGAAACTATTTTCGATTATAAGTTTGCTAAAAATAGAGTTTGAATAGTCCCATAATTGATTTTGAAAAATTCTGATTCAAATACTTACATCAAAATCTGTTCTTGATTTGATCAATTTTCTAGTGAGGCGTCCCTAACAATTTAAAGCATAATTGCAATGACAAACATAACTATCTTGCAACAAAGGTAAGCAGATAAAAATGGCCAACCAGCTGAAACTGCGGCTCCATAAAGTGAATCTACTGTATAATTAGATCTCTAGTTACTCTATTTCATAAGAAATGGACACTGCATCAGGTATGAATATCTCAAGATTTAAGTTGAATTAAGCAATCAGTTGGTTGCCAACCCCACGTAATGGGATAAAAGCTTGATGTTGTTGTAAGCAATCAGTTGGTACATCACTCTATCAGAAAAATCACTATGTTTTGAGAAGAAAAAAATAATACATGAATCCAGAAATTAGTAGCCAATCCATAGACCATCCCTCCCAAAGGCAACAATCTAAAAATTTTCCAAAATGCACCATAAAAGATCAAGTTTCACTTAGAACTGTCTCTAAACCTAATGGCTTCAAAATCCTCAATTTTAATTTAAAACCACGACGAGAGGAGAAACTATAACGTCCATAATAAATCAACCCCAACAATCAATCACAATAAAACCGGGAAATAGAAATAGAGCTAACAAAAATGATCACTCAAAACTTCCTTTGCACTCTAATCCTGAATCAATAATTGACACTCACCAATATAAAAGAAGAAAAAAAAAACTTTAAGCAGTAAATGGAGGCCCTCCCCATTATGGCAATCGCCCCAGCAGCCGTCGCCATTGCAGCAGCAATTAAACCCACTAATAAAACCGGGGAATAGAAATGGAAACAGACTCCATCATTTCAGTGGGCGTTCAATCGAACACCAAGCAAGACAAACAGATAAACATACAAGAAATGATGCACGGAAGACCGGAGCGAAGGTGGATCAGATGACGATCGAAACCTGGGGAGCAAACATGAGAGGCGATCGGGACCGACCGGGGCTCTCTGGCGGTGAGCCACCCATCACTTCCACCGAAGGGGACCAGCGCGCGCCGCTTCCGAAGTGACTCGGATGGCCGTACGTTCCCGCTGTGAAGTCCTCGCCGCTGTTCTCGATCTCCTCCTTCCCACTAGCGTTCCCCATCCCCACGTCCTTGGCTTGTCCACAGATCTGCGCTCAGAGGGTTGCGTCTTTGTAGAGCAAGAGGCGAGCGCTCGAGCGCGCTAACGCCGCCGGAAAGAGCGGTAAATTAATCGGAGGATCAACTTCGCCACCGGTCTAGCTGAGAACATAGCGCAGCGCAAGAAGAGGGCGAATGATAATTCATTGTTCTTTCACTTAATTACGTGGGCTACAATTTTTGTAGCTTTTGATCTGCTGCTTTGACCTCACCGCGTACAGCTTTAGATGAGTTTGTAAAAGCATTGCTTTATTTATTTATTTCTTAAAATTTAATTTTAAAACACAAATATGATTACGCACCCCTATGCAACTAAGTATATACGCTCAATAAAGGCTCTAGCCTAGGACTCTAGGAGAGTCACTGGCCTTTAAGGTGTGGAGCCCTAGAATTTAATGGAAAGATTAAAAATTTAAATTAATAATTATCACTTAATCATCAACAAGACAATCACAGCTTTGGAAATATAATTAACAAAAATAATTCAACTTTTTTCAAATATATATATATATATACACACACTAACCCAGTTAACTTCTAATTATCTATACATTAGAGTAACTAAAAACTAGAACACAAAAGTTAATGCCTCAATTTACTAAGACTCAGAAGATTCTCTTCTCGTATACTTTTCTATTTTGTTGTGCTTTCCCATTATTTGAAATATCATAAAAAAGCAGAGTGCACAACCAGCTCAGTAGATTTCTATATCGGACCCATCACAAATATTATTATCCAAATCAAAACATCAAATTACAATATATTCTAAAAAGGCAATAACTTATAAAGAATAAATGAAGCACGGAGTTCTGCCGGACCACCATCTGACATCCGGAGTTTCATCGGACCACCACATGATGTCAAAGTTCCGCCGGACCTCCACCTAACGCTAAACTTCCACCAGACTACCACTTGACGCCGAAATTATGCCAGACCACCACCTGAAGCCCGGAGTTCCGCCGGACCACCAACTGACGTCGGAGTTTCGTTGGACCTCCACCTAATGTCGGAGTTCCGTCAGACCACCACATGATGTTCAGAGTTCCACCGGATCACCACCGGACGCCGGAGTTCTGATGTACCACCACCAAATGCCCAAAATTCCACCATACCACCAGATGACGTCAGAGTTCCGCCGGACCACCACCTGGCGTTGGAGTTCCACCAGACCACCACCTGACGCTAGAGTTCTGCCACACCTCCACCTGATGTTGAAGTTATGTCGGACCACCTCCTGACGCCAAAGTTCCACTAGACCACTACCTTATGCCTGGAGCTCCACCGGACCTCCACATGATGCATGTAGTTTCGCAAGACCACCACCTGACACCACAGTTCTAACGGACCTACACCTAACGCCCAGAGTTCCGTCGGACCACCACCTGACGATTGGAGTTTTGTCGGACCTAGACTTGACGCCCGAAGTTCCACCGGACCACCACATGATGCCTGAAGTTCCACCGGATCACGAACTAACACCTGGAGTTTCGCCGTACCACCACCTGACGCCCGGAGTTCTACCGGACCACCATCTGACGACCGGAGTTCTGCCGAACAACCACCTGACGCCGGAGTTTTGTTGGACCTCCACCTGACGTTGGAGTTCCGCCAGACCACCACCTGACGCCCGGACTTCCACAGAACCACCACCTAACGTCGGAGTTCCGCCGAACCACCACTTGATGCCCGAAGTTCCACCGGACCACCACCTAACGCCAGAGTTCTGCCGAACCACCACATGACTCCCGGAGTTCTTTCGGATCACTGCCCGCCGCCATAATTCTGTCAGACCACCGTCCGATGCCGAAGTTCTGCCAAAACACCGTCGGACTACCAAATAATGCCCAAATTTCTAAGTAACGCCAGACTTCCGTTGGACCACCAAATAATGCAAGACTTTCATCTCCATTTGTCACTAGACTTCAACCATATGGTTGACATTTTTAATCTAATCGCACTCAAGGATGAGTCAACCCACTGTAATCTACTCAAATTCTAGTGGAATCATTTTCAACTGAGTCAGGCCCCGTGGTTTTTCCTCTTTCCAGGATTTTCCACGTAAAAAATCTTGTGTTCTCTGTGTGTGAACTGGATATCCATGCAATAATAAGACGTTGGATTATAACTCCATCGACGTGTATATTCTAGCCCGCAACAATTATAATTTTTTTGGAAGCAACATTAAGGGTCTATTTAGGATAACTTTCTCATAGTTTTACTTTTTAGACCGCATCTATGGTTCTATTTGACTATTGCTTTATTATTGTTTTTTTTTTTAATTTTTATGATGGAAAACTATTTTTTATAACCAGAATTACTAATTTGTGACAACTTTAAGAAAATAGCTATTTGATTTCTTAAGAAAAGATATTTATAAATCCATAATAGCTATAAAAAATTTTATTTTGCCTAAAGCAGCTTCACAGCCATCTTTACAAAGCATTGCAGCCATCCCAAACCTACATAGCCAACAAGGTTGATGGTAGTTATTATACCTGTTGCGGGCTAGAATATACGCGGCGATAGAGTTTTAATTCTACATCTTAGCGTTACATGGATATGCAGCTCACACACATAGAACACAAGATTTTTTACGTTAAAAATCCTGGAAATGAAAAAAATCACGGGGCCTAGCCCAAGGCTGACACTCACCATCAAAATCAATGTTGATGTAGCTTGTCACCAATAATATTGAAGTATGCTGTCTCTACCAACATCGATGCTCACATTCTTAATCAACGATTTCTCTTTATATAAGAAAAATTAATGACCAAGTGACCACCAACTTGAGTTCAATAATATGAACTCAATTTTAAATTTTTATGACATTGTTGTACTTACCTCATGTAAATTTTTCATGATCATAAATTTGTTATAATTGAAATTTATATCTTCTAAAATATATTTTTGTAATTTTTTTATTAAATTTAATAATATTTTACGAAAAAAAGTGCAAAAATATATGATCCGTCAAACTAATTTTACAAATCATATAAACCACGAAATTCAAAATAAATTCATCTTGTAAATCTCATCAATCTTGAATTTTCAAAATATTTTTTTTGTCAAGTCATAGAATCACATCAAGCTAAGCTTTGAGGTGGCTTGCTTTTAAAAAATGATGGATCAGGTGCCTTGCAATTCTAGATAAATTAAACCGATAATTACTATCAAAATTATGACAACCGACAAAAAAGTTCATAGAAAGAGGAAATGAGTGGTTCGACAGATATTAAATGCAGATGATTAGCACAATTCTTAAGAGAATGTTCCTTATTGGCGCTGGAAGATTAGGTTAGGCATTGGTAGCATCTGTAACAAGGCTCCTTCGATAATAGCCATGAATCATCAGTCACATCGCTTCGATTTGTTTTTGCCCTGTGACGAACGGATCTTATCCTAAACCAGCAACCTGACTTCACCGTTCAAGATTTCTTTTTCAGCGGTATGTCAGAAAATAATTTTTTCCCGGCACACCAACGGAGAAACTTCATTTTAAGAGAATAATATACATTTCTTGCACAATATGTGGATATAAAGAGAATATACACATACTACAATTTGAATGTTACTATTTAAATTGATATTTGATATATTCTCAAAAAAATTATTTTGATCGATCACGAATCTCGAGGTAATATCAAGCCAGAAACTTCAAAAATTAAATCCGGGAGCACCTGAACTTCGATTTCAGCGAGCTTATAGTCAAACTGAGTGTCTCGGAAATACGAACCCAACGACACCAAACTCAACTCAATCCGAGCCCAAATGAGCCCAAATCAAGCACCTGAAATGCTGTTGGAAAGTTCATACCACAATTTGAGTTACCAAACGGTCTCCTATTTTAACGAGCTTATAGTCGAGTCGAATGGCTCGACGAGACCAAAGAGCCCAAGATCGCCGAATTCCGACATCATTAAGACCTTCAAATGTCTGACGAACGGTGCACGATCAAGGGATTCAATATCAACCGTACATTCGACCACTCCCTATTTGCCCCTGATCTCACACCTATTTACGAGCTATGCCACTCCATAAAATCTATAAATAGACCCCTCATTTCTCATGAGAAGGGACCCAAGCAAGAAGAGGAGAAGAAGAAGAGAAGAGAAGAATAAGAGGGAATAACTCCTCGACCACCACCGGAGTTCTTCCTGCCGCCTGAGTAACGCCGGAATTCTGCCGGACGCCCAGGTGACGCTAGAACTCTGCTCAACTTTGTAACTAAATCTCAATTCAAAAGAGATTCATTGTAATCTGATCGTCCTAACTTTTGCGGACGAGTCAACCTTTTGTACTTCAAACAAATACTAGTGGAATTGTTTTGAACTGGGCGTGACCTCGTAGTTTTTTCCCTTTCAGGGTTTCCACGTAAAAATTCTGGTGTTATTTATCCTCTATTTGTGTGCTATATATCAGTACAATGCTGAGACGAAAATTTATTAACTCTACCGCCGCGTATATTCTAGCCCGCAACAATATTTAACTACCATAATATATATAATCATTGTTTTTAAAATTTAGTTTCAATTTACTAAAAAAAAATAATATTATTTATATTTGATAACTCATTCAAAATCATATTGATCAGGTTTGAATTTTGAGAAATTTGAATTAGAAATTGATCAGGCTCAATCTTGAGACATTTGAATTAGAGAATTGATCATGCACGAATCACAAGACATATATGAATCAGAAACTTTCAAAATTAATTTCAAGACCATTACCCTAAAACGATCCCTCACCTCAATTGGTCAGAAAAGGAAGAAATGAAGGAGGGGGAAGAAGAGAGGAGAAGAAAAAGAGAAAAGAATGTTCAAGGTTGTAGAGTCGATTTCGTCTGCCACATCAGATAGGAAAATTATTCATCTACAGGTAGGTTATCATTATGTCATGTCTGTTTTCAATGATTTTGCTTTCTATAGAATTTCTGAGATTTAATTTTATTAAAAGCCGCAAAATATATGATATCTTGATTTATAACAAAATTTTATTGTGTAACTTTAATATGCTTTAAGCCTGCTTATTCTGCATATTCTAACAGGGTCATCTTGAAATTCTATTAGTTACCTTTTGTATTTTGATGTATATTCTCTAAACAAAATAAGATGAATATGACAATAAATTGATTTATGACTATTGTATTGAGTTTAGGTAAAATGACTAGCATACATATTTGATAAGGACCATTTGACATTACATGCATGATAAGTGACATGAAATAAATAGTTAACTAGATTAACAACAATATGCATGTCTATTATGATATATTTATTCAATTAGTATAAGTGAAAATTGACATATTATTATGACCCACGGACATGACATGTCATGTCATGTTATATGGTGATAGATCAAGCCCAATATTTAAGTTTTGAGGATTTTGTCATATTCTTTTTAAATTAAATAGACAACAGAGCTGTTAGTTAATTTGCAGTAATTAGAAAAATAAACTCATACACAAATTTATTTTCTTTTTCTTTATTCATCGTTAAAATGTATATGAAACAACATTTACACACTAGTGTATGGTTACAAACTAGAGTGGATCAAATAAATAAATAATCATGACCATACAAAAATCTCAGAAAATATCTATATATACTCGAAAGAATTAGAATATATAACCTCAATTACTTAACCTACTCCTTTCCTTTTCTAGAGTTGAAACATAATGCAAAGTATGTGTGAGCCAACATAGCTCAACTGGTCACACATACCGACCTGAATTCCTAGTAATTAACTCATTATGCATTTATTGAAATGAAAGCAATCAATGGTAGAATATTATACTAAATAAAATAATGTTAGTAGTTATTAATATTTAAACATACTTTGATTTGGCAGTAAATGAACAAGCACTTTATATATCAGAATAGAAAATAACATGATTCCCTCGAGCCCTTATACCTCATATCCAAAACAAATAATAGAATTCAAGTTTTTATGACTCTATGTGGCAGCATATTAGAAAATAGACCCTTATGACTCCAATGCTATCACATATCAGATATTCAAAAATTTAAACATTTATGACTCATTGTGGATTTAGCATCAGAACTTCCACCAACATCATACCTCTTCAGAATCACACATTCAAGAAAATAAGCATATATCTCATTGAATGATAGTAAAGAAAATGTAAACAACCCATTTTAAGAAATGTATGTGATGCTTTATTGGTGGGCAACATATTCAACTAACGAGTAGAATTTCATCATTTTAAAATTTCACCAAATTACCAAGGATAATTTAGAACATTGTTCTGAAGCTTCAATTGTATTAAAATCTTATTTTAAGGATCAAAATAATATTTTAATTTGCTAAAAATGACGCACTTTTCAATTTAATGAGCAAAACTTTTTCAAAAACGTATTTAAATGTTCATAATAATCATATCTATAACATACAAAAAGTTACATAGTGAAAGTTTAGTTGGTGAAGTTATCCTCATTTTTTAAGCTATAAAATTATAAATTTAATCCAAAAAAATTTCTAGAAATTTTGCATTTTTGAAAACTGAGATAGTTAAAATATAACCTATCTCAATCCAAACAACTTTTTGAATTGAGCTGACAACATAAAATGAACCGGAGTTGCCAAAATCTAATTCTCTCTCTCTCTCTCTCTCTCTCTCTCTCTCTCTCTCTCTCTCTCTCTCTCTCTCTAGCTAACTGCTTAAAAGGGGGAGAAATGGCTTTGATAAAATAAAATTTGAATGGATTTTGATATTGTTATAAAATTTGGACCTAGTGCCATGACTCCCGACCCCATAGCTCTCCCCACTGGAGAGCACAGTGCCACATCGCCACCCCCATCGTCCCAGCCTTGAATTAGTTTGGTAAAAAGACAGCCAATATCGCAACGCCGCCTACCTCGGTACCGCAACACTCCTAGGAGAAAAATTCTAAAATTTACAACCATGCATATAGCCCCTGGGACTAACTTCAGAACAGATTCAGACACTTGCACACACACACACACACACACACACACACACACACACATATATATATATATATATATATATATATATATATATATATATATATATATATATATATATAACACTCACAAACACATATAAGATGCGTTAAATGTAAAAATTTAGTAAATTATCTTTACCAAATTGGGTCAAAACATGTGCATGGATTCAATAAATATTATAATCCTCCTCTCCTCAGGAAAATATTATCTTCAATACTTCAAACATCAAATCAATAAAACAGATCGAGATAGTTGTCTTATTTCAAATTATTTCTCTCTCTCAAGTAGCTTCTTATTCTATTAAGTGCTTTCATTGTACCTTAACCATCGAGATATATTTATTTATTTATTTTCTAACATCATATGTCAGAATTCTTTTCGGCTATCCTCTATAATCAAATTATGATGTACCTCAAATTTATCTATAAACACTCGGTTTCTAGAATCATATACTCATTTTCTAAGATATGACTCATTGAATAAATTGTGAACATCAGACATATGTTCTAGCAAGAGTAGCTTGTAGCCATATTTCTAATCATTTCAATTATTTCAAAAGGTCCAATATACTTTGGACTGAGCTCCATTTCTTTACAAATCTTCTTATGCCAATTATTGGTCTGATATTTACATATAAAAAATCTCCAACTTAAAATTTCATAGCTTGATGCTTGTCATCATAATAGTATTTTTGCCCGTCATGTATTACTTTTAATCTATCTCTGATTAGTAGATCTTTTCTGTAGCATTAACAACCAAAGTTGGCCCAATTAGATTCCACTCACATTTTTGTCCAAGACAATGGGGTTCTAAATTTCCTACCGTGCAGAGCTTCGTAAGGGGATATCCTATTCTTAACTGAAAACTATAGGCAAATTTAATAAGAGGTATATCCTATTCCTCTTTCATCGGACGATTGTCCTGATACTCAACCTTATCACATAATCATAAAATGATCTTTATTTCCTTTGTATTGGCACCTTTGAACTAAAAGAAGGTTAGTCCATTCAAACTCAAGCTATTATTAGTATGACATTTTAACTTTTCCTATTTTAAAATTTTTATTAAAAAATCAAGCCCAGTTTACTTCTTTATTTTTATAGAGTGTGGATCTAAATCTCTTTTTACCGACTCAACATCTGACACAATAAGAGGATGTACCATGGTGTATGCTTTTTGCTGATGATATTCTTCTTGTTGAAAAAATTAGAGAGGGAGTTAAAGGTAAACTCGAATTATGGAGGTCAAACTTAGAGTTTAAAGGTTTTTGTTTGAGTAGATCTAAAATCGAATACATGGAGTGTAATTTTAGTAATAATAGATCTAGTGGGGGGTTTGTGATTTTGAGCGATCAAGTCATTAATCAGTGTACTCATTTTAGATATCTTGAGTTTATGATTCAGAGTGATGGTGAAATAGATGGGGATATTATTAGTATAATTCAAGTTCGATGGTTGAAGTGGAGGAATGCTTCGGGTTTGTTGTGTGATAGAAAAGTACCACTCAAACTTAAGGAAAAATTTTATAAGATGGTGGTGAGGCCTGTAATGCTTTATGGCGTAGAATGTTGGCCATTAAAAGAGAAGCATAATATTAAGTTAAGTGTTGCTAAGATGAGGATACTCAGGTGGATGAGTAGATTTACTCTTAGAGACATGATACCAAACGAGCATATACGTGGAAAGGTTGGATTAGCTATAGTGACATATAAGATTAAAGAGAGTCGCCTTAGATGATTTGGTCATGTAAAACGGCGGCCTTCCGATGACCATGTTAGGAGAGTAGATGTATTAGATTTGACCTATGTTAAGAAAGGTAGAGGTAGACCTAAAAAGACCTGATTATAAAATATTAGAAAAGACATTTCTTTATTAGATTTAAATGAGAATTTGACTCTTAACATGACATAATGGAGAAAAATGATTCGTGTAGCCGACCTCACAAGAAAGAACATCTGATAGAACAAGAAAGAACATCATATCGACGTTAGTAAATATTTCTATTTTTATCAGATAGGCATAAAGAGCTTTAGAGGAAATGCTTCTATTTGCCACCTATCAACGCTAGTAGTGACATATAGACCACATCACATTTGATTAATTGTTCGGATAAGTCTGATATAACATTCTTATTATAGTTGTATAAAAAATTTTGGCCATTTAGAGTTCAAATGACGCCTTTAATTTGGCGTGATCTCTATTGCATTGCATAGAATGCTTCACGAATAGATAGATGATCAAAATCAAAATAAGTAACTCCTTCATTCTAGCATTAAAATGCATTTTCTAAAATTTCAGTGATATCCCCTACTTTTAGTACAATCCGTGCGACTATAGAATTTATTATCAAACCTTTCATCTCTGCACTGCTCATTCTATTTCAGATTACAAAGAGAGCAGCTAAGACGTTGGAATAAACAAGAAGAAAGACAGCCGGCAGAAGGTTTAAAATGTAGTTGGTAGCAGGTATGGTAAACAGCAACTCGGTGGATAATTAAAAGGCAATGTCATCAGCACAACTTCTGGATGGAGAAATGAATACTAAAAGCTGGGAGATTTGAACATACTTAATGTTGAAGGTGTCCAAGTTATGAAGCCTAGTTTTTGTCCTATGTGGAAAATTCTCATGTATCGACATCCGTGTTAAGGTTTTTGTGCAATAAACACAGCGGAAATAACAAAAAATAGAAATCACACAACAAACAACAGAAAGAATACAGAGATTTATGTGGTTCAGCGAAAATGCTTACGTCCACGAGAAGGGGATGATGATTTCACTATATTAAAAAATGATAGAATTATAATTAGCTCTCAAACTCTCTCTTCCTTTCATATATACAATATAATAGCCCTCAAGCCCTATTTAAAGATTTGAAATAAGATTTAATAAAGAAATTTAATTAATGCAAAGATATAATCCCCCCCCCCCCTCCCTCCCTCCCTCTAGCCGAGCGTATTTCTTCAAAACAAGTGGACTATCAGTCACGAGTCCTACACCACTGCCATGGTGAATGCATCTCCAAGCCTGCATCAATTGTGCCCTTCAGATACCTCAGGATACTCTTCACAGCTTGCCAATGACTTCTTCATGTATCATGTATGAACCTACTCATAATGTCAACTGCTTGTGCAATGTTTGGATCATTCTACTTCAAAATTAGATCATATCATGCTATAGGTGCCAAGTAACTATGGGCTTAACCACTGCTAAAAACACCTCATCATAAGCAATCCCTTCTCGTTGTGCAAAACCTTTTACCTAATCTTATACTGCACATTAGCTCCATGAGATCTTTTCTTCTTTGCACCATCCATTTGCATCCAATAGCTTTTTTTCCTGAAGAAAGCTTCACCAACTTTCAAATAGCATCCTTCTGAAGAGACACCATCTCTTCATACATAATCCCTCTTCCATAAATCACCATCATAACTGTCCACTGCTTTCTCATAGTGACTAGAAACTTCAGCCTCCGTGGCGAAAGTGCAAATGCAAT
The DNA here is from genome assembly GCA_022539455.1 of Dendrobium nobile. Classification (NCBI taxonomy): domain Eukaryota; kingdom Viridiplantae; phylum Streptophyta; class Magnoliopsida; order Asparagales; family Orchidaceae; genus Dendrobium; species Dendrobium nobile. The sequence continues at coordinate 37,825,418 of CM039720.1, read as the reverse complement.
GTGATCCCTCAACTAAGCTGGTTTTGAGACATTCTGGCACCTGGACCTGTTCTTTACAATATATTCCTAAACAGGAATCTCATCCTCAACATCATCTTCTATCTGCTGATTTGCAGCTGAATCAGGTACATAGGTAGAAGTGATATGCCTCAATAGAGCAAGTGGAGTTACATCAAACTCTAACTTCTGCAGACTGCAGTGCATCTAAGGTTCCAGTAGAACTCTTCACCTGCTTAGAGTCCTGAGGCTTCAACATGCTTGCCTCATCAATCAAAAGTAACATTCTTGCTAATGACAATCTCCTTCTCTACCAGATCATAGACTTTGAAGCTCTTGACTCCACGCCTGAAGCCAATAAAGATTGCCTTCTTTGCTCACGGTTCCAATTCATCATTCTGAACATGATAGTAAGTTAGACACTCAAACACTCTCAAGTGCTTGAAATCTCTAGCAGGATATTTTGACCATATCTCCTTTGGGGTCTTCTTCTCAATAGTTGTAGAAGGCAGACAATTCACTAAGTGACAAGAATAGTCAATTGCATCAACCCCATACACTCTATCCAACCCAGCATTGGATAACATACATCAAACTTTCTCCACCAAAGTCTCATTCATCCTCACTACCACCATGTTTTGCTACGGTGTCTCTCTAATAATGAAGTGGTACTCAATCACAGATCTCTAGCAATCTTGCAAGAATACATATGAAGTGTATTCGCCCCCATTTTCTGATCTAATACACCGAATTTTTTTGTCAGTCTGAGCCTCAATCTACTTCTTTCAAGTTCTGAAAATCTCTAGTACCTCCCTTTTGCGCCTCATGGTGTACACCTAAACATATTTGGAGTAATCAACAACAAAAGAGACAAAGTATCACCACCCACTGAATGATGTTGCTTCGTCAGGTCCCAAATATCTGTGTGAATATACTCTAAAATTTCTTTTGTACTATGGACGGCAGTACCAAAGGATACACGTGTCTTCTTGCCAAATATATAATGTTCATAAAAATTGATCTTGCAGGTGATTGCTCCTTTGATCAATCATTGCTTCACGAAAGCCATAAGAGAAGCCTTTCCAGCCCGAGCTAAACGCATATACCATGATTTAGTAACATCAGAAGAATCATCAGCAATAGCAGTTGTTCCAATCATTATTTTTCCCTGAAAGTTGTAAAGTTTTTGGTGACGAACTCCTTTCAGAAAAATCAACGCTTTATGATATATCTTCAGAACTATTGCCTCAATGCCTATCTTATAGCCATTGGTCTATAAAGCCCAAACATATAACAAATTCTTCCAGATATCTAGAACATGTCTCACATCAATCAGCTCTCTCACAATACCATCATGCATCTTGATGAAGATGCTACCTACACCAACAATACGATAAGCTTAATCATTTCTCATGGTTACAACACCACTATTATTAAGCTCCTTGTAAGTATAGAACCACTCTCTAGTGAGACATATAAAAGGTAGCACCAGTATCTAGAATCCAACATGAACCATCGGTATACAAATTCTGAGAAACTACAGATAGTGATACATCTGAATCTTCATCACGCTCTTCCATGCTAAGGCTTGCCTCAATGGAAACTAATTTTTTGTTCTCCTTTAGCTTCGGGCAATCTTTATTCCAATAACTAGTCTCTAAACAAAGAGTACACTGAATCTTTCCAAGACTGCGTCCACTAGACTTACCCTGCTTATCACTACGACCTGTTTTATTCTTCTATTTTTCTAATCTTTCACATTGGAGTGTGAGAGCCTCAACTGAATTCATCTTTGCAGACTACTTGTTCCAATGTCGGAACTTGTGATTCAACAATTCAGTAGTCACCTCACCAAAGTTAAAGATCTCCTCATAAATGAGTGTCATCGTGAAATTTTCGTACTCATCCGAGAGCGAATTCAATAGAAAGAGCACATTGTCTTCATATCCAACATGTTCATATAGATTCAAAAGATCTATTAATAGCTTTGTAAAGTCATTCAAATGCTCATCAATAGTAATCTCATATCTCATTTGAAACCTATAGAGTCGCCTATTCATATGGAGATGATTCTTCACACTCTTAGTCAGATACATGTTTTCCAAGGTCTTCCACAGTTCACAGCAAAAGTCTCCATCATCACCCCATACTTGATCTCCTAATATAAACAATTTCTGATCAAGCCACAAGTAGGGTTGTTAATACTGGGTTATGGTTCGAGTTCAGGTCCAACCCGAAACTGACTCGACACCATACAGGTCAACCCGAACCCAACCCGTTTTTAGAAACGGGTCATTATACCGAACTCGGACCCGACCCGCTTCGGGTCAGGGTCAACCCGATACAACACGTATGACCCGCAAACCATTGAAATCTGATTATTTTCAGGGAAAGAAATTTGATTTTTAATACAGGAATTCAACAAACAATAAAAGTGTGAAATAAATTAAAAAATATAAAATATAAACAATTTATAATTACATCAGGTAGACTGGTAGAGTGAAAACAAAATAATATTACATATCATTTGGTTATTTACAAATACATAATCAAATATTGAACTACAATATAAACAATTATAGATTAATTTACAATATTACATATCAATTGCTTACAAAATTACCCAATTCTTGGAAGTTATCCTTTTGCGCTTCTTAATTACGACTGAATCATCATTACATGTATCATCAGATGCATCTACCACATTATTTGCAATGCGAACTTCCTCATTTTCTTGAATATAAATCTCAGGAATGGTGTTTGAATCCTTAATCTATTGAACCAATTAAATCAAATTATACAAAGGAAAAAGGTAATAGCCAAGTATGATTACTAATTTAATATGAAACAATTACCTAAATAAGTAAATATCAAACCAACAAAATATTGAAAAGTGCATAATAAGATTATAACTGTATCATAAGTTCAAAATCCCTAACAAAACAAATAGAAAAATGTGCAAAATGTGATGCCCTAATCAGCATTACAAAATCATAACAGCTTCAAATTGGAAGGAAGAACCAAATAACTCAAAACTAACACTCTATCAATAAGGCAGTGACTCAGTAACACAGAAAATAAAAAGAAAAAAAAGGCAAGACTCATAAGTCATAAACATAACCGAAAAAATGTTAACATCAGCAACATTTAAGAAATACTGATAGAGAAACCGATGAGCCGAGGACGCAGAGCCACAGAGGAGTATAAAAGTTGAAAATATCCGGGCAAAAGGCAGGAAGCTCCGCAAAAACGAGTAACCAAAGCTTGAGCGTTCCGCGTTTGAAGAGAGACGAACGATATTTCGACTCTCGAATGTTATATACGCCGCACATCACAGCCGCTTAAGCTTAAAAGCCCTAAGGATAAAATGGTAAAAAGTGGGGCTGAGCTGCAAACCGGGTTGAACCGGGTCACATTCAGGTTTCCCGGGTTGACCCGAATCCGACCCGTTTCGGGTCCAGGTTGACCCTAACCCAAAATTTTTTGGTCGGGCTTGAGTCGGGTTTTCGGGTTCTGTCAAATATTGACAGGCCTAACCACAAGCACTCATATTCATCTTCAATCAATCTCTCTCAAACATCACCTCAGGACGTTCATCGCTTCCCAGAACTTCCTCCAGATTCAAAGAACACAACACATCCATCACCTCACATCGTCACATGTCAAAGTTTACTTTGCAGTCAAATTTTGTGATGTTAATTTTGACAGAATGTGTAACCACCTGATGGATCTCCGCCTTCTCCATCATTAAATTGGATGTATCCATAGCTCCACCGAATCTCATAGCCTCCACCAAATTGTAGCTGCCATATGACATTGGAATTGCACCAATCCGGCTTAGCAATAATTCAGAACAAAAATTAACACCCTTTGCTCAATTTGACCATATGACATCTCAGAGATTTGCCCTGTTCTTCAAACAGTCGTCGAAAATCCCATCAAAATCTAGCTTATATGCCAATTATTGTGCAATAAATACATAAGAAATAACACAAATTAGAAATCACACAACAAACAACACAAAGAACACGATGATTTATGTGGTTCGATGAAGATGCCTACGTCCATGGGGAGGGGATGATGATTTCACTATATTGAATAATAATAGGATTACAATTGGCTCTCAAGCTCTCTCTTCCTCTCATCCATACAATACAATAGCCCTCGAGCCTTATTTAAAAATTTGAAACAATATCTAATAAAGAAAATATAATTAATTCAAAGATCTAATCATGCCAATTAGATCTCACAATCAATGTACTAATTAAAGCTCCTAATTAAAACCAATCAAATCTTTCCTAACTAATGAATCAATCAAATCTCCAATCAAATTCCTAATTAAATCTTCAATCAAATCAACTAATTAGGGAAATATTGTGGGCTAGAATATATGCGGCAATAAAATTATAATACTACGTCTTAGTATTGTACGAATATCCAGCTCACACATAGAGAACACAAGATGTTTTTTGTGAAAAATTCTGGAAAGGAGAAAAATCACGGGGCCTTGCCCAGTTGAAATTATTCAACAAGTGTTTGGATAGATTACAGTAAGCTCACTCGCCCTTGAGGGAGATCAAATTACAAGTGTCAACCATATAGTTGAAATCGAGGTTAGATGAAAGTCCGACGGCGCTTGGTTGTCTGGCAGAAGTCCAATGTCACTTGAAAGTTCAGCGTTATTCAGTAGTCCGGCGATGGTTTGATCGAAGTTTGGCGTCAGGCGGTGGTCCGGTGAAACTGGGAGCTTTAAATGGTGGTTTAGCAAAACTTCGAGCCTCAAGTGGTGGTCCGGCATAATTTCGGGCCTCAAGTGGTGGTCCTGCTGAACTTCGGGTCTCAAGTGGTGGTCTGGCAGAACTCCGACATCAGGTGGTGGTCCGGCGGAACTCCGACATCAGGTGATGGTCCGACAGAGCTCCGGGCTTCAAGTGGTGGTCCGACAGAACTTCGGACCTCAAGTGGTGGTCCGACAGAACTCTGGTCCTCAAGTGGTGGTCCGATGGAACTTCGGGCCTCAAGTGGCGGTCCGACAGAACTTCGGGCCTCAAGTGGTGGTCCGGCGGAACTTCAGGCCTCAAGTGGTGGTCCGGAGGACCTCCGGCATCAGGTGGTGGTCTGGTGAAACTTTGGGCCTCAAGTGATGGTCTGGAGGAACGTCGGCGTCAGATGGTGGTCCGGCAGAACTCCAGCGTCAGGTGGTGGTTCGGCAGAACTTCGGGCCTAAAGTGGTGGTCTGACAGAACTCCAGGCCTCAAGTGGTGGTCCGGCGGAACTCCGCGCGTTAGGTGGTGGTCCGGTGAAACTTTGGGAATCAAATGGTGGTTTGGTGGAACTCCAGACCTCAAGTGGTGGTCCGATGGAACTCCGGGCATCAGATGGTGGTCCGGTGTAACACCGGGCATCAAATGGTGGTCCGGTGAAACTCCAAACCTCAAATGGTGGTCCGGTGGAACTCCATGCCTCAAGTGGTGATTTGGTGGAACTTCGGACATCAGGTGGTGGTCCGGTGTAACTCCGGGCGTCAAATGGTGGTATAGCGGAACTCCGAGTATCAAGTGGTGGTATGGTAGAACTCTGGGTGTCAAGTGTTGGTCCGGTGGAACTCTGGGAGTCAAATGGTGGTCTGGCAAAACTCCGGGCCTCAAGTGGTGGTCTGGCGGAACTCCAGCGTCAGGTGGTGGTACGACAGAACTCCGGCATCACGTGGTGGTCTAGCGGAACTCCAGGCCTCAAGTGGGGGTCTGACAGAACTCCGGGCCTCAAGTGGTGGTCCGGCGGAACTCCAGGCATCAGGTAGTGGTCCGGTGGAACTCTAGGCGTCAAATGGTGGTATGGCGGAACTCTGGGCCTTAAGTGGTGGTCCGGCGGAACTCCGGGCATCAGGTGATGGTCTGATGAAACTCCAGGCATTAAATGTGGCCCGGCAGAACTCCGGGCTTCAAGTGATGGTCTGGTAGAACTCCGACGTCAGGTGGTGGTCCAGTAGAACTCTGGGTGGTGGTCGAGGAGCTATGGGGAAAGAGCGATCTCCGATCTCTCTCTTGCTCTCTTGCTTAGGGGTCCTTTTCAAGAGGAAGGAGGAGTCTATTTATAGATTTCCTAGAGTGTCATGAACCATAAATAGGAGGAAGATCAAAGGTAAATGAGGAGTGGTTTGGATGGACGGACGATGTTGAATCCCTTGATTATGGACCGTTCGCTAAACATTTGAAAGTCTTAATGATGTCGGAATTTCTTGATCTTGGGCTCGTTGGATTCGTCTCGTCGAGCCACTGATTCGACTATAACCATGTCACATTTGGAAACCGTTTGGTAATCTAAATTGTGGTTTGAACCTTGCAACAATGCTTTAGGCCCTTGATTTGGACCCATTTGGGCTCGGATTGAGTCGAATTTAGTGTCGTTGGGTTCATATTTTTGAGACATTTAGTTCGACTATAAGTTCACTGAAATCGGAGTTTGAATGATCACAATTTTAATTTTGGAAGTTTCCAACCTGATTCTACCTCGAGATTCGTGCTCGATCATGAAAATTTTTTGATGATGTATTAGCAAACAATCAACCCTCTAATCACTTACATAAATTTGCCATCAAAGATTTTCAAAATAAAGCATTAATTAGATTTGAAAATAATTCCAAATCAACAGTATGGAGGGTGGGGAGGCCCCCTATTGAGGATTAACATTTACGAGTTCTTTCATTAAAAGTATTTTGAGTTCAATTTATTTTTCAATTGCACTAATTTTTCTTTTTAAAAATGGGGTGACTTCATTATATTGGATCAAAGAAATTTTAGCTATAAAACTCTACCAAAAATATAGTGAACTTTATAATCAAAACAACATAATGTAATCATTAATTGAGCGAACATGCGTAAAGCTATTTATATGTTTTATGGGTTTATCTTCTGCTTTAATTTTCATTGTTTTTGCCCTAAGTCATTGAATTAGGCCTTCTCTAATTCTCAACGTATGGTATTACTTGGGCCTTTACCCTACATATATGTACGCATCTTTTAACTCTATGCATTACAGCTTGAAAAACAAAGGCTGACCTAAAAGATTTGATCAGACATGAATATCTCGAAAACGAAGATGAATCAAGAAATCACATGGTCTAAAAGATTTGCTCAGACATGAATATCTCTCACAACTTCCCAAAATTCATTATAAAGTATCACAGGTCACTTGGAATTTTCCGTAGAAAATAATGGCTTCAAAATTCCTTTAATTGCAATCTATCCCTCCGACGAGAGGAGAAAAATGTTAGCTCTAAAATGAATCCACGCTCAGCAATCAATCACACTAAAAAAAGGAGAAAAGAGGGTAAAAGAGATCGATCCGCGAAATCGACCCGCTCAAACTGATAAAGTCATCACTCAGAACTTTCTGTACACCCTAACGACTTTTAAATTTCCACCTCAGTAATTTACCGTCACCGATATAAAAGAAGAAAAAACCGTAACCACCAAACGAGTCCATTCCTGTTACCGCGATCTACCGAATATCCATCGCCATTGAAGAACAACAAATCATACTAAACCCGGAGAATACGAATAGAAACAGATTCATCATTCAGTGTTATTAAATCGAAAACAAACATGACTCAATCATACAAATAAAAATAAATGAGGTAGGGAAAGCGGATCAGGAAACGATAATTACCTGAGGAACAAACAAGAGTGGCGATAGGGACCGATTGGGCCTGTCCGGCGGTGAGCCCTGGATCAGCTCCAGCGAGCGCAACCGGCGTGCGCCGCTAGCTTCGCCGTCCGATCTCTCTTTCGAGTCGTCGCTGCCATTATCCATCTCCTCCTTATCGCTCACGTTCCCCATCACCACGTCTCGACTAGCCCGCAGATCCGAGCTCAAAGATAATTCCGTATTTATAGAGCGAAAGAGCGCGATACCGGAGCTGGTAATACTTTATCCGCGAATGAATTTCGGCGCTGGGCAAAATGGAGACAGGAAAAGGTCGATTACAAGTGCCATCGCCCTTTCGCTTAATTACATATACGACCAATGGATTCGGTCAGACTGCTCAGTTTTTTATCTTATGCTCAGCAATAAATGCTAAAATATAGTTTCTAATTATTTATTTTCAGAATATAAACAGCAAATGATGTAAAATGGCAAGTCATTTTGTTAATTTTAGATTGAATATTAATGTTGATACGTCACCACAAAATTATCTTGATCAGGCACGAATCTCGAGACAAAAAGCTAGTTGGAAACTTCAAAAATTAAATTCGAGAGCACCTAAACTCCGATTTCAGCGAGCTTACAGTCAAACCGAGCGTCTCGGAAATACGAACCCAACGACACCAAATTCAACCCAATCCGAGCCCAAATGGGTCCGAATCAAGGACCCGAAGCGCTGTTGGAAGGTTCGAATCAGAATTTGAGTTACCAAATGGTCTCTGATTTTAACAAGCTTATACTTGAATCGAACGGCTCGACGAGACGAATCCAATGAGCCTAAGTTTGCCAAATTCCGACATCACTAAGGCCTCCAAATGTCCAACGAACGGTGCACGATCGTAGGATTCAATATCGGCCGTCCATTCAACTACTCCCTATTCGGCCCTGATCTCACGACTATTTACGAGCTATGACATTCCAGAAAAACTATAAATAGAGCCATCATTCTTCACAAAGGGAACTCAAGTGAATAGAGAGAAGAAGAAGGGAAGAAGAAGAGAAAGGGAAAAGGAGAATCCTCTCCTCCTCGACCACCGCCGGAGCTCTTCCCGCCGCCTGAATACGTTGGAACTCTGCCGAATTTTCGGGAAACGGCGGGATTTTGCAGAACTTTGTAACTTTGTTAGAAGCTGATTTGTAAACTGATTGTCTCAACTGATGAGACGAATCGGACTTTGTATTTCAAACAAACACTAGTATAATTATTTCAACTGGGCGTGGCCCCGTGGCTTTTCCCTCTTCCGGGTTTTCCACGTAAAAATCCTGATGTTCTTTTATTTTCTGTTTGTGTGTGCTAGATATTCGTACAACGCTCAGATGAAAATTTTCTAACTCTACCACCGCGTATATTCTAGCCTGCAACAAATGTCACAGAATAAAAATATATTATTTTTATGCGTATAAAATATCATTCTTAATATATGAGGGTGCAATAGAGCTTTATTTTTTATAATGTTTGATGTTATGGCCTAAGCCTGAAAAAAAAAAGATGTTCAATTATAGTAACTAATTAATAAAATATAAATTAAATGCAAAAGGTTTTTTATTTTAAAAAATTATGAACAAAAATTATCATTATAATTTCTCACAAAATTAATGATCATTCAATTCATTATTGAACAAATTTTTAATTATATTTTCTAACAAAAATTATTTAACTAAAACCTACCGCGATGAAATTGGGAAGAGAATGAATTATGCGTTAAATTATTTTTATGTTATTAAATTAAGAAAAAAAATTAAGGTCATATGAACTAACAAAAAATATTATATCATCAATCTTTTATGTAAATCAACAACTTATATTATGATTTTTATGTTCTAAAAAGTTAATAACCGCATCTTGTTTAAAAAAGTGATTACTTTTATAAAATTTGACTATCTATATCTCATAATATATGTAATTCAACAATTATTTTTATTATATATTTTTAAAGAGAAATATACCTGATATGTCATCATAAATTTATCTTGATCAGGCATGAATCTCGAGGCAAAATCAAGCAGGAAACTTCAAAAAATAAATCTGGGAGCATCTGAACTCCGATTTCAGCGAACTTACAGTCAAACTGAGCGTCTCGGAAATACGAACACGACGACACCAAATTCAACTCAATCTGAGGCCAAATGAGACCAAATCAAGCACACGAAGTGCTGTTGGAAAGTTCATACCACAATTTGAGTTACCAAACGGTCTTCGATTTTAACGAGCTTATAGTCGAATCGAACGGCTTGACAAGACGAATTCAACGAGCCCAAGATCGTCGAATTCCAACATCATTAAGACCCTAAAATGTCTAACGAACGGTGCACGATCAAGGGATTCAATATCAACCATCCATTCGACCACTCCCTATTTGCCCCTGATCTCACACCTATTTACAAGCTATGCCACTCCATAAAATTTATAAATAGAGCCCTCATTTCTCATGCGAGGGGACCCCAAGCAAGAAGAAGAGAAGAAGAAGAAGAGAAGGAGAGGAGAGAACAGCTCCTCCTCGACCACCGCCGAAGTTCTTCCCGTCGTTAGAACGATGCCAGAATCCCGCCGGAACCCGAGTGATGCCGAAACTCTGTTAGACTTTGTAACCGAATTTCAATTCAGAAGGAACTCATTGTAATCTAATCGTTTTAACTGGTTGGACGAATCAGCCTCTTGTATCTCAAACTACACTAGTGAAACTTTTCAACTGGATGTGGCCCCGTGGTTTTTTTCCCTTTTCAGGGTTTTCCACGTAAAAATCATGGTGTTCTTTTATCTTCTGTTTGTGTGTGCTAGATTTCGTACAACGCTCAGACAAATTTTCTAATTCTGCAGCCGCGCATATTCTAGCACGCAACAATACCTAAAAAACTTTTTTTAATATAATTATCTCCAATGAGAGAGAATCCTTTAGTATTTATAAACTACTTATTAGACTAGTAAGACATTCAAAATTTCAATGCTCATTATTTTTTAATTAATTTATTATTAAATCCTACATAAATGTAAGCGAAATTTTAATATAATTTTTTTAGATATGTCATAAATTTGCAAGAAAAACTGATATTCTTAAAGTTTAAATATTATTTTATTATTAATTATTAAATAAATTGACAAAAAACTCAACAACAACAATAACATCAAGCCTTTATCTCACTACATGGGGTCGGCTACATGAATCATTTTTCTCCATTGTATCCTATTAAAGGTCAAATTCTCGTTTAAATCTAATAAAGAAAGGTCATTCCTAATATTTTCTAACCAAGTCTTTTTAGTCTACCCCTGCCTTTCTTAACACAAGTCAAATCTAATAGCTCTACTCTCCTAATCGGGACATCGAAAGGCCGCCTTTTTATGTGACCAAACCATCTAAGGTGACTCTTTCTAATCTTATCTTCTACTGGAGCTACTTTCAACTTTTTCACATATATGCTCATTTCGTATCCTATCTCTAAGGATAAAGCCACTCATCCACCTGAGCATCCTCATCTCTGCCACACTTAACTTAGTATTATGCTTCTCTTTTAATGGCCAACATTCTGCACCATAAAGAATTGCAGGCCTCACTACCATCTTATAGAATTTTCCCTTAAATTTGAGGGGTACATTTCTATCACATAACAAGCCCGATGCATTCCTCCACTTAAACCATCCAACTTGAATTCTGCTGATAATATCCCCATCTATTTCACCATCACTCTGAACAATAGATCCAACAAAAAAACTCACTAGAAAAATTTGAAATATATTAAAAATTAAAATTTTGCACCCCTAATAAAATAAATACTTCAATGAAGAAAAAGGATTCATGTAGCCGACCCCACTTAGTGGGACAAAAGCTTGATGTTGTTGTTGTAATAAAACAAATACTTTCTTGCCCAAAAATAATAATAATAATAAATATTTTTGGTTATGAGTGCTTCCAGAAGTTTTTTTTTTCTTATGCAGAGCAATAAAGGAAATTTATATCTTAATTTAGATAGCTCATTTTCTTATCGATATGCCATTAATATTTTTCTTTCTTGCATTTAGATACATTTCTTCATTTTTCTAAAAAAAAAAAGATATATTAATTGTTTGATAATTTGTTGTCATTATTTTAAAATAAATAAATAACATGAATTGTACTCTGATTAAACTTGGAACGAAATATTTACGATTGCAAACCCAAAAAATCAGTGAAAGCAGTAAATCAGCAATTATGATTTTCTTTTATTGAAAAAAAAAAACCATAAATTATTATAGTCTATACTATCACAAATTCAGAACACTCCAAAAATAATTATTATCACCCAATAATTAAGCAGCAGTTTCTCGAAACAGAACCTGAAAATGAAGTTATCGGTCAAATTCCAACTAAGAGGTTGAATTCGAGTTTGTGACTGCATTATGTATTTGAGTTTACCTTAAATGACCTAAATGTCGCAAAAAAAAAAAATCTTAACTGCAACAAGTAGATGTTAAAAAGTTCATCATCATTAATTTTTTTTAAAATAATAAAGAAAATTGGACATATTTCAAATATAAGAAAAAAATTGATGTTGGCAAAAAATAGCCCCTATATCAGAGAAATTATTCTGTGGAGTGCAGATCAGAAGAATCGTTCGAAATGTGAATGTATATACTATGTATACAGTGTACAAAAATTTTTAAATTTGTACATAATATATATACTCACATGTCCGGACAGTTCTTCCCATCTGAACTCCACACATAATAATTTCTCCCTGTATAAACCCCAACAAGGCCAAGAGGTGCAAATTAAAGTTGGCTAAACAAATCTTCTGAAGGTTGCCAGCCATATCAGCTTTTTGACCACGAAATCATGTTAGAACACACATAAAAACGCCGAATGACCAACAAAAAACACAAAATAGAGCAGTAAAAGACCACTAGAGAATTAAAAAGAGTTGATTCTGCTACTTATTCAGGCACCAAAGCATGAGAACGAGCCCACACATTGTTCAGCTACTCAGTACAAAGTTGAAGAAACGTAAAACGCATTTACATTATACGATATAGAATTCGAACAATACTTAGTATAATGATGGCCCTTAGCCAATTTGTAATATCACCTTCTTAGCAGTTTGTATCATAGGAGGCAAGCCCCAACAACTCTGGCCCTTCCAAACGGGGGTTGTTCTCAAAGCTGCACGGAGAAATAAATTTTTAAAATGTTCCAGTACAGTAACAATCAAAACACTATCAAATTATCAATGAATGAAAATAATTCCTCTAAACTAGCGTGTATTATTTGACTCAAATCTCTTGATTTCACCAGCTTGGACTTCCTAGTTTCACAAATCTGAATCAGATTTTATGAATTACGAAGTGTTGCAGTCTGTATTACTACAGCTCGCCCTTCACATAAGTCATAATATACACAATTGCACCACTTATGGTGTAAAATAGTCGAAGAGTTGGAGCCACTCTTAATTTTAGTTTCGGCTTGTATAAGTAATCGAGTTCTAGCTTGAACTCAATTCAATGAGTTTGAGCTTACACATTTATTATAAAAGATAAAAAAATAATCTAATTTAAACAACTACTGTAATTGAATAACAAAACCAATTAAAATTTAGTAGACATAATATGAAATCATTGAAGGATAGAAAATTATTAGAAATAACTTTATACTTAAATCCTCTATTTCTGATATTATTTAAGTGAGTTCTATATTAATATTTGTGCTAAATAAATTAGCTCATAAGACCAAGTCAAGTTGGTGCAAGTTCAAACTTGATTCCCTAACTCATAGAGTTCGACTTACAAGTCAACTTCACTCATATACACTCCTACACATAAATGAACATCTTATAAAAGGAAAGAAAAGGGACGTACTTGTTCAAGGGGATGCGTTCAAAAGGTCCAATAGTAGGAATGGTGCCACAAAGATCATTGTTTGAGACGTCTCTGGAAGAATCAGCAAATAAATAATTATGATTTTTAGCTCGGAAAATTAATTACATTCTAATATGGGCTTCGTATGGGACGGATTTCTTGCTGCTTTTTAAAGCAGCTTTCCAAAAAGCTGCTTCTTAAACCAGTAAGAAAGCTGTCCCAAATGAAGCCATAATTTAATGTTCAAAGTGAGTACTCACAAAACTTTGAGGCTGGATATTGCAGTTAGCTCTCTTGGGATTCTACCATTTAGTTTGTTGTCATTAAGCCGCCTAGAAAATAACACACATCAAATATCAGCTTAAACTTACCAAAAAAAAAAAGTCCAAAGCTTACAAGTACACTGCATAAAAGTAAATACATCTAATTTGTCAAGTGAACTCAATCAAATACATAAAAACTTTAATTCTACATTGTATAGTGAATGACACTGCAACGTATAGCAGGCAGAAGGAACATAGGATACATCCATTTCTATATTAATCATGTTTCAGCGTTGAATTAAATGCATTAAGGCTTAAAATGAAATTGTTGCTAGGATGGCTGAATTTTTTACTCACAGGAATACTAGAGATTTTAGTTTCCCCAACTGCGCAGGAATAGTCCCTGAGATGTTGTTGTTGTATAAGTCTAAACTTATAAGGCTCTTTAAGTTGCCAAGCTCTGCAGGGATGGTTCCATGAATGTTATTTTTATACAATTCTCTGGAAAAGAAAATTGTAGAATTAGCTTTAAATAGAAAATCAGTAGTTCACAAAAAACTTGTAAAGATAAAGCACTAAGTATGAGAAAAAAAATGAAGAAGTTGCATGAAAAGGTCATCATAATTATATTCCAAATGTTACAAGTTTCTGCCAATTGACTGCTAATGATAAATAGTTCCAAAATACTTGTTCTAGGACAACAGAATGTATTGAGAGTAAAAACTCTATGAAAAAAAAAAAAGGACTACAGAATGTGACCTCACACCGAGCTTCATGATGCGGACATCGGCACACGAAGATTTAGCGCATCTATCACAGGAGGCGTCGTAAATCGACGGCTATAATTTAAATTGTCATTTAAGAGTTATTTTATGAATTTTAGCTTTTATTTTATGTTATTTCCTGTTTTACCCCTAGGTTAGTTTATTTGAGTGTTGTGGCCAAAGGGGCAATTTTGTAATTTCGTTTTTTCTCATATTGGGGCCTATAAATAAGGGCCTTAAGCTTTTGTAAGAGGATGGTTAATGGATATGAAAATTTTGTGTTCCACACTTGTGTTATTGGCAGAGAACGAGAGTGAGATTCCTATGGGAAGGAATCGAAGTTGTCACCAGCCGCAGGATGGGTCCGGGCTCGTGATTTGAAGTCCCTTGGAGAAGGGCAATCGGATCACCCGTCAATCTTCGGAAGAATCCAAGGTTTCATTTTATCTTCTATCTTTTGCTCTTATCTTTTGGTTTGTGCTCTCTTTGTTCCGTCTTTGTATTCCTCGTCGTATTGCCCCTCGTAGTCATCTTCTTTCTCCTCCCCATCTCCGCTTTGGCCGCCGGATTTTCACCTCCACCCGAAATCCCCCCATACTCGAACCATGCCGCCAGCTCCACCCCATTAGCTGCCGGCCGAACCTTCCTCTCCACTCCCGTTTGGATTTCCTAATTTGGTTGGGTTAATTTAGGGATTGATTTGAGTTTGAAATTATTCAAATTCAAATTTCAAATTCTTTCCTAATTTAGTTCATCTATTTTTGGAAATTGCTTTATTGAAATCAATTTGAAATTAAATTCAAAATCTGATTTATTGCCTCACTTTCATAACTCTTAATTTAAATTCATTTGAATTCTAAATTCAACTGAATTTTAAATTCAACTGAATTTTAAATTCAAATCTAAGAGCATTAAAACACCACATTCAATGCCCCTCACAACCTCATTACTGCTGCCGTCCATCACTCTTGGGCTTGGATTAGGAAACTCTTCCTAATTCCTAATGTCTCTGTTTAGAAATAACTCCACCTCTTGTTAGCTGAAACGTTTAAAGCCAACCCCTTTAATTGGTTTCCAAAATCTGAGAATAAACATTAGGAAATATTTCCCTATTTCCCTCCCAGTTTTCCGCCTCCCTTTACTGAAAATTCCCAAAATCTGTCCACGGAACAGTGCTCATTTTTGGGAAGATTTGAAGAGCAAATTTGCTGCTCTGGCCGAATTTTCTCAAGCCTCTCACATTAATTCTCTCTCAAGCCTCTCACATTAATTCTCTTCCATTAAATCCTCTCCAAACTCCACCCACGCAGCAGGCCGAATTTTCCCAAGGCTTCACCTTGGGTTGCCGTCTTCCCAATCAGCCTTAAATCCTCCCTTAAGTCTTCAACCAAACTCTTCCTTCCCCTACCCCTATTTTCTCAAGAGAAAAATCTGAGAATTTCCTCTCAGTTTTTTTTTTTAATTTTTGGTGGAAATCTGAGGCTGTTTTCAGAATTTAAGAGAAGAGGTGTGGAGCTTGAAACCTCTCTCCTCTCAAGAGAAAATCTGAGAATTTCTTCTCAGATTTTTGGTGAAATCTGAACTTGCTGTCAAAAAAAATTTGGAGAGGAGATTTGTCCCTAGCAAAGCGTGTACCGTTCTACATCACTTCACCACTTCAATGGGATCAAATCCATCATATCCTAGATAATGGGAATTTACAGACCTTTAAACTCACCAAAACCATAAGTAGCTAAAGTAAAAGTCTTACAATCTGACACTGTCAAACTTCTAAATTGTAATGTCCCAAAGATTTTACTGAGGTATGTTAATTTAATGTTCACAAAACAACAGCAAGTAGACATGAATATGGAACCATACATAAAAAGTATGTAAAATAAGTTGGTGTACTAATTGTTTATTTTTTGTAACATAGCTCAGCTTCTCATATGGCATAATAAATGATACTGTTAAGTTGCATCACTAAGTCTATCTTAGGAAATATATCTCACTAAATTCTATAATCATTTGATAGCTGCTCATATTCTAGTTATGTTCCCATAAAAAGTTTCTTCTAAACAACTCTTAGAAAAATTATTGGCTCTGGAAAGCATTTTTCTTCAATTAACATATTAGAATTATTAGATTAATAAAAGTGAAAGCCTGTAGCAAAGATTGGTAGCCTTTATTGTTACTAAAAGGTCATAGATTTGAATCACAAAAATGACATATCTTATTCAAAAGGCACGACGTGTATAAATCCTCCCAAATGCCCTTCTACTGTTGGGAGATTCATGATGCCCTTATGATCTCATTTACAAACTGAAGCCATACTTTTTGAAAATTAACACATGAGGTGGTTAAATCACATAAGAGTGTTGGGTTGGTGTTACATCAGATGGGTAAAAAAATATATAAGATCAAGATTCAAGATTTTATTGTAGCACCATGGTATTGAATCACTCCTTTTTTTATTTAATTTTTTGCCACCAGATCTTAACCGATTTTTTACGGGGTGTTGTCACAATTTTGTTCTGTTTTAGGAACGATACCATGAAAAGTTGGTGGGTTCCTATTCATGAGGATTTTGATGGATTGGTGGCTGAGCCAGTGGGCCCCATTAGTGTGGGCTACGGGTAAGAAGAGAGAGGGGGAATCGTTTAGGAAAGTTAGTTTTAATTACAATTGGGAGGAAATTAATTAGGGAAAGAAATCTAATTTGAATTCAAATCTGAGAGGAAATTATTTAGGGAAGGTCAGAGGAAGTTAATATTCATTATGTGAAGAGGAAAATCAATGAGGAATTGTTTAGGAAAGTTTTAATTACAATTAGGAGGGAATTAATTAGGGAAAGAGATCTAATTAGAATTCAAATCTCAGAGGAAATTATTTAGGGAAATAGGGCTGATTTGTGAGGGAATTAAGGGAGCCTATTTAAGGCTAACTATGGGGTGATTTTATATTATGCTTGATTTTCCTGGAATTAATTTGCTTAGGTTGAGCTGACAGCTAGGGATTTAGGAGAGCCAAATCTTCCTCTCCAATTGAGGATCCAATTGTATCTTGTGTTTTTCTTCTTAGTTCTTTCAAAAAAAAAAGAGTTCTTGTTCGTTCTCCCAAAATTTCTTGTGCCATTCTCTAATTTTGCTAAAATTGCATTCACTTCCTATCAGATTTTGTAAGTTTTGGGCAAGTAAAATGAAAGTATTAGATAGGTGAAAAAATAAAATGCGGGATCGTAAGGGATTGAAGCACTCCTTTTTTATTCCTTTTTTACACTGGATATTGACTAAATTTATGTGAAGTATCAAGGTTTAATATTCCTATCACTATGGCTTTCATGCCTACTACTACTTTCTATGCCTACCACTAAAACTTGCTCTTGAAGTATTCAGCTAGTATGATTTCTGTCACTACCTACAATTACGGTACAATTGCTGCACAAAGTTTCTAGGTCCATATTCATAAGAATTTCATGAGACTTATTTAATAAAGTTGTTCTAATTTTATATTTTCAAGATAATGTTAGATTACGAGTTTGAAGGCTGTCTAGAATCAGGTAGAGCTAAATCTTATTCCAGACATATCTGCTAACATAGGAATAAGAGTTTATAAATAGATGTTCTTAGGCATGTAATTCTTCATTCAATTTGTAATCCTGTGCTTGAAAGGGGGATCTATGATCCCTTTGATTGTGATAAAAATATGACTACCTAATTTCAAGGAAAATTATCTCCATGTAATTGGTGTAAGACCAAAATTTCTTTGATAAATTAATTTATTGACGTAATGTCATCAACATTTTCAAGATAATGTTAGATTACGAGTTTGAAGGCTGTCTAGAATCAGTTAGATCTTCTCTTATTCCAGACATATCTGCTAATGTTAAATTCAGAGAATTGGAGAGGGAAAAGGCTTAATTTTATTGCACAAAACTTTCCCTATTTATAGATCTATACAAGATAACTTAATAAAGAAACAAATAATTACAAAATCATGCATAATTTCTCAAATATAATCCTTCCTAAATAAGAGAATTAAATATGGAACGAGATCGGCGTGATACAGGTGAGCCTCCTACGGATTCCCACCCTAGCTGTGGGATCAAAATACCAAGGGACGGCTGGGCTTTAACAGGTGAGCCTCCCACGGATTCCCATCCTAGCAGTGGGATCAAAATGCCAAGGGACGACTAGGATTAAACAACTACATAGGAATAAGGAGTTTATAAATAGATGTTCTTAGGCATGTAATTCTTCGTGCAATTTGTAATCATGTGCTTGAAAGGGGGATCCCTTTGATTGGGTAAAAAATATGAGTACCTAATTTCAAGGAAAATTATCTCCATGTATTGGTGTAAGACCAAAATTTCTTTGATAACTTATTTTCTTGACGTAATGTCATCAACATTTGTTCGAGTTTAACAAAACTAAGAATCTATTTACTCAATTGTTTGTTAATTTTATGTGGTTTAAATTTCTTGTTGATTTCCAAAGACATAATCCATCATTATGTTATCATTTGGATTTGAATTATTATATTTATTGTTTTCACTAAAATAAATAAATCAAGTTGTTGGAGTATTTAGTGATTTGTAACTACAAATCATAATTTCCCTTGCATGATTTACATATAGCACATCATTATAGTTTGCATTAAAATTTATAACCCTAAATCACTCTGCTTCAATATGTGATGTATAAATAGTTGGCATTCACCATAGGCTACAAATTTTGGGTTTAAAATGAGTATGACTACTACTTATAAGCCAAACTTTGACCCTCATTTTGTTCACTAATCCCTTAACAAGTGATATCTATGCCGAATCAACTGTTCTTGGACATGCCGAATCAACTGTGCTTGGACACTTTCTACCGTAGCTAAGAAAAGTTTAAAAGCAGATAAGTCCTATGTCACCACCATGTGATCAGTTGAGTTCTCTTGGTGCAAAATATTTAATAATATTTAAAAAAATTCATTTGAGGGTATATGATGACCAATTTAGCAAGCAATCATGTAAGAGGGAGATTGTTGAGGCATGTGAGAGTATGTAGAAACGTCAGGTAAGTGGCTCTCACTCATAGATTTAGGCTTTGTTTGTGATAGCTTTCTTCCTACTTTTATAGCAGCTTTATAGTATAAAAATTTCTAGTTCGAAAATTTTTTGTACTTAAAAACTGCTTTAAAAAATAGTAAGAAAGCTATCCCAAATGAAGCCTTAAGCTTCTAGTTAAAAATGAATTTAAATGTGGGTGTATCAGACCTAATTTGATCTCCCTAGTTTCGCGCATTCCCTCAAAGTGGTCCATCAAGGATACAAGGATTGCATGTTTTAAAAATGTCCTTATACTTTGGATAACTACAATTGCAATTTTGACATAAAAAGATAGCATTGATCAGCATTTTTTGGAAAATATTCAAGGTAGAAATCAAGAAACTAAATGAAAAAAGATACTTACAGGTATTGCAAATGTTCAAGTTTTGCAATATCAGACACAAGGTGGCCAGATAAGTTTGAATTCCCCAGGTCCCTGCAGCATGATATAATCGATTAGCAATTCATTCACGACTTCTTAGTTAACTGGTAACAATTTCACAAAAATCAGCAGAAAATATATTTAAATTGATGGACAACATAATTTTATATTTAATGACTGAAATGCCTAAATATTTAGCTGCCAATGCGTCAAATATGTCATTTTTCTCTTAGGTGATCGATTCTTCATGGCAGCAAATATGAATGTTTCTTCAACAACTGAAAAAGGGAGTTAAACAGCCGTTCAGTGAGTTGATAAACTGTAGGGGAATCAGATGACAAGCCTGCAGAAACTAAGGATGTGAAATAAAACAAGACTGGCACATTTATTCTTTGATCGTTTTTTTTTCCAAAAAATTGATGCAATATAAATTCATGCAACAAATGTTCACCATGGCGACCTAACAAGGCATGCATTGCAAAGGTAAGCTAAACAGAACCCTCGTGAAAATGTAGATTTATCAACCACTAGCCTAAATGGAAGAAACATAAGTGAAAATGAGGGGACAACAAAGAAAACAAGATAACATAGGTAACATCAAGTAATTGCTCAAAGGGTTCAGTTTGAATCATCACAAAATACATCTGCTCAAAAATCAGCAGCAAAATATATTTTAAAAACCGACACCCAAAGTTTAGGGTAATGCTGATATGGTTGGTTTTAGAATAACCTTGACCATATTTACAGTCACAACCAAGTAGAAGATCGTGGAAGCAAATAAGAATAGCTCACAATTGACAAAAAAGAGGCATCATCTTTGCTATCCTTATCCGAACTATTTGGGGTTGGCGTTATAAATCCTCATTTTCCAATCATTCCTGTTGAGTGCTAAATGAGGCATTAAACCTACCTTTCACAAAGCATTTTGAAAATCTATCAATGTAACCTTAAGTTTACTCATTTTTCTTCATAATCATCTGAGAATAATTCTGTCAACTAGCATAAGGGGGTATTTTTTTACCTTTTATTATAAATGTCCATACCAACTACTTTATGTTCAAAAAATATCACTCTGAGATTTTCTCTAATTTAATCTTAATTTATTCTTCCAAGATTTGATTCACATCACCCTTAACATCCTCATTTTTACCACACTCAATCTAGATATCCTTGACTTTTTCCAACCCAACATTTGGATCCATTCAATATTGCCTACCTAATTGTGCTTTTAAAAATTTACCTTTTAACCCTCCATAGTATGCTATTATCATACAAAACTCCCAATAGAGTTCTCCATTTTTTAATCACGTCATGTATAGCTTTCTCATGTAGACTTCGAACCTTCGACCACGATCACTTCACCCGAGTACGATTCCAAACCATCGTCGCCTAATTATGGTCCTAAAATAATCATAGCCCAACTTCGATCATCCAACCACCATCGCCCAACTTCGGTCCTTCAATCACCATTGCCTGATTATGATGTCGGATGCCCCACCACTGTCATCAAAATAAAGTCCCTCGACCACTATTGCCCAACTAAAGTCCTTAGAACATCTTCATCAAACTAAGGTTCTCTAGCGACCATCACTCAATGACAATCTCCTGATCACACCATCATTTGACTATAATCCTCCAACCACCATCGTCCGATTAGAATCTTTTGACCACCACCATCAGCCTACAATCCTCCGACCACTGTCATCTGACTATAATCCCTCAAGCACAATCACCTAACTATAATCCTCTTAACTGTCATCTCGACTATAATTCTCTAGCCTCCATCGTTTGACTATAATCCTCCAACCACCTTCACCCAATTATAATCTCTTGACCTCTATCACCCAATTATTATTCTCCAACCACCATTACCTAATTACAATCCTCTAAACAATGCCTTCTAACTTTGATCCTCCCACCATCACCTGATTACAATCCCTCGACCATTATTTCCTGACTACGGTCATATGATAACCGCCGCCCAACGATAGTCTTTCAACCACCATTGCCCGGTGATGGTACTTCGACTAGGGGTGTCAATTCGGGTCAACCCGTCGGGCTCGGGTCGAACCCGACCCTACCCGGATCTAAACGGGTCAACCCGAACCCGACCCGTTTTTGCAAACGGGTCGGACATTTCAACCCGGACCCGACCCGGCCGAGTTGCCGGGTTGACCCTACCCGACCCCTCGACCCGGTAGTGTCGCGCGCGGCACGCGATTCGGCAGCTGGACGGCGCGGCAGCGCAGGCGTAGCGCGGCAACGGCAGCAGCGGGACGGCAGCGCGGCTGCGGCAGGCGAAGCGCGGCTGCGGCAGGCGAAGCGCGGCACGCAGCAGCGCTGGGCAGGCGGGCAGCTCGGGCTAGGACAGCGGGCAGCCGGGCGGGAAATTTCAAATTTTTTTAAATTAAACGGGTTGTCGGGTTGACCCGGCAACCTGCCGGGTCAACCCAACCCGTTTAATCAAACGGGTCAAATCTACGAACCCGAACCCGACCCGTTTATCAAACGGGTCGAGTTCAACCTGGATTTTCCGGGTCGGGTCCCGGTTGGGTTTTCGGGTCGGGTCAAAAGTTGACACCCCTAACTTCGACAACAGTTACCCAAGGATTGTCCTTCAACCAGCATCATATGACTACGATCCTTTAATTATCATTGCCCGACTATACCCTCCCGACTACTATCACCCAACTAGACTCCTCAAGCCATCGTCGCTAACCCTTGGCCTATCGCCCGAAAAAAAATCTGTCGACCAACATCGTCCAAATACGATTCTCCAACTATCATTGCCCGACTATCGTCCTTCAACCACCATCACCTAACTACGTTATGATGCGGAACATTTTAGCTTAAAAGGTTTATTAGGACATCTTATGTAGTTTGTTACAAGATTGTTTCATGTTTTCTAGAATCTTCTAGGTTTTTCTAGGTTTATTTAGGTTTCTCTACTTAAGTATTATATATAGTATGATGTAAGGAAGGAGGAGCATTGATGAATAGTATATGAATTGAAGCTTAATGCTTGATTTATTCTCTTGTTCTTAGTAATTCTTCAAGCATCATCTTCTTCCAACAATCCAACGAGTATTCCCCACATCACGTTCTTTCAACCACTCTTTTCAAACCACAATCCTCCAACTGTTGTTGCTTGACTGCAGCCCTCTAGGCGCCATCTCCTATCTATAGCTCTGACCACCATCATTCAATAACAATCCTCTAATCGCAATTGCACTATTATCCATTGACTTCGAACCCCATCTTTTTCAACAACATTGATGCACACAATCATCCATAAGTTTGATGCATGTCGTCATCACAAAGGCCACCGCCTGCCAACTTTGTCACCACCAAAATCGACGAATATCATTGTTTATAAGATTGATGCACGTTGTATACGCCAACTCTAACTCCTGACACCAATATCATGATTTATAGTTTTATACTATACTTATTGGTCTTTGATCTCCCCTCTTCGAAGGAGAATGACCGAGCAAACAATAAACAATCTCTTAAAATTAGTTCCCATGCCACATGACTCTTCCAACTTCCATCATAAATTCATTTTATGCAATTTATATCTACTATATTGTATGAACATATATATATATATATATATATATATATATATATATATATATATATATATATATATATATATATATATATATATATATATATATATAAGTTAAAGACATTATATACTTCCACTCATGAACATTCTAGCATGCAACAAACATATATTCTTCAACACCAAATCTAGTGACTCAATCAAATCCCACAAACCAAATATCTATAGAACACAACAGTTCATCCAGACCAAAGCTCATCTCTCTTTTAAAACAACAATACGAATAGGAGAGATATAAACCAGCTCAGATCATAGAAGAAGAGTAAGAATTTCATTATTTAGCATCAGCAAGAAACAAATCACCAAAAAAATAAAAATCTATTAAAAAGAAAACATAACCAACAACTATTTCTAACAACGAATTAAAGGGGACCAAAAGGATGAGCAGGCATACACTCTTGTGACCCGATTGTCCTGATTGCAGGTAATATGAAACCAAGTGCAGGGGTTGACAAGCGTCGGATCCCAGCTCATCAGCACGTTATCCGGATCGTTGAGGCTCTTTCGTAGCGTGTACAGCGCGTCGCCCTCGGAGTTGGACGAAGTCGATGGCGAAAGCAGCGTCAGCATCACCGCAGCCAGCGCCAGGACTCGGGCGAAGAAACCATCAGATAACCCCATCGCCCCTCCGTAGAACAGAAGTAGTTTCTTCCTTCAATTAGGGTTAGGGTTTCGAGCAATCGTATCCTCGAAACTGCTCGAGGAGGAAGAAAGTTAGTGGAGGATTGGGGGGTAAAGCGTGACCCTTCTGCGAAAGCGGACTTTGGCTCATTTTGTAGAAAGCATGAGATTTCTGGTGTTCCGCGAAGCCGCTTTAGATTAAATAGTGTCCGAAAACGAGTAGTTGAATGGAATAATTGACTAACGGGCTTGACTAAAATCGTATGTAAAGTCGACACGTGGTTAAGTCCAAGTCGTCTAATGTGCCGCTGTGGAAGTTCATGCTTAGGGCATCTCCAACCGAACGCTAAACGAGTGTATGGAGTCGTTCTGTCGCTCCAACCGAACGCGAAAATTTCTGCCATTTAAACGCAGGTGAACAGTGCGACTCCAATATTGGCGTCGCACTGTTCACAAAGGGTAACTTAATACTCGCCGAAGTATCAATGGAGGGATTAGCCATTAAACTCCATTACAATTTTTCAAGCAAGTGAAAGACTTTAATTATTTAATATTATTCATTTAAAAGAGTATAGTATAACTTTTATAGATAAAATAAAATAAAATGCATGAATTATTATATGGATGGATGACTATAGATTGTTAGGAAATCGAGTGGTTTGCATCAATTTTGATCCCTCCATTGATCTCGTGCTGGTGTTGCATCATAGATAACCGGCCGACTTGGGAGGCACAAGAGAAGCCAAAGAGTTGGTGGGTGACGGGACCTTCAAGGTGGCTAACTTGGTGGAGCAATTGCTACTATTGTGGCCAATGAATCCACAAGGAAAGCAAAAGTTTTATAGATCCTCATATTCCACTTTTTGGAAGAATTGACCATGCAAGCCATTAATCAATACCCCAGTCATTAGTTTTTTTGATATGGGGTTAATGCCCAGCTTTGCCTAAATTATAACACGTTTGCACATGCATGTATTCTAATAAATATTTTCATAACTATGTAGGGTGACGTTTGCTTCAATGTCCAAATGACTATCCAAGAAGAGAGATATTGGATGTATAACAGATTGTTGCCGGGTCGAAAATGATTGACAGTTGAATTTATAGAGGGAGTTGAAACTTTCATTCAAGTTGCATCTCAACTGCATTCCTTTCAGTTTGATAAAATGTTTAGATGTCCATGCTCGAAGCATAAAAATCTAGCATTCCTCAAGCCCGATGATGTGAAGCTTGATTTATATCGTAGGGGATTTCTTCCAAACTATTGGATTTGGACATCACATGGCGAGTACGAGCCACATAGAGATGCTCATGCCGGTTCATCTACAGCTTATGAAACATTTGATGAAGATCAAATGAGTAGACCCTATGAAGACCTTATTTTTGATGTAGCATGTCATAATTTAAGGTCAAATGTGGAAGAGCCACCAAATACAGAGACACAAAAATTCTTTGAGTTATTACATTCAGCTCAAAAGCCAATTTGGGAAGGTTGCAGTACACATTCGGAATTATCCATTGCAGTGAGGATGCTAAGTATTAAAACTGAGTATAATATTCCCCGTGAGTGTTTTAATGACGTTATTGATCTTATAAAGGAAACTAATCCAGCTGGCAATTTAATTCCCTCAGACTTGTACCGAACAAAGAAATTAGTATCCAAGTTGGGTCTCACTGCTACAAAGATTGATTGTTGTATCAATGAATGTATGTTATACTATAAGGATGATGTAGCAGAAGTTGTTTGTCGCACCTGCAATGCTCCTCGGTTTAAGCAAAATTCGGGAAAACAACGTCGTGCAAAGAAAGATGTGCCATATTCCCGTTTGTTTTATTTCCAAGACTTCAGCGGCTCTATGCATCAATGAGTTCATCATGCCATATGAGATGGCATAAGGAGAAAATAGCAAAAAGTGATGTTCTTTCTCATCCATCAGATGCTGAAGCGTGGAAACATTTTGATCGAGTGCATCCTTCATTTGCTGCTGAACCCCGCAACATAAGATTGGAATTATGTACTGATGGTTTTACTCCTTATAGTCAAACAGCTACACCGTATTCTTGTTGGCCAGTTATATTAACACCATACAACCTTCCACCAGAGATGTGTATGACTACTCCGTTCATATTCTTAACTTTGATTATACCTGGACCACATAATCCGAAAGCAAAGATTGATATCTTTTTGCAACCATTAATTGATGACCTCAAATTATTATGGGAAGGAGTGCTCACATATGACATATCAACAAAACAAAATTTTCTCCTTCGAGCTGCTTTACTGTGGACTATCGGTGATTTTCCAGCTTATGGTATGTTGTCTGGTTGGAGCACAGCAGGGAAATTAGCATGTCCTTACTGCATGGAGAACAGTAAAGCTTTCACATTAAAACATGGAGGAAAAAATACTTGGTTTGATTGTCATCGTATGTTTCTAAGTGCTAATCATCAGTTCCGAAGAAATAAGGAAGCATTTGTTAAAAACAGAATTGAGCGATCACCTCCTCCACCTAGATTAAGTGGTGATGATATACTATAGAGACTTTCCGACATTCCAACAATTATTGATTATCCAATGCTATCCGAATCTAAATTTCTGGGTTATGGTGTTCAACATAATTGGATAAAAAAAGTATTTTCTGGACATTACCTTATTTGAAAACTAATTTGATAAGACATAACTTGGATGTTATGCACATTGAGAAGAACTTCCTGGATAATATTTTTAATACAATTATGGACGTTAAAGGCAAGAGTAAAGATAATGTCAAAGCAAGGAAGGACATTAAAGAGTTTTGTCGGCGAAAAAATCTGGAATTAGTAACAACAACTGACGGTAAACTAATGAAGCCCAGAGCTCCTTACTCTTTCACGTTAGAGCAAAAAAGAATTATTTGTCAATGGTTTAAAGGTTTAAAGATGCCTGATGGCTATGGATCAAATATAAGCCGATATGTTGACTTGAAATCTGCAAGGTTATTTGGACTCAAAAGTCATGATTGTCACATAATTATGGAGGTTTTTCTTTCGATCATAATCTGTATATTACCCGATTACATATCAAATCCGTTGATTGAGCTTAGCATTTTCTTCAAAGATTTATGTTCATCTAAACTAAGTGAAAATACTTTACGGATGTACGAGGATAACATACCAATCATCCTATGCAAGTTAGAGAAGATATTTCCCCCGGGTTTTTTTGATTCTATGGAACATCTTCCAGTACATCTACCTTACGAAGCTAGAGTTGGTGGACCTGTACAATATCGTTGGATGTATCCTTTCGAAAGATAAATGTGTTAAGATTTTTATTAATCCTTCAATATTTTTGAATCAGTAGAGATAACATATTTTGATTAACTTTACGATGATTGTAATTGATTAATAGATATCTGAATAAGTTGAAGAAATATGTTAAGAATAAAGCACGACCAAAAGGATCGATATGTGAAGCATATTTGTCTCAAGAAACAACTCACTTTTGCTCCTACTATTTCGAGCCACATGTAAGGAGTACAAAAATAAAAATTGGTCATAACATGGACTTCGATGTAGAAGAACAATCACATGCTACACTATCAGTATTTAGAAGGCAAGGAAAGCCTAGTAGCAAATGTGTTGAAAGATATCTCAACAATTTAGAAATAAATACAGCGAATTTGTATGTACTACTGAACTGTGAAGAAAATGAGCCAATCTTAGAGTAAGTTCTAACATAATTTTAATAATTAATTAGTAATATTTATTTAATAATACTGAAGTATTATTTGTCACCAAGTATTTCGTAAGCAATTTGCCTTTGACAGATTCAAGGGATATTGAGAAAGCTGTTGTAAATGAATTTCTAACTTGGTTCATATCATATGTGAGCACATTTTTTTTATAAATTTAAATATTATTTATTATCAGAAATACTAAAATTTATCATATTTTTAGGTACAAAACCCTGATAATAAATGTTTCGATAAAAGTTTGCAAGCATTAGCATGGGGTCCAATGCGAAAAGTTAAAACTTGGCCAATATATATAGTGAATGGGTTCAGATTTCATACCAAATCGTGGAGTGAAGGAAGAAAAACTGAAAATTGTGGAGTATGTGTTAGAGGGAACACTCATGAAGAAGATGAGTGTGATTATTATGGTATTCTGAATGAGGTCCTTGACTTGGAGTATCCAGGCAAAGATGAGAATTTTATATACTTATTTAACTGTCAATGGTATGATCCAGTACAGAATAGAGGCACAAGGGTTCATCCTGCATATGGTTTAGTAGATGTTAAATATAGTAGAAGATACGGAAAGCTTGATCCATTTGTGTTAGCAAGTCAAGCTATTCAAGTTTATTTCAGCAAATATCCCAGTGGTCTTAGAGACAAACAAGATTGACTAGCTGTCATAAAAACAAAAGCACGGGG
Organism: Dendrobium nobile; assembly: GCA_022539455.1. Lineage (NCBI taxonomy): Eukaryota > Viridiplantae > Streptophyta > Magnoliopsida > Asparagales > Orchidaceae > Dendrobium > Dendrobium nobile. The sequence goes on along the minus strand of CM039720.1, from coordinate 37,796,746 downwards.
AATAATTGATCAACAATACATTGTAGCAATTGCACATCAAGAGGATGAGATGTCAAGTTGTATGCCTGTTGAAATTGAGGAGATGATAATTACAACCTCTACTATTGAAATGGAGTTAGAAGATGTCAATAGTTCAACTAGTTCAGACGAAGAAGAGAACGATGATGAAAGTGAAGATACCCTTGAGAGTGATGAAAATAGTTTTGATGATTCTGATTAGTTTTTGTAATTTAGAATTGTAGAATTTAAATGTTTTGTAATATTTTTACTGCTTGGAAATGATATTGTATTTTGCCACGTTGTCTTTTATTAACTACTTTTTGTAATTCATTAACTGCTTCATTAACTGCTTCTCGTAATTCATTACATGCTTCATTAACTGCTTCATTAACTGCTTTATTAACTGCTTTTCAATGGTTTAGTAATTATTTTTTTTTAATATTGCAGATGGATTCAGGCGACGATCCTCCTCATAAATCATTTGCCTCAAAGTTCCGCCGGAACAAGATTACGGCTAGCAGACCCACACAGACTGAGGTAGGTAAGGGGCCTTCAGTTCCACCAGATCTACCTACATCACCACCTCCACCACCTGCCAGGAGCCAGCAGCATTCACTAGAGCAGGGTCAGAAACAGTTAGATCCACCTCCTGTTGTACCTCCATACTTCCCTGGCCACTTCCCTCCTAGCTCGACGAGTCCTCGCTTCCCCTCTCCAGATCAGACACATGCTTCTCCATTCTATCCATATTACCCCCCACCATCATCACAGGAAGCTGGTCCATCCACTGGTCCTCACCCTCCTTACCCTTACCCATATTACTACCCCTATCCGGTGCAGCATGAACAGGGTGGATCATCACGACCACCAGAGGTTGGCGCTAGCGATCCTGCAGCAGCAACAGATAAGTGTCAATACATCAAGCCTGACGGCGATAAGTAAGTTCAATTTAAGTTATTAAGTTATTTTTATTTTGATATATTACATGTTATTGATAAACAAAGTCACTTGCAGCTTCAATCCTTCAAGGCCACCTATACATATGATCCGGGATATAATAAAGAATAAGTATGATGCTCCTTACTTATCCTGGAAGAAGATTCCAAAGCCAGTTAGAGATATATGGTTTGGAGAATTTCAGGTATATTTTTTTTTGTATGATTTCAAATATATGATTTAATTTGTACTAATCTTTTTGATATTGCCTAAATTTTTACATAAAGAATTTAGGTGGTTGCCTGAGTACAGCACGAGGATCAGATCAAATTTTGAGAGGAGAGGAGCGACCCGTCTCAGAGACATGTTCACGGACATTAGAAAGTCCGGGCAGCGTCCTAATTGGATTGGAGAGGGCGTTTGGGCAGATTTGAGTAGTGCTTGGGCTACCCCGGAGTTTATAAAAATGAGAGAGCAGAATAAACAGAACAGAGCCTCTGACTGCGGCGGTTTAGGAAGCTCTCTTCATACTGGTAGATCTGTACCTCATACGGAACATAGGCGGCGACTGGTAAGTGTTTTGAATTGGTTTATTACATATATTTATGTTAGTATAACTAAGCATCAAATTTTCAGAAAGAGCACCTGGGTCGGGAGCCAACACCATTGGAGTTGCATACAAGAACTCATCAACATCAAGCTGACCATCAGTGGGTTGATGAGAAGTGTAGGAAGGCTCATGTGAGTAAAATTTATTGGAGTTTTAGAATAAAAATTTATTTTAATAAAACTAATTGTTACTCACAGGATGATTTCGTACGAGCTAGAGAAAGCCGACATTCCACTGGCGAGTGATCATCTTCTGGATCGGCCCACATTTCTGAGTATCAGACATGGTCAGAAGTTGTTGGTGGAAGACAGAGGGGGAGGGTATATGGCATGGGTTCACAGGCTTTTGCTATTGAGGGCAGTTCATACACCTCTATATTTCATGATCCAAGTGGAGCTGAAGAATCTGTAAGCGAGAGGGTTGCAGCGCTTACTAGAGAGATTGAAGAGATGAAAAGGGTTCAATCTAGAGAGATTGAAGAAATGAGAAAGGTTCAGAATGAAATGCAAGCAGAGTTGCAATCCTACAGAGCTGAAAAACAGAGGAAGAAGGACCAACAGGAGCAGCCATCTGTAGACAGTGAGGATACAGATGATGATTAGATCTATTTTATGTTTGATGATTGTATTAATTAGAACTTGTGAATTTCAGAACTTGTGATTGTAACATTATCACGAACTTACTTGTGAACTGTGATTGTAATGTTATGATGAGCTTGTGATTGTATTTATAATTTATGGTTGTGATGAATCTAGCGGCGTGTTGCCCAACATATATTGCTCTTTCTGCAGGTTTAGACTTTAGGGTGAACCTCCCTCAAATAGAGGGGATGCTGTCAATTTTTTTTTGCAGGTGCTACAGGTTTCTGGCGGCTACCCGGCGGTTTGGCCGCCGGAAACTACGATACCGGACGGCCAATTGCCAGCCGCCGGTAATGGCATCACACCGTCGGTTTATTACCGGCGGTTACCGACGGCCACCGGCGATTCTACGGTAGACATCCGGCGGTTTAGACCGCTGGCTTTCGCCGGTTAATTAACCGGCGGCCACCGGCGGTTCTACGGCGGACATCCGGCGGTGTAGACCGTCGGAAATACCGACGGTTAGACCGCCGGCTTTCGCCAGTTAGGTAACCGGCGGTCTACCGGCAAAGGCCGGCGGTTTTAAAAACATACGACGGCTAACTAAACCGCCGGAAAACCGTCGGTAAACCGACCGCCGGTAGGCCGTCGGTCAAATAGCCGGCGGCGTCACAGCCGGAAAACCGCCGGCATAAAATCCGGTTGAAACCGGCGGTCGGAACCGCCGGAAAACCGCTGGCTACATAAACCGCCGGTAAAAAACCGTCGGTGATAGTTTCCTACGCGATTTTTTCCGGCGGCACAAAAACCGCCGTAAAGCCGCCGGTAGTTAAAAAAACCGCCGGTGAATATAGGCTAACCGCCGGAAAAAATAGCCGGATTTCGACGTTTTTCCTGTAGTGGGTGCAAACGAGTCGAGTCGAGCTCGAGTAAGCGTGTGTTTGAGCCGAGCTCAACTATCAAATATCAAGCTCAAGCTCGATTCGGCAAGGGAAAATGAGCTTGTTGAGCTGCACTTCAAGCCTGTTAACGAGCCCCGTGCTAGTGCCCGTGTCATCCGCTTGCATCAGCGCCCGAGTAGTCCGCATATTCCCGTCTATTATGCATCGTCCGCGAGCTCGATTGTTTCAGCAGGGGAGAGAAATGGATGCTCTAAGATATTCAAAGGAGAAAGATTAGCTCACATTTGGCATTGGCGGTTGTGGCTTTGACGTCGACGCTGGCGATGATGTGAACCGAGCGGGATGCTCCGACGTCGCTCTCAAGGTGACCCGAGCGGGATGCTTCAACGTCGCTCGCAGTGGTGGCTTTGACGTCTCAACCTGTTAACGTCAGCATCGGAGATGCCGGTGAACCGCCTCCCATGAGTACGTCGCTTGCGAGAGCTTGTGTCAGCAGAGGATCAAGGAGAGCTATCCAAAATGAAGGCTGAGGAAGATAACCAGAAGCCCGCTAGCAACAACTTCATCTTGGTATGAAGTCTGAATGAGCCGCGACTTTCATTTTTTCGTGGTTTCATTTTCACTGCATCCGCGTCTTCCCGCCTACATCATTCCAGTTTCCCGCCGATATTACATAAGCTGCTCGACTCATGAGCTCGTCGAGCAGCTGGGTGTTCGAATTCGAGCTCGTTAATCTATTGAGCTCGAAATTGTGTTCGAGCTCAACTCGCGAGCTCGAAAAGCTCAACTTGTCGAGCCCGTTAAGTTAATGCAGAGCCCGAGCCGGCTTAACTCGGTTGCACCCCTAGACCCATCCCACAATTGTGAATTCATTTAATATAGTGTACACTAAATCACCTAATCACAAAGCTCTCAGTAAGATTGTGTTGGATGTACCTTACAGTTCTGATGAAATTCTCCAACAACTTTAGTTAAGCTAATATAGGAATCAATGGAGGATTTAATTAAGCTAATGCAGGTTGTACATTACACCTCATTTATCTTTGAAAATAGTTCTGCATTATAAAATAAATTCTATATTATAATTTGTATTTGATTGTTTATATTTTTTTCCGGAATATTTAGGCCAAAAGTCAAACTCTTACACATATCATATATATGAGATTTGAATCTAAGATCTTTTACTTGATTGTCAAAACTCTCAACTAAGAGACTAATTAAGCTAATGCAGTATGTACATTACACCTCTTTTATCTTTGAAAATAGTTATGCATTATAAAATAAATTTTAGATTAAAATTTGTATTTGATTATATATATTTTTTCCGGGATATTTAGGTCAAAAGTTTTCAAACTCTTACACATATCATATATAGGAGATTTGAATCTAAGATCTTTTAATTGATTGTATAAAATAAATTTTAGATTAAAATTTGTATTTGATTATTTATATTTTTTCCGGGATTTTTAGGCCAAAAGTCAAATTCTTACACATATCATATATATGAGACTTTAATCTAAGATCTTTTAATTGATTGTCAAAACTCTCAACTAAGAGACTAATATGAGCTGTGTATATTTATCCTACTAACTAAAGTATATCAGCTGCAGTTTATTTTATTAACGTATTTATTTATTAAGAAAAAAATAACAAAGAACGAAATTTCTAATTATTTAATAAAGCCAAAAATTTATAGCCCAATGGGTTCTGTTTTGACACAATAGAAACTGAGTCATGGAGGTGCGGGGAATCGAACCCCGTGCCTCTCGCATGCGAAGCGAGCGCTCTACCATATGAGCTACACCCCCATTTATTCAATTTTCAGATTAGCTTTAATATTAATTACATGATGCCTTCACATCTTTTATCCATAAGTTATAAAAAAAAAAATAATAATAAATAAATAAATATATATATATATATATGAACGGGATCAAGTTTATTTAAATGGTAAATTGGTAACATCATACACTTCGCAGCTAAATTTTATTATCATTTTTCTATCAATTTTATGTAGCAGGAGTTTCAAACTTTCAATTATATATCATAATTGAATTTATCTTTATATCTAATAAAAATATTTTTTAAAAGTTTAATAAATAAAAACACATTATCTAAAATTTAATTAAAATAAAATTAATTACTTTATAGAACCAATCAGTTCTACAAAATTCAAACCCGTTGAACAATCTTTCGATCAAATTAACGGTTCAACGCATTTGATGCAAACATGATTTTTAAATTTGACCGAACCTTAAACTTGGCAGGTTTACGTTCAAAGCGGTTTAACCGGTTCGGCGTTTCAACATGTTGCTTCATGCTAAAATTATTATTATTTTCAAACTGTTTTTGGTTGTTTCACTTTGGGCTCCTATGTATCACACATCATTACTATTAATTAATTCTACCAAGTTATAAGAGAGGTAACTTGAAGACCCTTGCCTTATAATTCCCATCTATCCTTTGAAATCTCTAATTTTTATAGCAACTTCGATTTTGTTTGGAATAGCTTTCTTGCTACTTCTTAAAATAACTTTTTAATATAGAAATTTAAAAAATTGCTTTAAAAAACAGTAAGAAAGTTATCTCAAACAAAATCTTCATTATGCATTAACTTTCTCATAATCTCACCAAAATAGTTACTGCACCACTTCTTCACCAGCAGAATAGAATAGAAGAGGAAAAAAAAAAGCAGCCTTCAGCTTTGCCTCGCATTAACGATTAATAAAGTACTCATTAAATGAACAAATGATGGATGCATACAAACATGCCGCTCAGTTAGTCAGAGGAAGCTCACTGAAGCCCTGCTCTTCAAAAAGAAGATATAAATATATAAGACCTAAGACTTTAAAGAGATTTAGGCTTTGTTTGATACGGCTTTCTTATTGTTTCTTAAAACAATTTTCTAAAAAATTATTTTAAAAAGCTGTAAGAAAGCCGTCTCAAACGAAACCTTAATTGAAACTAGTACTACATCCTCTGATCTGATAACTTGCTAGCATGAACTTGTGCATCTTCTTCAGAATTCCAAAGCACATCCTTCAGTGAGGTTGACAGTTTTTTATAGAACTGCAGAGTCAGAGACAAACATTCGATCGATCAGAAGTGAAAAGAGTAGTAGAGCAATAATTTCTTGCTTTGAGAAATTGTTACTTACTGGCTACATAGATAACTCTACATATGTATTATGATTGTATAAATTTGTGTATTCATAGTATAATTTAACAAAATGAAGCACACAACAAAAACATAATAGTACAAAGTTGTGTACCTGAAAATAGAGTACACTATGTGGGGTCGGTTATATGAATTATTTTTCTCCATTGTGTCATGTTAAGAGTCGAATTCTCATTTAAATATGATAAAGAAAGATCATTTCTAATATTTTCTAACGAAGGCTTTTTAGGTCTACCTCTGCCTTTCTTAACATAGGTCAAATCTAATACATCTACTCTCCTAACAGAATCATCTAAAGGAGAAATTATTTTGTGCGGAGGTCGGACACAGAATACCATCCGAAGACCAACCAGAATGAGTCACGTCAGCAGTACCGAGCCGCGGTACCGAGCACAGGGGTGACGTGGCTGATTCTGCTTGGTCTACGGACGGCGTTCAACGTTTGCACAAAATAATTAATCCATCGGAAGGCTGCCGTTTTACATAACCAAACCATCGAAGGCGATTGAAATATCTATACAGCCTTCACAGAGGTGGTTTCCATGACTCAACTCAATGACCTCCATTAGGATGGAGGCAACTTAATGGCTCTTTTGGACCCACCTTTTAACTTAATAAAAATGTCTAAGTTGATTATTGTGAGCATATAGGTTAGAAACTTTAGCAAGCAAGATAAACATCAAATCTTACTTAACCTGTTTTATGAAGTTTGAATCAAATGGAAGCAAAAATACAAATATGCATTAATTCAATACCTTCTGGAACTCCAGAGTATCTCCTTTAGCTTTCCGAACCTCTACCATATGCAAAGAGGGGGCTACTTGAAATATCTATAAACATGGGAAGTAGAGTTTCAGCTTACTGAAATTCAATAGGTACCCAAATAATTAAACCATAGAGCTTTCAATACAACCTCAGTTGCAACATTGAGATTTCCCTTTCTGCCTGCTTTAATATTTTCAAGCCTCAGCTGAAAAAGAAGAAGAAGAAGAAGAGTTTATTACATGGTTCAAAGAGTAAAGATAAAAAGCTTTATTCTGTGATTGCATAAAAGAGTTAAATGTTCAAAGAGTATATTGTGTGCAATTATAAGAGTGCATAGCTGACCTTGTAATTATTCTTGTGAATATCAAATCCAAGAGGTTTCGCAGCTTCTTCGATCTTACTGATGAGTTCCTTGGCTGGGCACTTGGATGTAAATCTCGTTTCTCTCTTTAATTCCTTTCAGGTAAAGTAAGAGTATTAGAAACAGTTAGCAATTTAAAGTGAAACCATAACATTGAGAGGACTGTTATCATAGGAAAAATTATTTTAGTAAACTTTATTTTTGGTGAATATTTGATTAATGAAGTGTGTCTTTATATCCTAATTTAGATTATTTTCATCAGTATTTCCTTCTTGTTGTGTTCTACTAGTGGAGGTCGGATTGGAGTCGGGTGTCAGGGAAGCTCGGGAAGAAGTGAAGATCGGCTTCAGGTAATTGGAGAGGAGGCCCTCGGTAGAGAGAAAATGGGTTGAGGTTGAGAATGGAGGTAGGGGGCTTTCGTCCTGTGGTTTTCGAACTGGGAGGGAGTGACGAGAGCCAGGTGGAGAAGAAGAGGAATAGAGGCTTTGTAAGGCTTTCCAATGGGAAGGGTCGGTCGCTGAAGCTCTCATGAGTGTAAGAAGCGAAAGCTTCATTCTATCATTGTATTTAACGTCTCGAGCAGGATAGTGAGCTGCACACGCGGGTATGGGCCGCTGAGGGCATCTCCAACCGAAAAACTCATTTTTCACTCCAAAATACAGTAAAACTTCAAAATACAGTAACTTGATTCCAATTGAACTTCATTTTCTAACATACAAAAAGGAATATTCCTAGCATATTCTTTTTCTTATTTTATTTTAAATTTTTTTAATCATATATTTATATTTATCAATTTTAAACCTTTTATAATTTTAAAAATTATGTTTCTTTTCTCGATATAAAAAAATTGGGATATTAATATGTTCTAAATAAGCAAATATATATTTGATACAATTAAAATTACATTAGAACACATAACTTGCTATTTTATTTTATTTTATATCCGAACTTGTTTTGTATTTTGATTCCATTTTTTTTTTTAGTATTGTAGTACTCAATGTCTTTTATTATAAATATGTATGATATGAAAATTATCGTAAAATTTATGTTAATGTTTATCTTTTAAAAAATAATTACATAAAAAATATTTTAATTTTTGAATTATTTTAATATCTTTAATGTAATTCTGCTGTCAATATTTTATTTTTTAATTATTTATAATATAAATTTATATTTGGACATTTACAATTAAAAATAAATTATAAAAAAAATGGCGGATGAACAGTGCGACGTCAAATTTGGCGTCGCACTGTTCATTGGCATGTAAATGCCGTCGAAATTGCCGTCCGATTGGGACGAACGCCGAACGCCATTCAGGCGTATGCCGATCGGCTGGAGAAGGCCTGACAGCGGTGCGATTTGCAGACTGGGGACGCGACTGTAGCAGCGGAATTCGCACAAGATTTCGGTAAGAGTTTCGACAGGCTCTGAGGTAAGGCAGCGATTTGAATTTTTTTTTTGTATTAACGAGGTCAACACGTCCCTTGGCCCTTGATCCCATCGCCAACACATGGATCTGTTGGAAGCTCGCCTGGATCACGTCGATCTCCTTCTATATTTGAGTGGCTGATTTAGGAAGGATTATATTAAGGCAATTATGCATAATTATATAGTTATTTATTTCTTTATTAAAACATCTTATAGAGATCTATAAATAGGGATAGTTTTGTATAATAAAAGTAAAGCCTTTCCCTTCTTCAATTCTCTAAATTTGACATGGTATCAGAGCCTTCATTGTCGTTGCCATAATTCTGAGTTTTTTTTACTGTCATACCTTCATTGTCAGCCTTCCCTTCAGAAGCCAAAGGGAGTGTGCCTCAGCTTATTCACTCCTGCGAACGTCCAACCAAGAGGAGGAAGAGTGTTTCATCCCGCAAACTCTACGTTCGATCGAGAGAGACGAACGTCTTGTGCATCTCGTTCAGAGGAATCGAGTGAGAATTACGCGGTTTATGTGTTCGATCAAGAGAGACGAACATCTCATGAACCCCTCTTGCGTGCGTGCAACCAAATAGGATAAGAGATGCGCGCGGCTAGAAGTTTCTGCGTGTGTTCCTGGGAAGAGCCAAATGCTTGGATCAGTGGTCTTGCGTGAGCCTGCGAGGGACCGAGAGCTTGTAGCCCTTATTACCGTACATGCGGCCTCTCTCGTGCACATCTGGAACTTGTCGGGATATATAAAGTTGAATTATAAGATTCTGAGGGCTGCTATGAAGGCATTGATTGTCAAGGATCTTCTGGGGCACTCAAACATGGATGTGAAAGTTTCCATTGCATCTTGCCTTAATGAAATAACACGAATAACAAGACCCGATGCTCTATATGATGATATAATGAAGGAGATATTTGGGCTGCTTGTTGAAGTTTTCAAGAATTTTGATGACATATCAAGTCGTTTATTTCCAAAGACAGTTTCAATACTTGAAACTGTTGCAAAGGTCTAATCCAACCTTTTGATGTTAGGTCTTGATTGTGATGATTTGATATTGTAAATGTTCCAGCATTTCCTGAAGACAATAAGGTTAAAGCATTCTAATATTGTCTTCTCCTCAATGGAGACTATCATAACACTTGTTTTGAAAGAGACAGTATTTCTGCACAGCTTTTTTCATGTCTGTTGGATGGTGTGAAAGTTGTTGAAAAGAATATTTTGCACACAACCAAAAAGCTAATTGAGAAAGTGCTTGTTAACTGTTCCTTGAAGTTGAAACCTTATTTGGCTAAATTATTTAATAACAATGGCGCTCAGTTAAATGATTATAGCAAAATTGTTGTTGTTGTATTTCAGAGGAAACCTGACACTTCGATACAAAATGAACTAAATGCTTCTAGTAAAAATCAAGAAGCTAAACATAAATTATCTGAGTGATTTCTTTCTGACGACTCGCCTCTGGTATCTACACAAGAAGAAGGTGAAATTTTTCATACTGAAAAATATGTTGCTGCTGCGGATAGATCTTTCAAACAGGTGACAAATAATGGATCTTTTCAGAATGGAAATGGTGATTCCATGGCTACAAAACAAAAGGCTAAATTCTGCCATCATAATGATAATTCTAGAGTTAATACTAAACATAACTTGGATTCAAGCAAAGCCTGATAAAAGGGCAGATCTAAGTTCTTGGCCGGATTGTTGAAATTCTTATTTCAGCAATTATTTTCTATTTCTACGGTTATTTCCTATCAGTTTCTATATTAAATATCAATTTTACTCGGTTTGTTGCTTACAATCGAATTCAAATAATTATGAAGAAATTTGTACACTAATTAAAATAAAGGCCGCATTTCTACCTGTTCAATATCAAACAAATTTTCCAGATTCAGACCCTTTGACAAAGCAATCAGTTCAAACGCATTCAGAGCTGCTGGTTGTTCTTCTTTCTTCACCACATGTGATACCTGTCAAGTATTAAAACATCTTATGCATCCATAGGTGAAATTACGCCGGCCAGATTCATGAAAAAAAAAAATTAAGGTCGTAAACTCACTTGTGAATCATTGAAAGCAGCATCAATGTCATCCAAATTTGTTTCATACTTTTCATCAAAAATAGGGGGTTTGTACCCTTTTCTAAACCATTCATCCTTCAATATTCCGGGAATAGTTATCCGCTGTAATCAGACAGAATTCCAAGGTCAACTATAGTTCATCTAACCAATGCTGATAAAAGTTAAGACAAGTGAATTTTTTAATTTAATTCCTTATCAGAAACTTAAAAACTATATTGGTGAAAAATACTAAATGATTAGCTCTCCTCATAGGCTTGGGCTTTTGAGTTGAAAATGGTACTAACCGCTAGTGTATCTAGCACAACTTTGATCATCTTTAGTTCACAATTCCTAAAAAGTGATATTAGATCCAATTGATTGGCTAAAATCAAGTCATTCTTGTGATTTTTTCCTCCCATAGGTCTTGGGTAATATCTATCATAATTGATAAAAGTTTAAGAGCGAGTAACTCTCATGATAGATCCACTTGATTGAGTAAATTCTTGGTGTATAATAATTGATAAAACTTTAGTTTAAGGGAAAGTAAAAGATAATCTAATAAATTTTAATGCGAGGGAGAGATTGTTAAGATATACAAAGATTTGAGCCTAGTCCCGATAGAATAATTGAAATATATATTAGTGTAGAAATGCCAAATGGTTAGCCCTCACTCATAGGCCCTCACTCATAGGCTAAAAACTTTCTGATTGAAAATAGGTTTGACCACCAGTGTTCATAGGCCAAACTTCAATCTCCCAACAAAAATAATGTCAATTGAATAGAACTTGGGTATGACAAATTAAAGATAGAAAGGAAATCGATATCAAAACCCTTAATATAAAAGATCCACTATAATGGAAATCCTATTGCATGGTTATAGCTAATAACTAAAAATATTAGTAATAAACAAAGTATTTCTAGTAGAGGTAAATCAACAACAACAACATCAAGTCTTTATCCCACTACATGAATCCTTTTTCTCTATTGTGTCCGGTTAAGAGTCAAATTCTTATCTAGATCTAATAAAGAAAGGTCATTTCTAATATTTTCTAACCAAATCTTTTTATGTCCACCTCTATCTTTCTTAACATAGGTTAAATCTAATACATCTACTCTCCTAACTGGGTCATCGGAACGTCGCCGTTTTATGTGAATTTGACCAGGTAAATCATGATCCTAATATATTCCATGCATTCCTAACATATATATAACTACACAACATATCTATAGCAAATGTGGGAGACAGCATATAGTAGTAGACGAGAAAACTCAGAGACGAGAGGAGGAAGAAGGAGACGGCTCTGATACCATATGAACAGAGAACAAATGGTTTGTCATTATCACTAGTATTAATCTGTGAGCTGAACATAAGTCCTAATCCTAGATACAGGTACAAGAAGTGTAGCAGGTTAAATGTTTGTACAGGTACTGATACATTGTATCTGTTATTAAGATGGTCATCTTCCAATAAACAAGGTTCCACAAAAGCACAATACTAGATTTGTGATGACAATACGAACCGTCATAGGGTTAGGATCAAGAATTCTTGAAATCAACCTTTTGGCACCATAAGAAAGCCAGGAAGGGAATGTGAAGTCTCCGGTTCCTATCTGCATGTGCAGATTGATAGTATCAGAAAAAAAGATAAAGTAATGCAGTCAGCAATGACATAGATAGCATGAACCTAATAAACCTTTTTGTACAAATTCATGATATTATCATCATCAAAAGGTAAGTATCCTGAAAGTAATACAAACAGTATAACCCCACAAGACCACAAATCTGCAGAATCTCCATCATAGCCTCTATCATTAAGAACCTAAGTAGAAGAAAAAGGAAACATGTGTGAAAATTTCTCCTAAATATAAAGAGTTATTAGAGAAGTCATTGTTATAAACAATTATGATCAGATAAGATAACCATCAGCACCTCAGGAGCAACATAATTTGGAGTTCCACATGTGGTGTGAAGCAAGCCATCATCCTATGCAGAGAATCAAAATTTTATGAGTCAGGTAGATATCATCAACAGACAAGCAATTGAAAAATCTGAGCTTCTTATTCTAAGAATTACCCTGACTTGTTGAGAAAGTGCGCTTAAACCGAAATCGGAAACTTTGAGGTTTCCAGATACATCAAGTAGAAGATTTTCAGGCTGCAAAAGGCAGAATTTCAGACTTCCATAATATCAAGATCAAACATCCAGAGCATGCAAACACACAGTTTACCTTTAAGTCCCTGTGATATACACCCCTGCTGTGGCAAAAATCAACAGCATTAATTAGTTGCTGGAAATATCGGCGCGCCTCATCTTCTCTCATTCTTCCATGATTAACCTGTATAATAAATGATTAGCATTGCTAATCAGAATATTTTTTACTTTTAAACACAGCAAGATTAATATTACTTCTCCAAATTTCTAGTTAACTAACAAAATGATAAGAGTTGATAAATTTACAAGTCATATTAGTAGCACATGATTAAACCGAACTAGTCAGAATTAACATACAATTTTATCAAAAAGCTCTCCGCCAGTAACATATTCAAGAACGATAAAGATCTTCGATTTGCTGCCCATTACCTGAGAGAAAGAAGAAGAACATGTGAAATCAAAATAAAGAAAAAGAGAGTTTCATAGAAAGCTCAAAGCTTTCCTGTTAGAACATGACAATTTACATAGGTTCATAACTAGATCCTGTATTGCTTGTTCAGTACTTTCTAGAAATTAAAGGAAGAAAGACGATGAATCTCTAGAAGCATAAAAAGATAAGTAGTTGCAGCAAGCACATGACAATGGAGCAGCTGTGAAACTCTTATAAAATAGAACTATGATTTTTTTTTTTCATGCTCGGCATTACATAAAGAACAAATTATAGAAATACATGGCATAGTTTTCAGAGAAGGGGGCTAATGGAGTAGAATAAAAAAGGAAAATAAAAGTTAAGAGGAGTTTAGTAATGGAGTGTAACTCTTGTCCTGTGAAGCAAGCCATGTAAAAGCTCAAAGAAGTTAAAACATGGCTTCAATGTCTCTTTATAATTCTCATCTTATCCAGAATACTATATGATTTGCCATCTAGTTTTTACATAAGTGGCCTCATGGACAGGGATAAGCTCGTATAATCACAGCCAAATAAAAAAGACAGATCTAGAAAAATTGACAGTGACTAAGAAACTTCATTACATGGCAAAGTTGCTTCTTCCCAAGGGTAATAACAGTGCCGCAAGGCTGACATGAGTACTTCCATAATATAGATGATTATCCTTGATCATCTGGATGCTGATCTGATTGAAAGAACAAATCTATGACACTGAGAAGTCCCATCACAATACATGAACCAGTGAAGGTTAAAGTAAATTGAATTTAGATAGTACAGAAATAATCAATCAGTAAATAGAGCATTAAGGAGTTGTGAGCCAAAGGAAAAACCCATAATATGCTTTTATATCCAAGAAAACCACCATTTGGATCCTCAGGGGCTTGGTTTTTAAGAGTAGTTCAAAAGCTTGATGATTAACAACTGTCTCCAATAGGCATATTGTATGTATTGTTGATATTGAGCCATCAATCATAGTTTAAGTGTATAGTAAGATCATGAGTTATAAGTAACAAAAATATAATTATGTCCAAGTGAAAGACTTATAAAACTACCTCATGGAGGCGGACAACATTTGGATGCTTAATTAACTTCATAGTCGCAATTTCCCGCTTAATCTGCAAATTAAAAACAGTACAAGGGACTGGATGTCAAAATGGGAAAAAAAGTGCTGGGGAAAAACCATCTGTAGCAGGGAAACTAGCACAAGTAGGAAGGATTTGGTTTTAGGCCAGTATTATAAATAATTATAAATGAAAAATCAAAAGTTATATTTAAAAGAGAGTAAGTCAAGTAGTAGACATCCTTCCTTCAAGCAGCATCAGCATGAAACACAATGTGAAGAACTCTTCAATACCACTCTTTACAATAAAATTGGGCTTAGAACTGAGTTCCAGTAAAAAAACTATATTTAAGGATGTCTGCACCAAACTTAAGTGTCCAGAAAATAAAAAATAAAAAACAAGCAATAAAAAGACATATGAAAGATGAAGCCACAAGTAAGAGTTAGACAAATAGATATACTTAAGCTTCGTTTGGGACGGCTTTCTTACTGCTTCTTATAGCAGCTTTCAAGTACAAAATTAAAATTTTTGACTAAAAATTTATTTTAAGAAGCAGTAAGAAAGTCGTCCCAAACTAAGCCTTAGCCAGCCTACAGAGTTTTAAATATTTGAAACTGGAAATAATCTGAGTTTCCAGCCCCTCAATTTAGAAGCTTATGATAGGCATCAAATCTTTCAATTCTTCCATAAATAAAAATCCTATATTATCAGGAAGCAAACAAGCACATGGTCATCCCATCAATCTGGAATATTCCAAAAATTTCTATGCCATGACTAGGAATATGATAGCTAAATTCTTCAGAATTATAACAAGAAAGCATCTGTAAATGATCATTATACATTGTAAAGTCTTAACCTAATCACCATATATAAGTAGTTCATATCTTAATAGATCAGGTATCCTAAGAAAGCAAGAGTACAATTGATACACAAGAGTTAAAATATAAAGCAAAAAGAAATGATAAAGCCATAAAGAAGATGTGGGTAAATCAGAATCCAGAAAAGACCTGCTCAACTAATTTGTGTTTTAAAATTTTCTCCTTATCGAGGATCTTTATAGCAACGGGTTCTCCAGTTTCTGAGTTCCTTGCAAATCTCACTTTAGCAAAAGTTCCTTCACCGATTGTTCGACCAAGCTCATATTTACCAACTCGACGGCTAACCTTTGGTGTGCTCATCTTGTGCATCAAGTAGGAAAGGTAATCTCTGCAATTTTAAAGCAGGTAAAACACTTTAATGCTTTCCAGCAGTCTCAAAACAAGATTAAACATATTTCTACACAGTAATACCAGTAAGGTTGCTAAATCATTCAACTTGAAACACAAAGGAGAACTAGATAATGCCAAGCCACGGAGTACAATAAGTACCAAGATTCAAATCCCATTCCAAAAACTTGCTTTTTCCCGAACCCATCTTTTAAGAGTAAAATCCTACCCCAAGCACCAAATTCATTAAAAAAAGTACAAAAAACCAACCTTTTCCCTCAAAAACGAAGATTCTTACTAAGTTCACCAACTCAAAACAATATGCAGGCGTCTGTTAAAGAAAGATCAAAACTTGACACTTTCCCAACCAATCTGACTGCTTTCTCCTCCTCCTCCTACGAGAGAGAACTAAAGATATTTTCGTTGGAATTCAAAGAGAGATGGTAAGATGTTTACGGAACAAGCGGCTGGAACAAATCAGTGATTTGATAGAGCTTTCAAATCCTTACTAAAGCTCTAACCTTTGCTGGCTATTAAATGGAATGGAGATAGTTTTAGTGTCGCAAGTCCTCATTTCTCTTTCCCAGATCGCTTTTGTAGTGTAGTGTAGTACAATCCACATGGTGGCTCCTCTTCCACCGGAAAATTTACCTCGCTTGCAGATGGCAGATCAGATCTGGTTACTGTATGTTATATTTTATTTTTAAGATAAGATAATAAAATTTAAAATTAATATATATTTTTGGGGCAGAACATGGGGCAGAACAGCTGTCGTTTTTTTATTTGATTTTATATTTTTAAGATTTTTAAAAAATTCGTAGGGTGATAATTAATTTCTAGCCGTCAAGCCTTTTGGATAACTATGGAGTTTTACCGTCAGATTTTTTTGAAGGGAAATAGCCTTTTCACGATCTGGTTGAGTCAATTGCAGGCAGCTATATATAAAATTAATTATAAAATTCTCATTAGAGAAGAAACATTTTAAAATATATATTTGTAAAAAATTAAATTTAGGAACATCGGAATTCGAGTTTCAACAAATTTAAATTAAATTTATTGCCTAAACAAGACTAATCCAACAATATTAAAAGTGATTAATCCAAATATGAATGAGTACAAATCAAAAAATTGAAATGTAGTTAAAAACTTCTTAATATTAATTGGATGACTAAACGATTTATAAACCTTGCATATTATCGTCAAATTGAGCGTCTCAATAAGATGAATCGAATGAGATCAAAATAGCATAATTCCAACAACATTAAGCCACTTAAATGTTGAACGAATAATCTGTGATCAAGTGAATCAATACTAATTGTCTGCTAGATTATTTTGGATTTTCTTGACATTTATGGAGCATGACACTTTATATATATATATATATATATCCCTATTCTCAACTTGAAAAGGGGTCCTATAGACTTAGGCTTAAGATTTAACTGAGTTCAGAGGAGGCTCTAAGAATATTGGAGCTCCGATATTGTTGGACATATTCTTGATCGTCATCACAGGATCACCGCTAGATCACAACCAGTAAAGCACCACTTGTTCGCCGCTATCAGAACATTGGCTAATCGCCAACGTCGGAGCACCGCACGACTTTCATTCATAGAACACATCCTAACAAAATATTTGTTTACAATTAATTATAAAACTCATATAAGAGAATCAACATTTTTAACATATTTTGTTAAAAAATAAAAGTAATTAATTTCTTACTATCATCCCATTAAAAAAAAACTATTATAGAATTTTCTTTCTCATCATAAAAATTAATATATATATATATATAACATTAATGATTAATCTATCAACCAAATTTATTAAAAAAACTTATCAAATACAATCTAATAGTAAACCAAATCAATCAAATTAATCAAATAACATACAAAAATCAACTTAGGAGCTAAGAAAATTCTTCAAATTATTAAATATAAATCTTAGACACATACATTATAAAATAAAAAATAAAAATTATAATCCCTAACGTTAAAAACATGTGAGCGCCGACCAACACGTTCTATAAATTATTTATATTTAGTTAGTGTTAAATACTTAAATATATTATATGATTTAATATATTAAACATAAAGAAAGAAGGCAAGAAAAGTAACGTGAAATGCTATATTTTTTTTCTGCCAGATTTATAAAATTTGGATTTTCTTGATAAGATGCTCTAATTTTCAATGGATTGAATTGAAGTGTGATAAGATGAGTTGGTGTACTTATCTCAACTTGCGTGTTAAATAAGCAAATCAATTAAAGAAGCAGGGTGGGGCCAAGAGTTTGTTTTAGTGGGGCATAATTTAATTATTTGAAATATATATACAAATTTTATTTTGTGATTTATGGATATTTTATAATATCAATGCATATAATATGACATATATAATGTGATTGAATTTCATATGTATCTAATATATGTTAAACAAATTGTTTATACATTTTATAACAAATATTTAAAAATAAATAAATAATATATGTGTAATGCATTAAGAGAAATATTACAAATAAGATTGACGGGAATTATGAAAGAGTGTTATAGGTTGTTTGGTGTAAGTGTTCAGATATATTTTAAAGGCAATATAGAGTAAATAAAATATATTTGAAATACTCAAAGTTATTTGGGTTATTTTAAAATAAATTTTAAATATTACTTGTTTGACTAGGGGCTATTTGGTTTGAAAGAAAATGAGCGTAAAGTATTTCAAATGTAGGAGGTTTGATAATATTGGTATTTGGTTTAAAGTAAAATAAATGCATCGTTGTTGTCCATCGTCTATACAACAACAACAACAACATCAAATATTTTTGCCACTACATGGGGTCGGCTACATGAATCTTTTTTCTCCATTGTGTCATATTAAAAGTCAAATTCTCTTTTAAATCTAATAAAGAAATATGATTTCTAATATTTTCTAACCAAGTCTTTTTAGGCATGCCTCTACCTTTCTTAACATAAGTCAAATCTAATACCTCTACTCTCTTAATCGAGTCATCAAAAGGCCGTCGTTTTATGTGCCAAACCATCTAAGGCGACTCTCTCTAATCTTATCTTCTATTGGATCTACTCCAACCTTTTTCACATATTTGCTCATTTTGTATCATGATATCTTTAAGGGTAAAGCCACTCATCCACTTGAGCATCCTTATCTCTGCCACACTTAACTTAGTATTATGCTTCTCTTTTAATGGCCAACATTCGGCACCATAAAGCATTGCAAGCCTCAACCATCTTATAAAATTTTCCCTTAAGTTTGAGGGGTACTTTTTTATCGCACAACAAGCCCGATGCATTCCTCCACTTCAATCATCTAACTTGAATTCTGCTAATAATATCCCTATCTATTTCACTATCACTCCGAACAATAGATCCAAGATATCTAAAATGTGTACTCTTATTAATGACTTGATCGCCCAAAGTCACAATCCCCTCACTAGGTCTATTCCTACTAAAATTACACTCCATATATTCCATTTTAGATCTACTCAAGCAAAAACCTTTAGACTCTAACGTTGACCTCCATAATTCAAGTTTATCTTCAACTCCCTATCTACTCTTATCAATAAGAAGAATATCATAAGCAAAAAACATACACTAAGGTACATCCTCTTGCAAAGGTCTAGTGAGAAAATCCATGACTAAAATAAAAAGATATGGGCTTAAGGCTGATCCTTGATGCAACCCAATCGAAATAGGGAAATATTTGGTCAAACCACCTTGTGTTTAAACACAAGTAATATCTCTTGCATATATATCTTTAATTATTTGAAAATAAGTGATATTAACTCATTTCCTTTCAAGAACTTTCCATAGCACTTCTCTTAGAACTTTATCATATTCTTTTTTCTAAATCAATAAATATCATATGTAGATCCTCTTTATATTCTATCTATTTCTCCATCAAACCTCTTAATAAATGTAAGTCTTCCATAGTCGACCTACCCGACAAGAATCCAAATTGATTTTGAGAAATATTAGTAACACGCCGCATACTATGCACCATAACTCGCTCCTATAGTTTTAAAGTATGACACATTAATTTAATTCCTCTATAATTCACACAATCTTGAGCATCACCTTTATTCTTAAAAAAAAGAATTAACACGCTCATTCTCCACTCATCTGACATATTTTTAGTCTTCAAAATAGTCTTAAAAAGTTTAGTAAGCCAAGAAATTCCTTCATCTCCTAAGCATTTTTTGATCTTCACCATTAATACACTTCACTTGAACTAAATTCTTAATACTCCTATATCTTTATTTGGCTAATTTATACATATATCTTTCTCCCTCATTAGCATTTAATATATTATATAAATCACTAAAATTTAAGATCTATATTAACTCAAATATGTGTAATAAATTTTCTTGTAAAATATGAAAATTTTGAAGTAGAACACTTTGGTACTGACTAATGAGCGCTATAGTGCCAGTCCATGAACAATATGTATGTATGTATATATATATATATATATATATATATATCCCTGCCTCACCCCATCGACTTTTTCACTTGCTTGTTTAGCTAGGAAGAAATTGAAAGAGGTGGAGAAGATAGAGGAGAGAAAAAAGTCTTTGAATTATATTTGTCAATCACTATTATTACAAATTTTATTCTATTCATCGTAGATGATGAATCTCTTACTTATATTTTCAATCATTTTTATTTCTACAAAATTTATCTCTCTAAAATATAAAAAAATTGCATTCACAATACAAGTTTGAATATATTATATATTTGATAATTCTGACTGATTTGATATGATTTTATTGTATTTAAAATGAAGTACTGAATGATATTAGATACATGATATGATAACTCTCTGTGATACACTCTTTGGAAGTCATAAAGAGTTGGAGATTGATTGAGAGTTATAAGGAGTCGGGGAGGCTGATTAACGTGATTCAATAGGAGTTATAAGAAGTACATTAATTAAGAGTTATAAGGGGTTACTGATTGGGAGTCATAAGTGCAAGAGCAAAATACCCTTAAGATACACTCATTTAATATATGAATACTGATATTGACACTTCTATGAACATTGTACTGAAATTGTGGCTAGTATATTGTTAATTTATTGTTATTAATAATAGTGAACGTTATTGATCATGATATTAATATTGTTACTGACATAGTACTGTTGACTGTTAATAATATTATGATGATGATGTAATGAATTGAGATGTGATGAATTATAGAATGATAAATTAATAAAGATAATCGGTATTGACATGATGCATATTTTTTATATGATTTATAGGATATTGTTTTCTTTTATCTTGCATTAATTTTAGTTTTAAGATTTTAATTACTTGTCGGGCTATATGCTCATTATATGGTTTTATATATTTTTATGAAATGGTAAGGATCCTATGATATGAGGCTGTGAATAAGATAAAAAATGCAACCATGTTTCTTTCTGCTATTCATTGATAAGTTGCAGTTAAATGATTAAAATGAAATATATATGTAATTCTTTCAATATAGATTCTGAATTGTGACACTATCGGCCACCATCGTCTATTGCAACTTGATTGCCACTATTATGCAGCAATAGAAGTCAAGCCGTGGGCGGCTGGTCCGCTGATGGGTCGCATTTTGCGCCAAACAATGGAAGCTGGTGTTGTGCTTATAGTGGATTAAGAACATTGGGGCAGTAGGATTAAGAACCTTAAAGCGAATCACACGGGATAAATCATGTATAAAATGCATAAGCAGGAACCATACTTTAGATTGGACGGGTGGATCATGCGAAGTCGCTTGCTGAAGCTCACACAAGTGCCTATGGAAGATAAACAAGCCGGAGGGTGCTCAATGCTGGAGAACGAGGATGTCGTGCGGGGGCAAGTGTGTGGGCTAGAAGATGCATGAGGCATGAGTGTGTTGATCACGAGAAGAACAACGACGAGCACAAGCACGCAAGAGCACAAGTTGGAGCCGTGGATCGGAACGCACAGTGGAGGTCGGGCATGAGCGGCATTGGGCTTGGTTCGACATTTTTGCTCGTATAGTTAGTACATGGAGCTATCATATTATAGCAAGCGCGAGTTATTGTGAGCGTAAGTTCATGTTAATAATTGGTTCTTTGATCTTTGATAGTAAAAACTAGATAGATGTGGAGATTGTTATGATTGGTCCAACTTTAGTTTAAATGATTCCGCACGACACCATACCATTCTCCAATTCCTATAAATAGGATGTTATAGGATGATGTATGAGGTGCCCAATTGAAAGGAATAAAATAAATTCCTGTAGAGCTCTCTCTCTCTTCCTTCTCTCTCTCTCTCTCATCCAAAAAGATCTAAGAAAGCTCCTTAATTCCTCCTTCAAAGAATTTCTCAACAATGTATATTATTTTAATTAAACAAAAGCTCCAATTAAAAAATATTATATAAGTGATCGATAAAAAATATTTTTCAACAACAAAATCATAAAATCATAAACTGCCCAAACAGTTGTTTCATGTTTGAGAGAATGAGGAGAAAACAAATGTATTTTCCATCCAAATTTCATATTCAAGATAGATTTCGTTATATTTAAAAGAAAAATTAATTTATACACATTCCAAATAAAAAATAATTAAAAAATATTAGGGAACCAATGGTATAACTTATATGCTCTCTTTTAGGGTCGGTTTGAAACAACTTTATCATTTTGTAAATATAGCTATAAAATTATCATACATAAAGAAATTTTTTTTTGAAGTTGTTATAAAAAGTAGTTTCATGACTATTTTTTTTTTAAAGCAGCAATAAAACTTGACTTTAATTGCTGTTTGAAAAACAAAACAGTAAAATGTTATCCCAACCAGACCCTTAAAAAAATAAACTCAATTTCTCTTCAATTAAGGCTTTGTTTGGGACGGCTTTCTTACTGCTTTGTAAAACAACTTTTTAGAACAAAAATTAAAACTTTTGTTCTAAAAATTTGTTTTAAGAAGCAGTAAGAAAGCCGCCCCAAACAAAGCCTAAGGCTTTGTTTAAGTATACTTCCTAAACCAGTCTTTTAGTATAAAATTTTTTCGAATTAAAAATTTTTGTACAAAGCCGCTATTTTATAGCAGTAAAAAAGTTGTTCCAAATGAAGCCTAGCTAAGTAATAGATGAAAATAAATTTCAAATTAATCCTGTTTACGATTTCTATTTTCATTGTCAATCCTTATCATCAATAAAATGAAAGGAAGCTTCTTCATATGGCTGAATTTTCAAACATTAAAAAATCAAAATTCTATTTGAAGATTTGAAACGCAATCTCATTATAATTAATTAAGATTAATAAATGAGCGTAGTTTGATCTTCAATGGCCCCTTCATTTTTTCTTATTTTGAATGATTTCAATTCATAGCTAATTTAAGGTTACTCAATATGCATTTGAAAGGAGGAGCATATCAATTTAGACTTTGTTTGAGACAGCTTTCTTACTGCTTTCTAAAATATTTTTTTAGTATAAAAATTTCTAATTTAAAAATTTTTATACTAAAAAACTGCTTTAGAAAGCAATGAAAAACTGACCCAAATGAAATCTTAGAAAGAGTTTGATAACCGTTACAATACTTGAAGCTTTATGTATGATGTTAATGTGATTGGTATATTTATAATAGCAAAAACTAATTCCACGTATTAGTGGGTTTTTATTTAAATAAAAAAATTAAAACTATTTTTGAACTCGTCTGAATTTTTCTTTTTTATAAATTAATGAGGAGTTTGATTGGACTTTGGACGGTAGAAATATAATTATTGGAGGTCCCTACCTCAATTATTTCATTTTCTCCACCTATTCAAACGTAGTTGATTCAACCATCTTTTATAAGATGCCAAGGGAGGTGTTGTAAGTCCATTTATATGGTTGTAATTATTAAAAAAAAACATAATATTATATTATTACTTAAAACATTAGCAAGCATGATTAAAAAGATTAATATTAAAAAATTGAAAAAATATTGAAATGTGATGATCTTTTTAAAAAAAAGTTTCATGTAGTGATTTTATATAGAAAAAATAAATAAATTTTTATGCAAGCAATCGACGCAATTCAATTTTATTATGGTTTTTTTTTCGTATCTTATTTGAAAATAATATTTGTTTATTGTTTCATATCTATATTTGAAAAATAATATGTTTTTTCAGTAATATATATTTTTTCATATCTATATATTTTTTATTATTTTTAGATGGACTAAAGTTTCGTTTGGGAAAAATTTTTTATTGTTTTTTAAAATAAAGTTTTAATAAAAAAATTAAAAAAAAAACTTAT
This sequence comes from Dendrobium nobile, assembly GCA_022539455.1. Lineage (NCBI taxonomy): Eukaryota > Viridiplantae > Streptophyta > Magnoliopsida > Asparagales > Orchidaceae > Dendrobium > Dendrobium nobile. The sequence goes on along the minus strand of CM039720.1, from coordinate 37,772,805 downwards.
TTGAAAAATAATATTTGTTTATTATTTCATATCTATATTTGAAAAATAATATTTGTTTTTTCAGTAATATATATTTTCTTATTGTTTTTAGATGGACTAAAGTTTCGTTTAGGATAATTTTTTTTTTTATTTTTTAAAATAGAGTTTTAATAAAAAAAAAAAAAAAAAAAAAAAAACTTCTTTCGTCAATGAGTCATAATGATAAAGCTGAATGGAGCTTCACAACTAGGCCATCAAGGCCCATTATCAACTGACTATCCACTAAAGGCCCGAACATGGTAGGTTTCTCAATTTTGAATAGAATGGGCCGGGCCTAATATCCATTAATGAGCTTTTCAACGATAAATCTTCGTCGAATCCTAAGGCGCAGAAATGCGCGGCGAATACGTTTTTTATTGCGTAAAATACCCCCATCTTTTCTCGCCATGGCGCAACGAATACCAAAGCCTTGTTCTCTTCCTGGGCTTGCTCACTCTTCCCAGATATAGTGTAAGCTAGCGTTCGCACTTCGCTCGGTCGCTTCCGGAACTGAACTGTAAGCGCCAAATCTTTTTTTCTTCCCAGATTCGATCTGGTCGCATTTGTTTTCATCCCTCTCTTGATTTTCTTTACAGCCCATCGCTTACACAGAAGTCGTAGATTTCCCCCTTTTTTTCCGCATCCGTCGGTGGTGTAAGATGGAAGTCTGCATTAGGTTCTCAAAACGTTGATTTATCTTTTCGCTATTTAGCAATTTAGGATTTTATGAATGATTATTGATTTCAGTCATTTGATCTTAATAAAAAACATGATATCAAACGTAATCTTTTATCATGGAATGAACGAAGCGGTTCAGTCAAATCTCTAATTGTTCTATTGTTCAATTATCTAAATGATTCTTTATGATTTTATTTGGTTCTTGCACATGATGATTTTAGGAATGGATCGAACCAGCTGCTGTAATTCATGGTAAGTTCTTTCAAATAAACATATAGGTTTTTCCCCACAACAACAAGCATGCACGTAAGAGCATTACATTGAGTCATAACATCGATATCTGACAAAACAATCAGCTTATCACATGCATTTATAGCAATTAGGTTTCGTTTGAGACAACTTTCTTACTACTTTCTAAAACAGCTTTCTAGTACCAAAATTTTTAGTTCAAAAATTTGTTGTATTAGAAATTTGCTTTGAAAAATATTAAGAAAGTCGTCCCAAACACTCAAGAGCATTTTCATACAAATACAAAAGCAAAAAAAACGAAAAAACCCAAAGAAGAGAATCTGAAACAACGATATTCTTACTGCATTTTAAAATTTGAATCACGAACATTGCATTTAGCATTCAAGTTCATGAACATACTAAGCAATAAAAAGCTTCAAGAATCTCATAGACGCTCATAAGATACATCTCCACATCAAAGCACATTCATTGAATAAATGCCTTCTTACTAGGAACTAGGAACATATTTTCATACAAAAAGAAGTTAGTTTTATACAAGAATCAATAAACAAGCGTAGGCTCAAAATCAGCAAAATCAACAGATCCAGAATCAATGGGAGGCATTAGATAGGCAGCCAAGATTTCAGATACTAGAGCTGCAATTAGAGGTATCCTCTTCAAGTTCTTTACCATAGGAATGTCCTCACCTTCTCCAATAGCTATAATCTTCTGATTGATCTCTACCATCCTGTCCAGCTTCTTCTTGAACTCTGGATTCTCAACATCAAGGACTGCTGGGAATATCCTTGCTGTTGTTCGGTTGGTCTGTGAAAATGCATGAAAACTTTTAAAGATAAGAAATAGTTGAAAAGCTTAAGCCATGTATGTAGATTCATAATAGAAACATAGATTGTGTGCGTGAATTTAAATAATTCGTGAGCTGGCGAACTTTTCTTGCAAAAATTTCATGACTGTTATTATAGTGAAAATTTACAGGGATAAAAATTAGTAGTCAATAAATAAGCTAAATTGTGTAGACGATTTTTATTTTTATGTATAGGGGTGTAAATGGATCAAGTTTAGAGAAGTTCAAGTGTTGTTCAGCTTTGCAGCCTTTGCTCATACAACCGATTGGATCAGTGATCGATTCCTAGGTTTTGTCGTAAACCTAATTGGTTACTTCAAATTACGTAAATCAATAGTTCAAACCGCACTCAAACGTAGGGCATTTTCCATTGATATAGGAACTTTTGTACCAAAAACAATGGTATCTCCAATTATAGCCTCTACCGGAATGTAAAATATATCTCTTCTAACCGTCCCCATAGTGTATGAGACTAATGTATGCATTTCGAGTACATACAACAAATGAGCCAAAAACTTTTGTTTGTGTCTAGCTCCTTACAGAGCCAAACACAAGCTATTCATGAATATTAAGACTTCGTTTGGGACAACTTTTTTATTACTTTCTAAAACAACATTTTAGTACAAAATTTTTTAGTTAAAAAATTTTTTGTATTAAAAAGTTGCTTTAAGAAGCAGTAACAAAGCCGTCCCAAACGAAGTCTAAATCTAACTAAAAGTCATCTATAAGTTAGTGAATATACAATCATTTTGTGTGTATGCATATATACATATATTCATAAACACAAAAGTATACATGCATATTTACTTTATATACATATTTTTTATGTATATATAAACATAATGAAGCTACAATCAAGCCAAACATGATCAAACAAGACAATGCTCATGCTTAACTTAGTTAAATAAATGAGTTTATAAAATTTGATTGAACTTGAGCTAATTATTTAGCTTAACATAATCAAATATGAACAACAAGCTTTTTTGATAGCCCAATTTATGTGTTTGTTTTCTTCTATTTCTGTGCTCTCAATGGTTTAAAGTAGGTCTTAAACTTATCATACTCTTGTAAGGAAAATTATGAGACCTTATCATACCTCAATAATGACATGCATATCAAATTCTTTGGTGTTGAGGCCAATGCCTTCATAAAAAGCAGTACGCTGGCAATCATTGAGATACATTGTCACATAGACCTGCAAAACACAGCTTTTTTGGTTAAAAATCATTGCAATTTATGCTTCGTTTGGGATAGTATAAGACCATTATTTTTTTCCTGCTTTTAAGAATATTTTGTACTAAAAAGTATACCTACAAAACAGTAAGAAAATCGTCCCAAACGAAGCCTCAATTTCTATAACTGTACAAAAGTATGATCAAAGTCACAACAAAACTCTTGGAAATTTTCTCAACTTCTTAGAATGAGATCACCATGTTTGTTTTAGCTACATTAGCATCATAAAATGTGAAGTTTTATTAGCCATTTAATGAGTAATTTGATCAATTCAACAAAGAAACGAATTAAAATAAGGCAGCAGACAAATTTTTGTTTCAAAATATAGATAAAATTTGGGTTTATTGGAAATGAAGAAGCTTAGTAAAAGTTTATCAATATTTTAGTTAAACTAATGGTACAAACTTCTCATTGCTAGAGTAAGGCTTCATTTGGGATGGCTTTCTTAATGCTTTCAAAAGCAGCTTTCTAGCACAAACATTCAATGAAAAGAATGAAAAAATAATAGCCAAAAGCTATTACAGATGAAACCTAAGCCTAAAACTTTTGACACTTAGATTGATTTGGGCAGTTTTTTCACACTTATGTTTTTCAAATAACTATTGGCTCAATATTTTTACTGTTTTTCAGAAATTTTTACTGTTTTTCACAGAAATCTCAAACAAATACTCAAAGGGAATCCTTAAAATCTCAAATACTTAAAATCAAAATGATAAGAATTTACCGAGAGGCAGAAGAACCTAGACCACAATTTTGCCTTCCAGTCATTTAGGAACTGAGGCTGGGCTTTCATCAAAGCAGAAAAAAAGTCACCATGCCTGTTCTCATCCTGGCACCAGTTCTCAAAGTACTTGAAGATAGGGTAGAGCTGATACTCAGGATTTGCCTTCAAATGCCTATAAATGGTGATATACCTCCAGTATCCAATCTTCTCTGAGAGATAAGTAGCATAGAAGATGAACTTTGGCTTGAAGAATGTGTACTTTCTAGCCTTGGTTAGGAAACCCAAATCCAATGCCAGATTAAAATCTGATAAACCCTTATTCAAAAACCTACAAATTCCAAAAAAACATAGAAAGGAAAACTATTATTAGGCAGGATTTTCTGCTAAAAATTTTCTTACTTTCAAGATTACAAGTAGCAATAGAAAAGAATAATGCTATAATTCCCAAATAAGTTCAGCTAAAAATTGATAACACATCAACTGCCCAAATGGTAGCTTATGTGGTCAAATTCAAATTTAATGATTTTTTACTTTAAAGAAATATGCTCAGTTAACAACTTTAACAAATATTTATAAATATAGCTGGCTTGAACTCGACTCACTACAAGCATGCAAGTTGAGCTGATAAAGCCAAAAGCTTAAGCTCATATATTAAATGAGCTCTAGTTCAAACTTGACAAGACATAGCTTGTAGGCTCGCTGGTTAGCTCAATTAACACTAAGCTTCTCCAATATTTAAGTATCAAGAATTCATCTTCTTATACTTCAAAAGACGACAGTCCAATTGTTCTTTCTTCATTGATTTCCCATCGTGACTTCCTCTTCTTCTCAAGTGTTTGGTCTCATCAATGTCTTTTCCTGCTATATCCCATAGCGATGAACTCTATTGTGCTCATCAATCCTTCTCCAGTGAGCCCTCGTTGAGATTTATTTGTCTATGCTTCTCCAACAGCAATGTCTCATCAAGGACAGAGTTAGGATGGATTATTACGTGTGGTATCCGGACACAATACAGTTCGGTTTTGTCTCTGTGAACAATATAAGCGCAGTTATTGTATCCTTTAACTGTTCACACTGCGCTTTTAGTGTTCAAGAGATAAAACCGAACTACCGAAGTAATAATCTCTTCTGAGTAAGAGGTAACTCTTAGGTATTTTATTCCAAATTCACCTCTAGCTAGATGATTCAAGGCTTTGGATGACTTTGGACTTGATGAGTTCTCAATCACAATGACTTCTTATGAATATGGGGTGGTAAATGAGCAAAAGTATCTTCTTGCATTACGATATTTTTATAGCATTAAGAACTAACAATAGTTATAAGTGTAAATCTATCTGGGGATCATATCATTACTCAACAAAAAAATGGCCTTTTTATTACATTAAAAGTCATACCCAGCATGCCTGGCTTCATCTCTTGACATAAGTGAGAATATCTCCGCCACCACCGGATTAGTTTTCTGTCACAAAAACCAACTCGTTCAAAACAAAAAAACTCATCAAAGCTCTCTACTTTACAAATTATTTAACTAAAAATCAGGGCGAAAAATCTAACCTTTAGCCTCCTCCCAAGCTCCTTATACAGCAAGAATCCGGAGAACTCAGCAGTGCAAGATCTCTCCAGAAACTCCACGAAGATCTGTCGAAGAGGTCCCTGCATCTTGTCCGCCGCCTCCTTGAACTCGGGATTTCGAACAAAGTGGGTTTGATTATAATCGGTCTTAAACTCGTTCAACAGAGCTTCGAACTCCGACTGGTTCAAGTTCTTATTAATCTCCTTGTTGAATAGCTGCTCCATTTCGTCGAAGTCTGTCGTGTAGAATCTCGGCGTAAGAAGTGACTCATTTATTTCTTTCTTCCCTTTCCCCCTCACCGGCGGTGCCGCAGCGGCGGCGGCGGAGGCTCGGATGTGGAGAAACGGCGTAAAGGAGACAGCTTTATGGTTTAATGGTCGGCTGAATTTGGAAATGGAGTTGAAGGGTTTCGCGAGGGCGAGCTCCGCCGTAGCTGTTGCCGCCATTTTTGGAATTGGAAAGAGAGAAACGGAGGTGGTGAAGTCGGGAATGGACAGAGGACTATAACAGAGGGGATTGGGGAATTTGAGCTTTGAGATTAGGCTTTTATCTTAGGAAATCCATGACTGCTAATGAGATGATGACACGTGTGCTGAAATATTGTCGTTAAATCGAACGCTCGTAAATAATGGCGTAGAGTGCGACACGTGTAAAATAGATTAATTGGCATAATTTTTCTTAACCAATGGCTGCCAGCCAATAAAATTTGAGGTGAAATTTTAAATAAGCCACGCCTTATTTGATATTTATGAAAACGAACTCTTATAAGATAAAATTAGAGAAAGAGGCAGCATAAAATCTTATATTTGAGAGAATATTTGTCTTAAAATGTTGGAGGATTTACATACCTACCCTATAATTTTTATATGTTCATTGATCTAATATCAAAATATTGATATTTATTTACATAACATTCAATTTTTTTAATTAACTAAAATATATTTTAATGTTATTGAGATAATAAAATATAATAAATAAATATTAGAGTTTTGTCAAGCCTAGCTCAAGTCATCTCTAATTTAAGCTTGAACTTGATTAGTCAATCGAGTTTGAGCTAAAACTTAATTCTTCTGGTTCTAATTAGCTCGTGAGCCGATTCATTTATAATAAAAGAGTTGAATATAATTGTAATTCAAATAAATAGTCTAATAAAATTTAAAGAAAAAAGAGAAATTAGAAGATATATACTAAAGAAGTGTGTCATATAAGAAAATAAGATACAATTTTTAAATATTTTTAATAGCTTAATGTTTGAACTCATGAATTTTAATATATTTTATATTAATATTTTATAAAAAAGCTCGCTTGTGATCTAATGAGCTAAATTAAGGCTAATTCGAGCTCGTTAGCTCATCAAACTCTGCTCGGAATTCATTGATCAAGCTGAACTTGAGGCAGTTGATGCTGCGTCTATTTATTGATATGTTACCATTTAAAACTTTTTCTAAAAATCCTTCAACCCTCAACACCAATCTGCACCCAAAGCAGCTACTCCAAATGCTATAAAAAAATAAAAATAAAAAATAAATAAAAGTTGTTGATGATTACTCTAAATTTATTTAAATCTTTAATTAAAATTTCAGGCTTTTTTATTGCATTATAAAGCAATTTTTTAGTTAAAAAATTTTTAATTTAAAAAAAATTTATACTAAAAGTTTATTTTCTTCAACTGCCGAATCCGTTCAGTATTTTATTATTATTTTTTTTTTCAAACAGCAAGCTTGATTATCTACAACTGTGACAGTGCAATCATCCACCAAAAAAATAAAATCCAAAAAAGCAATAGTTATACACAAAATCAATCATGGAAGCTGTATCTGCCATATATTTAATCCTCCTTTTACCCTCTTCATCATTGATTACAAGACCTGGCTTGGGGATAGCTTTGAAAACATTCAGATGGAGGATAGTATAAGCTTCAAATGTATGCAGTTGAGGTTCTTGAAGATGAACTGTGATAATCCCTGCAAATTTCAAGTCATTAAAACATACTTTGTGGGAACAGAACACTGAAAATATTGTTTTCTGACATATGTTTGCAGCAGCAAAAAATAAAATTTATTGATAGAAATAAGATTGCAAAGAGAACCAAATCAGAATGTGATATGGCAGAGGGAGGAGCAGCAGGAGCAGAGGGCGGCCTGGACCAACCCCCAATACCCGACCGGCCAAACAACCCTAGGGCTGGGCGGAACCGGGGGAGGGTCAAAGGGGATTTCGGCCCCCTTTGTAGGGCCCAAAAAGTTGCAATTCATTATGTGAGGAGGAGGAATCAAAAAAGAGATATTTATGAATGTTTTAATCAGGGAAGTTTTAATTAGCTAGGAAGGTTCAAATTATGTTAGTATGTCTTAGGAAGAATTTAATTAAGGGGGTTTTAATTAGGAATGTTTCAGTTATGTTTATCATGTGCTATGACTATTCAAGGGGGAGTTTGTCTACGGTTTGGGGTTATGCTATTTCTAAGTTTTAGTTCTAGGGTTTGCCTAAGATTCCTAGTAGCGGCTAGGATTTGTGAGAGAACTGTATCTTGAATTATTATTGAAAGAGAGATCCGAAAATCAGCCTTATTGAGTTCAACTATGATGAAAAGTTTCCATTAATCCATTCTGGATGAAAGCATAACTATTCTTCATTTTCTTTTTCGCTCAATGGCATATTGACCTTCTACATAAGGGGTCTAGATTTTGAACATTAGGAGGGCAATACCAACCCACTTAGCTACTTGAACAGTTGGTTAGCATATTTATTATTTCTCAGAAAAAGAAGTATATATATATATATATATATATATATATATATATATATATATATATATATATATATATATATATTTGTTGTTTACACATGCAAAAAGGGAGTAATTATTCTGTGCGGACGCCGAACGCCATTCAGAGCCCAATAAAAATGCGCCACATCACTCAGTACCGAGCAATAAGTACCGAGTCTCGGTATCACATGACTGACGCATTTTCATTGGGCTCCGAACTTTAGTTTTGTCCGGTGTCCGCACGGAATAATTTTTCGTAAAAAGGAGCAGCCAAGCAAAGTAAGATAATAAAACAGTACCAAATACCTCATTTTCTCAGAGCATGAAGAGGATGCAAGCTCTGATTTGGGAAATGTACTTCACCAGCATTCTCATCTACGACTCTTCCATCTGAAGCCAAGCAGCACTGGTTGGAGTCTATTGGCACGTGAATAACAGGTAGTTCTATGATTGGAAAAGTAAAAGGGACGACTGCTTCGACTTCATTCCCATCATTCACCTTCAAATTATCATTAATTTCACTGTAATCCAAATTTCTTAAGAGGTTAGGGATGGAAACATTGCCATCTGGGTCAGGTTTTCTACCCATTTCTAAATCCACAATCTCCTTCTGAAGAATGGTTTCTATGCTTTGCTTAGAAGTCATGGATTTCACCTTAACTTCTTCTTCAATCACCCATGATCTGAAGTTATTCAATGAAGGCGGGATTTTCGAGCAATAGACAGCTCCAAAGTTTTTCAGTATGCCCTTATTATATGGATTCTCCTTCTTGTCGTACTGATAGCGGAAGTTTTCATAAGTTGTCTGCAATATCGTACAAGTTAGGAAAAAAAAGAACTCCTCGAAGCATGATCAATTGTAATGGCTGGAATCAACAGAAAGGTACAAAAGACAAGAGAATTACAAATTCATTTAGAAAGATTTACCTGGTTTGTGCTGATTAAATAGATATGGAAAACTGTGAGTCCTCCAACAAACCAGACAGAAATGAAGGTGTACACTATGAGCACAAGTGACAAAACCTCCCCCTTCATGGATTCCCAAAGAGAATTGCCATAATATTTCTTCTCATAAATAACATTAATCCACGAAAAGGTGAAGACGTACACACAAAGAATGGTTGATAGTGAGATGAACAGAAAGAAAAAAGGGTAGTTACGCTGCATTTGTTCAAAAAAACTTCCTTAGTATCAAGAAAGCATGTACTACTATGTTGTTGAGTCTAACTATTGCCTCGCAAAAAAAAAATCACTATACAGTCACTTATCCAATACTTTGTGGGTTATTTCATTAAGGGCATATTTTGGATAGTATTTTCAGTTGCCAAAGATTTTTTTTTTAATATGTTGCATTACAGGAAAAAGGGATTCAATTCTCATCAATTAAACCATAATGATTTGTGTAGCAACAACAAGATGTAGCTAACAATTGGATGAAAACTTCTATAGTTTTTGTGTATTTCTTTATTAGATTTAAACGAGAATTTGACTTTTAACAGGACACAATGGAGAAAAAGGATTCATGTAGCCGACCCGACGTAGTGGGACGTAGTTGGACAAAGGCTTGATATTGTTGTTGTTGTTATTGTTGTTTGTATTTTACACTGTTATTCTTATCTTCAGTCTATTTTTTTGTTTTTCACTCCTTATTTGAATTAGATTTTGCCTATTTAATAGCATATACTGTCATTGCTCTCGTCATTTGAATGTCAAAAGGAAGGCTTTTATTTCACGTTCAATAGATAAAAACTTGATTGTGTAAATATAAGTAACTTACCACACCGATGCACTGACCAACCCATGGGCAGTGGTGATCAAACTTCTGAACACAGTTGTTGCATATAGAACAGTGGGAAGCTCGAGGTGGGCGGTAGAGCAAACATGTATCGCAGTATTTCACTTTAACCATTAAACCATTCACCAATACATCCTTTGTGCGGGGTAATTTCAGATTCGGCAATGCACCACTGATCCACTCCATGGAAGAAGAGGTGGCATCAAATGCTTCATCTGGTTCTGGTGGTTGCTTATTTCTCGGCACAATACCAGGATCTGTCCCAGATGTCAGGAACAGGAAAACCAAATCCTGCAACATCAATGAAGAACATAAGTTGCTGAATTTAATTATGAATAGAAAAGTAACTTGAGAGAGGAAATTAGATAATCACATACTGCTATGGAGATAAATAATCCCACAATCAACACCGGAAAACCAAGTGTATGATGGCGAGAAAAACCCACATGTTTGCTCTCATGCATTTCATGTTTATGGATCTTCTCAATTACTTGAAAACAGAACGCAAAAGATGGACCAGCTATTAGCAGTGTTGATAGGAACACTGAAGCTACATCTGGACCAAATATCAATCTCCCACCACAGAAAAATCTCTGAGAATAAGAGAAAGGAAGGGTTTCGTCAATATAAACATGATGGAATAAGGTTAAGAGTACTAATTCTTGATTTATTGGATACATGATATGCATTAGCACAGTTGAGTGAAGGGAGAAGAATTTCTGAGCGGTTTAACAAACATAAGAACTGCCATGCATCCAAATTTATTTAAAAAAAATCTAACTGAAACTTCACGAATAAAAATGTTCCACTGAGCAATCCTCCTTTCACCCTTTTATGCTCGCATGTCACCTCTTAGCCTTATTTGATTATATTAGTGATATTGTTTAGGTTTAGGGTTTAGAAATACATCACGAATCTTTAGCCTTAACTATTTGGATTCAACTTTAATTTAATAAGAAACTTGAGGGTGGAGGGGGAATATATATATATATGTTGTGTTTAACTATTTAGTATTTACTACTTACCTTAAGATGCATAGCCTCACTCAAAGATGCATGCGTCGAAAACAAAACATCTCATTCGGTCCTCACAAACAACTGTCGGCATTCTCCAGCACCCACCACCACCGTGCCCTCTTCCTCCAGGGGGGGGGGGGGGTATGCACAACCTCACTCGAAGATGCATGCACCGAAAATAACACATCTCATTCAGTCCTCACAAACCACCACCAACCATATCCAATGTCGTGTCCTCCTCCTAGCCAAGTGATGCGGACATCAATACGAAGATTTGGCGCATCTATCACAGGCGACGTCGTAAATCGACAGCCATTATTTAAATTTTCATTTATGTATTATTTTTTGAATTTTAGCTCTTGTTTTATGTATTTCCTATTTTACCCCTAGGATAGTTTATGCGAGTGTTTTGGCCCAAGGGGCATTTTTGTAATTTTCTATTTTTTCTCATGTTATGGCCTATAAATAAGGGTGTTAAGCTATTGTAAGAGATGGTTGAATAAGATGAAAAATTGTTTCCCACACTTGTGTTCTTCTTGTGAGAGAGCGTTAGTGAGATTCCTATGAGAGGAATTGAAGTTGTCACCAGCCGCAGGATGGGTCCGGGCTCGTGATTTGAGTCCCTTGGAGAAGGGCAATCGTATCACCCACCAACCTTGGAGACGGCCGGGTTCGTGGTTTTATTTTTTTTTTTCTTTATCTTTTCATCTTCTCCTTGTCGATATCCCCATCGTCCACCCAAGCCACCGGCCACCTCATTACAATCTCGCCGGCCACCTTTTCACAACCCGCCGACCACCTTCCCTCACCCGCCGACCACCTCCCCCATCCACCCGTGAATCTTCCCTCCCCCTTTCCTAATTTGGGTTGGCAAAATCGAGAGGGAAAATCCATGATAATTTGGATTTTCAAATTTCAAATTCGAAATCCTTCCTAATTGGTGTTCCTCCCATCAATTCCCCAATTAAGGCATTAATGACCTTTTAATTTGAAATCAATTTTCAAATTAATTTCCCCCCATTTTCATTCAAATCCTGAAATTAATTTTCATAATTTGAATTAATCTCTCCCCCCTCTCCCTAGACCCGCCGGCCCCTTCTTTGGGCCCCCTTCTTTACTCCCCCATTCATGACATTAATTTCTTTGATTTAAATTTTAAAATTCAAATCAATTCCCTCCTAATTTAATTAAAACTGAAATTAAAATTCAGATTTTGATTAAATTCCTAATTGATTCCCTCCTCTTTATTTCCTTCCATGTATGATTTCCATTCAAATCCTTAAATCAATTCCTCTTCAATCTTTCCTAAAAGTAAGCCTCTCTTGCCTGTAGAAATATTTCCAAGTCATAACAGCCGAATTTTATACAGGGCCCATTATTAAATTCTTTCCTAAAAGCCTGACTTGGGAATTAAGAAACAAACCCACCCCTCCCTCTCTCTCACGTGTATACCAGGCTTGAATCGGAATTAGAGTTCTCTTCTCTAATTCCCTATTTTTCCCTCTACATCCCGCTGGCTACACCACTGGAATTTCCTAAAGGTTCCATTGCTTCTCTTTGGGAAGAGTTTGGATTTTAACTTGCTGCAGGTTGAAGTTTCCCAAGGCCTCACCTTGGGTTGCCAATCCTCCGAACCCCCTTCCCATCTTGAAATCTTCCTAACGGGATGGCTGTCCAGAAGTTCTGAAAATTGGTAGACTGCTGTCCAACTGATTTCTGCACCTCCCCATCGGCTGGTCAGCCCCAAAACTCAACCCCCTTGCTGTCCAGACTTTTCTGGACATCATTGGATTGCTGTCCAGGGATTTCCAACAAGAAGAGCTGCTGTTCTAGACTTCCAAAAAACCAAATCTGCTGAGAGCTCATTCTCCCTAGTAAAGCCCTACCCGTTCTACATCAGTTTGGTATCAGAGCATGGACTCAGATCAACTTGGACGGACTTTAAATTGGTTGGCAGGTCAACTGGGCGCCGTTAGTCAACAACTCAAGGAGGATCAAGCTGACTTAGCCGACCTCCACCGTCAAACAATCGAACGATTCGATCACCTAAAGCGAGGCAGGACTAACCCACTATTTTATGCAAAAACCCTGTCATCAAAGGATCGAAAGAAGGCACTAAGAGACATAGAGATAGTGGATAAAGTGTACAAATGGATGGAAGCCAATGAAGCCTTCGATTTCCCACTCACTGTGCAAATCAAAGAGAAATCTAAGGTGATCAAGGAAGAATCTGAAGAAGAAGATGAATTGGTTGATTCCATTTCAACTCCTACAGAAGCAATGGTTTCTTTTGACTCTGTTAAAACTCTTACAACGAAGAATGTTGATGAAGCTCTGGAAGTGGTATCCATAGAACTCAATATTACTCCTATCGCTTGTGAAGCCATCTATGAGATTGAACAAGTTCCTGCAGGCGAAAAGAAGTTCGACATCTTGGAAGGTGATCCCGTGACTATGGAAATTGGCGAGCTAGAGTGCAACAAGCAAGTTGACCTTGTGGGCAACCGGGGTGGTTTGAGAATCTTTGCAAATAACAGTCCAGAGTTGTACATCAGCAATTGTGAAGCTAACTTGACGGAGTCGAGTATTCTCCCACCTGGGGAGAATGATGCGGACATCGGCACGAAAATCTGGCGCATCTATCACAGGAGGCGTCGTAAATCGACGGCTCTGATTTAAGTTGTCATTTATGAATTATTGTCTGCATTTTAGTTTCTATTTTATGTTATTTCCTATTTTACCTCTAGGTTAATTTATTTGAGTGTTGTAGACCAAGGGGCAATTTTGTAAATTTTTTTATTTTCTCATGTTGTGGCATATATATATGGTCTTTAGCTATTGTAATAAGATGGTTAATTTAATATGAAAAATTTTGTGTTTTCCACACTTGTGTTCGTCTTGAGAGAGGACGAGAGTGAGATTTCTATGGGAGAAATCGAGAGTTTCACCAGCCGCGGGATGGGTCCGGGCTCGTGACGTGAAGTCCCTTGGAGAAGGGAAAACGAATCACCCACCAACCTTGGAGACGGCCGGGTTCGTGGTTTTCTCTTTGTATTTTCGTCTTCATTCACCACCCTCCTCTTTGCATCTTTCGTTTTATCTTATACCGTGTTTTGTTTTGTCATCTTTTCGTCCTCCCTCAACATCATGGCCAAACACCCCTTTGGATGCCGCCGGACCAATCTCTAGCCGCCGGCCACCATCCACCACGTCATCCCCATTGAACACCTTTTCTAATTTGGGGTGCATGATATTAGGGCTTAATTTGAAATTCAAATTTCTTTCCTAATTTAGTCCACCTATTTTGGAAAGTGTTTAATTCCATTCAATTAAAATTTAAATTCAAAATCCGATTTATTGGCTCCCTTTCATAACTCCTAAATTCAAATCTAAGAGCCTTAAATCACCTCATTCAAAGCCCCCTTATTTCAAATCTAACGCCGACCCCCTTTATGAGCCAATTAGGAGTTATTTCCTAATTGCTTTATAACCTCTCTTTGAATAGGTTTCCAATTTTAAATCCTATTTGAATTTCAAATTCAAAAGGGATTTAATTATTTCTTTGCATGAGGTATTAAGTATAAATCCCAAATCATAGAATTCCATTTCCTGTACATTAATTGCTTCCTCTTCCTTCCCGTAACTCCCTCATATCTTCCTTAGTTTCCCTACCAATCAACCTGCTTTGATTGGGGGCAATTAAGTTTAGTTTTTCTTCCCAAATCAATTCACTAAATTTCAGGGGATTGAATTCCTGAATTGAGTTCCAGTCAATTCACTCCTACTCGTCAATTCACTGAAATTTTCAGCCCTTGGACTTTATTTCCTATTTTAATTCCCTAACTCATTTCACGGATTCAGGAAAATAATTCCTCTGACTCCTCTCTACTTCCCGCCGCCTCAGTTCTCCCTCTCTCCGATCCTCTCTCCCTCTTAACTGTTTCAAAAGGAATGATCAACTAAGTTTCCTGCCTTGAAATTGTGCTTTGCTGGACCGTCTCCCTCCTCTTTCTCTCACCGCTGCCCCTCTTAATGCATTTTTTTTCTCTGCTTATTAACCGCTGAAACTCCTCTCAAGATTTGTGAGAAAAAGCTGAAAATTTTCAGATTTCCTGAAAAGAGAAATCTGAAACTTTTCAGAATTCCTGAAAGGAATTGTGTCAGATTTTTTTTTGGAACGATTTACTCTCCCCCAAATGTCTGTTTGCTGTCCTGCACCAGAAGAAGCCTGAATTTTAACCAGAATTCCTGTAGGCTGAAATTACCTCAGCTTTTCTCTTCTCCATCAAGGCTGAAATTTCTCAAGGCCTCACCTAGGCTTGCTGTCAGAGTTTTGAAGAGGAGATCCTCTCCCGAGCAAAGCCCGCTACCCGTTCTACATCAGTTTGGTATCAGAGCATGGACTCGGATCAACTTGGGCGGACTTTAGATTGGTTGGTAGGTCAACTGGGCGCCGTTAGTCAACAACTCAAGGAGGATCAAGCGGACTTAGCCGACCTCCACCGTCAAACAATCGAACGATTCGACAACCTAGTGCGAGGTAGGACTGACCCATCGCTTTACACACCTGCAAGATTCCCTTCCTCAAAGGATAGAAAAAGGGCACTAAGAGACAGAGAGATAAGGGATAGAGTGGACAAATGGATGGAGGCTAATGAAGTTTTCAATCTCCCAATCAATGTGCAAATCAAAGAGGAACCTAAGGTGATCAAAGAAGAACATGAAGAAGAAGATGGATTCATTGACAAGGAGGCTAATGAAGAGGAAGTACTCGCTATTGATCCTGTCATAGGAGCTATTGCAGCTGGTAATGTTGTTGTCCTAAAGCCATCAGAAATTGCTCCATCCAACAATGGTCAAGCTTGCATCAGACCCGATTATATCATTACAACAAAATCTTTTGCTCCACAATTGGTGGACGCTTTAAAAATCTCTCTCAAGAACATGAGCAGCTGTGATACTTACTCGACGGAGTCGAGTATTCTCCCACCTGGGGAGAATGATGCGGACATCAATACGAAGATTTGGCGCATCTATCACAGGCGACGTCGTAAATCGACAGCCATTATTTAAATTTTCATTTATGTATTATTTTTTGAATTTTAGCTCTTGTTTTATGTATTTCCTATTTTACCCCTAGGATAGTTTATGCGAGTGTTTTGGCCCAAGGGGCATTTTTGTAATTTTCTATTTTTTCTCATGTTATGGCCTATAAATAAGGGTGTTAAGCTATTGTAAGAGATGGTTGAATAAGATGAAAAATTGTTTCCCACACTTGTGTTCTTCTTGTGAGAGAGCGTTAGTGAGATTCCTATGAGAGGAATTGAAGTTGTCACCAGCCGCAGGATGGGTCCGGGCTCGTGATTTGAGTCCCTTGGAGAAGGGCAATCGTATCACCCACCAACCTTGGAGACGGCCGGGTTCGTGGTTTTATTTTTTTTTTTCTTTATCTTTTCATCTTCTCCTTGTCGATATCCCCATCGTCCACCCAAGCCACCGGCCACCTCATTACAATCTCGCCGGCCACCTTTTCACAACCCGCCGACCACCTTCCCTCACCCGCCGACCACCTCCCCCATCCACCCGTGAATCTTCCCTCCCCCTTTCCTAATTTGGGTTGGCAAAATCGAGAGGGAAAATCCATGATAATTTGGATTTTCAAATTTCAAATTCGAAATCCTTCCTAATTGGTATTCCTCCCATCAATTCCCCAATTAAGGCATTAATGACCTTTTAATTTGAAATCAATTTTCAAATTAATTTCCCCCCATTTTCATTCAAATCCTGAAATTAATTTTCATAATTTGAATTAATCTCTCCCCCCTCTCCCTAGACCCGCCGGCCCCTTCTTTGGGCCCCCTTCTTTACTCCCCCATTCATGGCATTAATTTCTTTGATTTAAATTTTAAAATTCAAATCAATTCCCTCCTAATTTAATTAAAACTGAAATTAAAATTCAGATTTTGATTAAATTCCTAATTGATTCCCTCCTCTTTATTTCCTTCCATGTATGATTTCCATTCAAATCCTTAAATCAATTCCTCTTCAATCTTTCCTAAAAGTAAGCCTCTCTTGCCTGTAGAAATATTTCCAAGTCATAACAGCCGAATTTTATACAGGGCCCATTATTAAATTCTTTCCTAAAAGCCTGACTTGGGAATTAAGAAACAAACCCACCCCTCCCTCTCTCTCACGTGTATACCAGGCTTGAATCGGAATTAGAGTTCTCTTCTCTAATTCCCTATTTTTCCCTCTACATCCCGCTGGCTACACCACTGGAATTTCCTAAAGGTTCCATTGCTTCTCTTTGGGAAGAGTTTGGATTTTAACTTGCTGCAGGTTGAAGTTTCCCAAGGCCTCACCTTGGGTTGCCAATCCTCCGAACCCCCTTCCCATCTTGAAATCTTCCTAACGGGATGGCTGTCCAGAAGTTCTGAAAATTGGTAGACTGCTGTCCAACTGATTTCTGCACCTCCCCATCGGCTGGTCAGCCCCAAAACTCAACCCCCTTGCTGTCCAGACTTTTCTGGACATCATTGGATTGCTGTCCAGGGATTTCCAACAAGAAGAGCTGCTGTTCTAGACTTCCAAAAAACCAAATCTGCTGAGAGCTCATTCTCCCTAGTAAAGCCCTACCCGTTCTACATCACCAAGTTTAGATCTGCTACAAAGAAATCCCCTTATTCAATAAAATAGTTTCTCTAAAATGTTAAAATCTCCTAACCTAATTTTTTTGGTATAGATTATTTTGACAATTTATTTATTTGAGAATTTATGCTCTCAAATTTGAGTCAAAAATTACATATTGGGATTTTGTACAAAATGGTTAGAAGCAAGGAGAAATTTAAAATGGGGTCTAGAAAGGACCCATCATGGAGACAGTGTTCAAGTTGACATTGGAGGAAGTTAAAAAATATATGTTTATTTGATGTATAATTATTGTGAGAATGTAATTAAAAGAGTGTTACAAGGATGAAGGAACATCTCTCCAGATAGCAAAAAAAAAATGACACTGTGCGTCATAGTATCAGAAATAGTAAAAGAAGAAACCCGTTCATGTATGAACAAGCTAATGAGATCGAAATATCTAATGCAATGAAAATTATGTCTTCTCATAATATAGGAGGGACTGTAGTGATTGAGACTCATCCTCATCCTTGCCATCAATGTTTAGTAGAGGTGCAAGAGGTCCCTTAAACCAGTACATGATAAATTTAAGGGATGATAGATGGGAAGAGAGGGCATATGCATTGAAAAGATATCTTTAAAGAATGCTATAAAAACATATTGACGTGTTTGCATAGATATTGAGAGATTTTTCTATAAGAGTGTGACAACCTCCCCTCTTACTACAATATGATTCGTTAGGTGTTTATGCCTTGAATGAAATTAAAATGTACCATCCTAATGATAAATTCATAAGATTTGATTATATTTATTTTTTTCAACTTTAGTTGACTGGTGGATCCATTAGCGATGACACTCATGAGCTACAACATTTTGTTGTTAAGACATTGCGACTAATATGTCCCTCATTCGGATATAAGCATAACTACAACATATGCAATCAAGTTCCCACACACAAAAAAAAAATTTTGTATGACAACCTTAAGGATGAACTCCTTGATGTACATCAGATACAACAAGAGATTGAAGGATAGAAATATGAAAAAAAAAAAAAAAGATTTGAATGATGACAAGGATCCCCTACTATGTGACTATATGACATTGGACGATAGTGAGGTTACACCATCTTATTTGTAACGAGAAGATCTAAATTTTGATTTCTTCAATGGTGATAGAAACAAGCCATGTACATCTAACAAAAGCCAACAATAATTAAAAAAAAAAAAGAAAAAAAAAGTATCTAAAGAAGTTTAACTATTTGAACTTGACTTAAACTTTAATTAATATTCTCAAATTCTTATTGAGTATTACATATCATGGAAAAGTAAGATAACTGAGATTGAAGAATAGGAAGAAGATTTGGATAACTTGGATTTCACTGAAGATGAGGAAAGGGAGAAAGCTATTCGCTATTATGATAACTACAATAAATACCTCCTGAATGATGATCATAATACTAATGATCTTTGACTATTTTGTTATACTGTTAGTTTGTTATTATTATTATTATTATTATTATTAGATATGTTACTTCTTACTATTAGAATGTTAAAATATCATTTAATAATATATTAATTGGTTAGCATGCTAATATTTCATTTCTTACCTTCAATTTAACTTTACGCCATTTTTTATTTAAACGTTGATTGAAATAAATCAAAACATCTAGCTATAAATTGAGAAGCTGATTCAAAACAAATGGCATCACATAAGTTTATTAAAGACATGAAAAAGACCTACAGGCCTTGTTATAAATCTCAACACTATTCAGCTCATAGTACAGAACAAACTAAAATTTTTGATAGCTATAGTCATAGAAGAAGGGCACAGGAAACAACGAATATACAATAAATGCACATCAAATGCATCCCGTTATGAGGAAGAAGCAGATGCAGATAGCTCATTTCCTAACCTCTTTCAGGAAAATCGAAGGGGAAGTTACAGAAAATATCTAATAATCTTCCGATTCAAAATCATAAAGAACATACAACCGCTATCGCATGATTTAAGTGGAACAGGTTTCATATTTAATATACATTTGAAAAGAAAAATGTGACATGAATTTTAAGATCACCTAGAACAACTTAATCGCAGAAAATAATAAAGCGAACAGATTTAGAGAGAGAAAAGGGCGAGAACAGAAAAACGCACATTGCTTCCTTTCCAAGCTTGATAGAGCCTCTTGGGCTTGGAAGTCGCCATGCCTTGCGTGAGGAAATCGATCAAATTGGAGATGATGAAGATCCAATTGAGATCTTGACGAAGGACTTTCCTTTTAGTGTTAATTCGCAACGAGAGAGACGGGAAGAGTTGAGGAGGGAGCGAGAAGACGAGAAGAATGCCTCTATCAATCCCTCTATCTCACCTTGATTATTTCTGTTTCGTTCTTCCACTCCTTCAGATCAAACCAAGTTGCCCCTGCGCATTCTCTCTCTCTCTCTCTCATCCCTCCTTGTCAGGATCGAAACGATAGAGAGAGAAGGGGCGCCCTCTTTCTCTCTCCTTTGATGGAGAAACCTGTCGATTACAGATAGCTCGGGCGGCATCTCTGCATTTCAAGCGGGTTTTTCGCTTGCAAAAAGAGCAGGAGACGTGCTTCCCTAACGGCTTCATGGAACCCAAATTTGGTGAGAAACAGGACTGCATTTAGTTGCCCTCCTTTTATTTTATTCGGAGGAATTATTTAGAACATGCCGCATCTTTAAATTATAAAATTAATATTGAAATTAGCAAAAAAAAAACTTTTAATTTTCTAATAATATTATTTATGAACTTATTCTTTTTTTATTATTT
Organism: Dendrobium nobile; assembly: GCA_022539455.1. Lineage (NCBI taxonomy): Eukaryota > Viridiplantae > Streptophyta > Magnoliopsida > Asparagales > Orchidaceae > Dendrobium > Dendrobium nobile. Next base: position 37,752,485 of record CM039720.1, on the reverse strand, counting down.
CTTAAAACATAAACAAAGCCTTAATCTCTTCATAATTTGTAATGTTACTGTCCAAATTAACCTTCAAAGGTTCCACAAATTTTTGTTTTTGAAAATTATTTGTTGCAAATTATTACTTTTAAAATAAGAACATTTCAATATAAAAATAGAGGGTGATTATCACTATTGTCAATGATATCAAATTTGTAAGATTGTAAAAATCAGACCGGACAGTGAACCAATAGAAGAAAAGGGTGGTCAAACCTATTAACGTAATAAATAAAATTTAGATGATTTAAAAATCATATAATAATATAAAATTTTTATTAAAAAAATACATTGAATTCACAAATTACTAATATCTTATATAATTTTAAATTTAAATATATTCAATCTTTAAATTTAATTCAAATTTAACAAAAAAAATTTAACTTACATATCAATTCTTAATTTTAATATAAATTATTATTAATTTATATTATACATTTACATATACTTTACACTTATAAATTATAGATTAAATTCATATTATTATTTTACATTATAAATTATTGAGATTAGATTAGATCATTTATTATAAAAAAATAATTAATTAATTTTTATAATACATAAAATAATAAATGAAAGAATATAATTTATTTAATATTATTATTTAAAAACAAAGGAAATTAAAAATATAAATCAACAAATAAACAAAAAAGATACCAAACGGCACTTAAAATCATAATCAGCTAATATGACTTTGCTCCAATCCCAACAAAGCTTTGACAAAAGACGAAGATGAAATCTTTCAGTTGGTTCCTTCATGAATTTTTTTATTCACTATGCATCATGAATTACATTTGCATTTCACTGTAATTTCAAAATATATAAAAGTTTTTACATGCATGATATACATACAGCACAGCAGAACTTACAGCATTGTAGCTATAATAACAGTCACATTGCAGACCTGTAAGATGTGGAATCAAGCAATAAATCAAATGAAGTTAAGGAGTGTGGGTCCAGAATAATATCCATACTCGTTCCAGCATTCGGAAGCATACTGGAAACTGGCACCACCTGCAAAATCAAGCATAGCAAGATTTTTCAAATTCATAGAAAGATATTTATTTTCATAATAAATTTTGATATTTAGTACCTAATCCAACATACCTTACAAAAAGAAAGATAATTTCATTTAAAACCTATTTAATGCTCAACTTATGCAATAAAATTATCTAAGGCCTAGTTTGAGAGGGTGTTTTTTGCCTTTTCGGTTTGAAAATGGCGAAATTATTTTTTGTTCGCTTTTTGTATGTTACGCTTCTTTAGAAAAGCTTTTTAGAGAACTTAATTTTTTTTTAATCTTAGAGAGATTATTCTGTGCAGACACCGAACAGTCTGGAGGCGAATTAAAGAGCGCCACATCACCCCGGTACGCATCCGTGGTACACAACAAAAGGGTGATGTGGCACGCTCTGATTCATCTTTGGATGGCGTCCGGTATCCGCACAGAATAATTTTTCCAAATCTTATGACTAGCTTGCTTGTCTGACTTCCAGTTAATTTCCTATGGATTCAGATTCTCTAGATTATCAGGTGCACTTGTCGATTTTAACTACGCTAATTTGGGACAAAATATATTTAATTAGTTCAAAATTGCTTAGCATTTAATTTTCATAATTAATCCTGAGATAATTAAACAATTAATTAATTGCTAGTGGGAATAATTGGTAGGTAACGAGTTATCTAGACTTGGTTGGGACCAGTTAACGTTTAAGCAAGTCTGAATATATTATTACTATTTATTTGTTGTAATTAAGTTTAGGCTAAACCCTAATTATTTCATAATTAACTAGAGTAATTCGTAATTAACTATTTCCTTAAGCTATTTAAGTAGTTAATTACAATTTAATAATAGATTGAAATTTATTAGTACTTAACTATAGTATTTACACATGAAATAATCGTTCAAGAAATCAATTAGCCATATTTAATTGATAATGAAACATTCGTTAAGGATAATTATGAATTAATTAAAATCTAATTAAAGTTATTAAGTGGGTTGCAGCTGATCAACGTGATTTGAATAAGGGTAATCTTATGAACAAGGTTGTAGTAGTGTTCAATGCCGCTTATTTAAGGCTAGTTAATCGAAACTAATTAATTACAATACTAAGCAAACTGAGAAGCTATTAAACTATTAGTTATTATGGCAAATTTGGATTTAATTAGGGACTTAAATAAGGTCTAATCAGGTTAAACAAAACAATGAAAACATAGATTGACTAATCATAAATAAAAAAGCTAATTATCCTAAATAAATACAATTAATTATTGTTTTGGTTCTAAGTTGTTAAAATGCTTTCCATTTTCTCTTTCTACAAATAAGAAATAAGTGAATCATTCACACATGTTTTTGTTTTAAGTGAAAATAAAAATAAAAAAATAAAAAAAAAAAATAAAAAAGAGACAATTACTTACATAGCATCAAAATTTTATCTATTTATAAAATTAACACCCAACTACCTTCATTTACAACAATACCACTCAAATCTTGAAAAGAAAAGAAAAAAAAAAGCTCAATCTATATTTTTTTACTTCCATTAAATTCTTAATAACTTAACTATAGAATGAATAAACATATGACTTATATTTTTCACTTTCATTAAATTCTTAATAACTTAACTATAGAATGAATAAACAAATGACTTTGATAGTTTCATTTTAAAAACTTAAGTTTTATTTGGGACATTTTTCTTACTGTTTTTGAAAACGGCTTTCTACTACAAAATTTTTTAATTCAAATATTTTTTTAACTAAAAAGCTATTTTATAAAGCAGCAAAAAAAGTTGTCCCAAACAAAACTTTAGTTGATAGTTTTATAACTCAAAAAAATATTCGAAGTCATGTCGGTAAATCTCCCCTAAAACAAATAAAAACCTGGTCTAAGGTTTTAGCTGATAATGTACCTTTGTTGGTTCATTAAAGGAGTTCTCGTCCATAGAATTCTGGGAAGTTAGTACAGTCTTCTTTGATCCAAATGAATCGATGGCATATTGCAATCCATTCAAAACAATTTTGATATTCGTAACATCATTGCCAAAATTGACAATCTGCATAAAAAGAACTTCACAGGTTATGCCATGCGCATTCCAGGGATTAAAAAGTAGACTGAATGAAGAAGCTATGACCTTCACTCTCAGGTAAGTCTTCCTGTCTTCTGAACTCTGCCAGGTAATTGCAGACGCAGCCAAAGAAGAAGCAGTACTGCTTTGGAGAATGGAGGGGTGGAAGACTGCACCGCTTGATTCTTTAAAGAAATGTTGCATCCAGTAGGTGGGAGTACCATATTGTTGCCATGAGTTGAAGACTATGGCATCCGGGTTAAAGCTTCATAACGCCAGTGGTTACATTCATAATTTAAAGATTAAAGTAAAGAAATATATATAAAATCAACCAATTGATGATTATATCTTGTTTCTGTTCATACAGATACAGATTTCATTGAAATTTAGACTTCGTTTGGTTATCCGGTACTATTTGTGAAAAGTAGTTTTAAAAACATTGGTTATGAAGGTAAGTTTTCTAACGGAGAAACAAATATCAACAGGCTTCTGAAAACAATAGAAAAAATGAAGTTCCCTAAAAAACATTTCTATAGAAGCGTCCCATCCAAACAGCAACCAAGAAATGATTTTGCCATTTCCAAACGAAAAAGGGAAAAAACGCCCTCTTAAACAAGGCCTTAATTATAAATAATTACTTCTCTAATTCATCTCATAGAAAATAAAGCAACAAAAGAATACAATAAATTTAGAAAATGCCCTCAATAAAGCAAAATGACCTTAAAACTAAATTTACGTAGCATGTTTTCTTCATAAGATAAAAATTAAGTTCCACAACTTAACACTAAGAACTAACGTAATCATAGAATATGTGCCACTACACCAGTTTAGAGACAGCAAGGAAAAAAAATTGTACTGCATTCAGGAAATAAAATGCCAGTTTGAAGTAATAATTCAACCAAATGCATCATCATTATCAACTCAATAAATGAACATTATAGAAATCAAATATCCAGTGATAAAAAAAAAACAATAAACAGCGAAACTCATAAGATGGAAAATAATTTCATGAAAGAAGAATACCTGCGATCATTGTCATTTACGAAAAGAGGCGCAAAACTTGCCATGTCAACCACGTCACTGCATGCAAATAATGATAAGCTAAAAAAAATGAGTAACAATAATCGAACGAGCACCAAATTGCAATCTTTGAGAACTAAATCATTTTTTTTTAACTGTATAGTTCAATTCTATGCAGTTTGCGTTCTCAAACGCACTGTGCTTGGTTCATGATGTGGAACAAAAATACGATGGAGTTACTTTAAGAAATTAAAGAGATCAATTGTAACTTAATAACCCAAAATCAAATTATCATTTATAATAAAAGAGTGATCCTTAGAACTCTTAGTTTTGACTCGTTTAGGCAACGAAGAGTGGCATCGATTAACCAAACAATTTAAGAAAACACCAAGAATAATTGTATGCTACGACGGTAAACAAGAATCCATGATTTAATAAAGAGAACTTTCACCTTTGGAGCCCTTACGCTCAACTAATCTAGGCTTTAGCGGAAGAAGAATCTCCACATTAGAATCGAGGTCACTCCGAGGAAGGAGCCTAAGATCGTCGTTCTTGGAAAGGTGGCCGGAGAGGTGGAGGATGGCGGTCGTCCCAGGATGATCTAACTGGCTGGATAGCAAGAAGAGATGCAGAATTTCTCTGGACAGCAGCAGTTTGGTCTTGGACAGATCTTGGACAGCAACCTTTCAAGTGCAAGAAATGTTGGAATGTTCTTCTAGGCTGCTGGGAACTTGGGACAACAAAGTGTGGTCTTCCAGAGTGCTGGACAGCAAGATATTTTTGTTGGAATAAGGGGACAGCAAGCAGAACTTCAGGGCAGCAGCAGATTTGAGCGTGTGGAAGGCTCTGGACAGCAGGTCCACAAGCTTCCAATCCTGGACAGCAACCCAGTTCAGGGGAAAACCAATTTTGGCTGATCCGTTGAAGGGAAGGAGGTGGTCACGGGTTGGGGAAAGGGGCTTGGGTGGGAGAAATCCAGCCAACGACCAGGAGGAGCTCGGGTAGGAGAAACAAGCCACAGACCAAGGCAATTTCAGATTTCTTAAATTGAATTAGGGAGGAAACGTGGAGAGGGAAATTTGCTTTGAAAATTCAAAAACAATTTCCAAAGGAAGGGGGGACAGCAGTTATGTGAGGGATTAAGGGAATTAATGGGAAGTAATAGTTGTAATTGGAGAGAGAAAAGTGGATGAGGAGGTGGCCGGCCCTAAGGAGAGCTGAGAGAGCAATTAGATTTAATTATGTGGGCCCTCTAGAGAAACTCACGGAATAATCAAAATCTGAGAATTGATTCTCAGTTTTGCTCTACAGGAGAAGTTTCCTAAATGGACGGGTGCCTCCAGTAACGTGGGATTTTACTGTTACAATAACAGAAGTAATCCACATGATATCTTTCCTAATTGGTGGGGATGTATAATAGGAAAGAAACAATGGCTGTGAAATTGAATTTCAAATTCTGAAAACAGAGAGCGGGTTGGGCTGCTGGCTGGCTGGCCGGAATCTGGCCTGTGGGTGGCCGGATGCTGGCCGGCAGGAGGCTGGCCGGTGGCAGCTGCGTTTCTGACCGGCGAGAATGGGGGTTTAAGGTGGCCGGCGGCTTTGAGTTGCGGGGAGTAGTTGGCGGCAAGGGCCAGGGAGAAGAAGGGATGGAATTTTCTAGTGATTTGATGACTACGAATTTACTAACCTCCAGTGTCGTCACTTTGAATTTTCACAAGATTAGATAGCACGAAAACTAGAACTCACAAAGAGATCTAGTCTTCTCCGACGAACTCACTAAGAGATCTTGGAGGGGGGGAACTCACAAAGAGAACAAGTAGTAAAATTTAATTTTTTTTCAAAACTAAACTATTACAAGAGAAGGGCCATATAAATAGGCCTCACAATGACAAAGAAAATAAAAGACTAAAATGCCCCTTGGGCTACAATAGCGACCAAATACCCATAAGGGCAAAAAAACAGAAAAACATAAAATAAAAATAAACTACTACATAAAATAACAAAAATACAACTCATGCTCGTAACCATCGATCTCCGGCGTCGAAAATGCTGACGACGTCCTCATCAGTTCAATTTTATCTCATCTAAACAATGTGATGTTACCTAGAAAGATGAACGATAATGATGATATGTCTTTACACAGCTCACCTTGGCTTGTTGGTTGAGAGCTTATGCTTCCAACTAAGAGGTCTTGGGTTCGAGTCTTTGTGTATGCGTTGTGTGTATGAGTTTGCCTTAAATGGCCTAAATGTCCCAAAAAAAATGATGTCTTTTTTTGTTTTCATTAATTTTAATCATTAAATGGCCTGACATTTAGATGCTAGCAGAGTTAGCCAATATATAGATGCCATCAATATAAGACTTTAATGTCATTTACAAAATTTTATTTAAAGATCAGTGAAACAAACGACTGATATTTTCTAAAAAGATGATATCATATAGCATATAGCAGATGTAAGTGAACTAAAATATCCAATAGCTTCTTAACAATCTCTTGAAGAGAGAAATCTCAAATTATAACTTGTAGCAAACCAAGACTTGATTGGTTGATATCATTGAATAATTAGGATGAAAATTTTCCTGCTACATCCTGCATGTGCTCCGACAAATGCAATAAATTAATTTCTAAATAACAATGTCCGAAAATGCTGCGCAGGGCCAAATGTTCACTAATATAACAATCTAGTTTCCAAACTAAACATAACCCGCATGTGCTCCGTCGTCACATCTGAGTCACAAATCCAATGATTCAAGAATGCTGCGCTGGTCAAATATTCAAATGTCATCCTCCTCCACGAAAAGACTGGACTCAACATGACTTGAAGTATAAAATGTCTCTCAAATTCCTACGAAAATACAAGTGACCTCAAACTCCACCTCGATGATGATCGTGTTGACAGGAAATCTCAACTTGATGGGTCAAATGTCAAATCTTACAAAAGCCTAAATTCTTGAAATTAAATGCATCACCTAAAAACTTAAAAATAAAATACATCCACCTCCCACAACCGTTTGTCGGGGTGGTACATTTGAAATTAACCTCAGCTCACAAAAAACGAATGCGTGTCAGGTGTATCACATTCATCCTTAAATAGTCTCTTGCCAGCAAGGACGTAGCACGTACAATCTGATCGGTTGGTTTTGTCGCAAAATGACACCATTATATTACAATCACGGTCAAAGCCCGTATGTTCTATAACGACGTCAAACCCTTGAGCAATGGATCTTTAGGGTATATTCGATAGGATAGGCATAAATCCCTCTGTCAGCTAAGGTGGGTTCAAATCTATCCCCTTAGACAAATACCAACCCAGGACTACAAGGTATTCTTGGACTAAGCAACCCATAACTGCTGATAAGGTATCTTATGTCAGGTTGGGTCGACTAGCTCCTCTGACTAAGTAGACCAGGGAACATGACAGCCCGAGATGACAGAACCATGGGCTCATGATCGGGCTCGTCTTCATTCACCCCACCACCAGTTTTAAGTTCATGGTAATAAATTCCAAATCATAAAATCAAATTCAAATCCTAAAATTATTGCTATTATACGCTGGATTTATAACCTATGTAATCTTTTTAACGACTAGCCTTAATCGAAAGTTCTCTCTCGTCATCGGAACGGGTAATTAACTATAGGAGCTTGCTCCTATAGGAAATCAAAACTCAGATAAAAAAGTCCTCACAAAATGAGGGAGAAATCTCTGGGTAGTATCTTATCTAAAACCCAATCTGCCTTCTGAAAATTCACCCGAAACCTAAGCTCATTAAAACTCTCCGCTATCATTACACAAACAAAGAAAAATAGACTGGTGCGAAAAGGCCGGGGAACGCACAATATGGAATTTTTGAAGCCCACATGCCTCATATTTAGGAGTATCGATGCAACATAGTTCAAACTCATCTTCCTTCTCAAAATTTACCTCGGAACTTAAAGCGTTAAAACTCCCCTGAAAGAAGGGAGGTCGGGGCACAAATTTTCGGAGCCCACAATCACGCTCTTTCACTTTCAAAACTCACCTTGCGCGGTTGACTCAACCTCGACACTAATAATGAAACCAACATATGTTTTATATAATTTTTTATAATATGCATAGAATCTTGAATTATATTAGCAACTCTGTAGTTAAATGGATTATTATAGTTTGTAATTGCTTCCGTTCTAGAAAATATTATAAAGTATTAATTTGAATTATCATCATCTTAATTTTTAATTAAGTAGAAGTTATGATATGAAATGAGCTAAGGTGTTTTCCTATTCGTTTTGTTTAGACCTAGATGAGTAGATGGTTTGTTGTAGTGCGTGACAGTATCAGTATTATAATTTAAGTAGGAGGGTGTCCGGGTAATTTTATGATCAGGATCCCCACTAACTAGAAATTTGTTATAAGTGTTAACCTCCATGTAAAGACCAAAAGAGAAGAGCAGAAATCCCGCATACCTTGTATCCGTTGAGTCCCCGAAATCTGCCCGAAATCCTCCGCAAATTCCGCTGTTCGGCGCCGTCTGCGTCGTTTCTCCGTAAAATCTGCCGAAATCTTGCGACGTTTCCTCGATCGAACGACCGCTCGCGTCGTTAAATACCCGACCAACGAAGCTTTCGGAGCTCTCTCTCCCACGACCAAGCACGCGAAAGCTTCACTATTGCTCACACCCGAAGCCGAAGCCCTTCTCCCGCTCCTCTGGCCAACCTTCCCTTCCTCTGCCGAGACCAAGCCGAGCCCTACCCCTCCGATCCTTCCTCTGCCTGTGCCGATCCCGATCTCAGAGAAGCAGAGAGAGAGAGAGAGAGAGAGAGAGAGAGAGAGAGAAGGAAAGCTTTACCTGAGCCGATCTCCACTGTCGACGCCTCCATTCCCGCCGCCCTCTACTCCTCCGATCCCGTCGTGGCTGTTCGGCTTGGCTCCAGCGACGAGTTCCCTTTCCTATTGGGATCGGAAGTTACAACATTTTGATCGGAAGAAAAACCGAGAGCTCGGTTGCTGTGAAGGTAACGTTCTCCCTTTCGCGCGCCTGTTCGGCCTAATCCCGTGAGCAGGCCGAGCCAAGAGGGGGAGGAGGGAGATTTTATTTTTATTTTTATTTATAATTATTAATTATAATTAGGTATTACTAATTATAATTACTTAATTATAAGTAATCTTTGTTTATAATTAATAGTTAATTATAACTAATTAATTATTATTAATTCATTACTAATTATAATTAATTATTAATTAGTTATAATTGTTAATTATAATTAATTATTAATTCAATATAATTATAATGAATTAGTTATAATTTATTAATTAGTATTAATTAATTATTAATTATAATTTGTTAATTAATAATGAGTAATTATTTATAGTTAATTATTTTCAATTATAATTAATTATAATTTGTTAATTAATTATCTATAATTATAACTAATCATTATTAATTATAAATAATTATTATTAATTATAATTAAATATAATTAGTTATAGTTATTATGATTAATAATTATTAATTGTTAAAAAAAATAGAGAAAGAAAATTTTCTCCTCTTGCCTCAATCCACGCCGACGGCCGCCAAGGTATAACTCCTAAACTCTAAAACTCCGAGAACCCTTTTCAACGCATTCGTCGAGACAAAACGACCACCTATACACGCTTTTCTTAGCGTGGTGGGAGGGAGTGCGTCACGACGCTTGCGAGAAAGCGGGTAATCACCTAAAAATTCCTTCTTCGAAGTTCGTATCGCCTTGGAAACCCCGTCTATACACGTTTTTCTTAGCGTGGTGGGAAGGGAGCCCGGTGCGATGCGTGCGACGAAGCGGGGATACCCATAAGTACCCGCTTACGGGGAAATAACTGCTTTCTTGCAAAATATTTTCAAAAAAAAAATACCTTTTTGCAAAATACCCATACACGCTTTTCTTAGCGTGGTGGGGGATCGAAAAATACACGGCCGCGATGTCCTCGAAAGAGGCCACCTACCATACACGCTTTTCTTAGCGTGGTGGGAAAGGCCCAGTTTTCTGTAGTTTTCCCCTAAACGGTGGAGACGCCGGAAGGCTGCCAAAATTTCGGGTGAACGCAATGCTACATTTGGACTTAATTGAACTCGAAGGACGATCGAACTTGGACTCGGACTTGTGAACCTTTGAACTTGAGAGGACAATGGATTTGTGAACTTGAACCAAATGGACTTAAATAAACTTGAATCCAAATAAAAGAAAATGTGTGCAAATGATGAAGAACATTAAGCCGATAAGGCTTGAACTTGATTGAACTCAAAGGACTACAGGGGACTTGTGGACATGCATAGAACAAGATCACTTGAGACTTGTGAACTTGGTTTGAACCAAGTGAGAAGAGCTTGACTTGAAAATGATATCAAAACTTTAATGGAATGTTAAGGAATATGTCATAACTTGAACCCAAGTGAACAAATGCAAAGGACCTAATGTGGACTCAAACTTGCATCCGAACTCAAAAATGATACAGAACTCAATTGATTCATAAAGAGTTCAATTTGAGTGTTTTTTAAAAGATAAACTCAAAGATGTCAAACGATGAGCTAGAGTTTAATGAAATGGAAGATGCAATGATGTATCTATAATCAATAGCAAAGTTTCAATGAAATATCAAATAATCATCATACAAACATCAGTATGTGAATCTACCACATGAGATATGAGTTCTCATCAAAGTCAACAAAGGACCCATGATATATGACATGCATTCAAATGAACATCAATTGGAGCAGTGATAAAGAATTTGATTTCTTGAAGAATAATCAAGATTTCAATAAAACTATCTCCCAATCAAAATGTAAGCGCTAAATTGAAAGACCTCTTGTGAATGGTGGATAATCAATAGCATGTTCAATAAATCTCCTAGAATGAAGGATACTAAAAAGTGTGTGATGACCATGATGACGGGTCCACCATCATGTGCAACAAATATGGCAAGGGTACAAGCAGAGAACAGGAAATGTAATTTGATTCCAAACAGATGTACAAAGTCCCCTAATAATAGTGCAAGCTGAATATGAATGACGACAATCAATGTGTAAAATCCACAAAAGTCACGCAAGAGAACGTGAAAGTCTCTATGACCAATGTCAAATGTGATGCAGGACTACTTAGATGCAATGTTTATGAGTTTCAGTTAGGCTTTGCACAACTCTTAGAGTAGAATAAATTCAGAATAAAATTGCTAGCAATTATCCACGGCAAGTAAAACAATGAAGGAGTTAATCTTGCATAGGTTAAATCACATGCGTCAAATTTTGAACGTTCAAGATAATTAAGAAAATAAAAACAACACAGAATAGTAGCTTTCAAATTAATTCCCTAATCTAACAACGAGACGTAGGATGCATAGAAGATTACACTCAATTCCTACAAATGACTAAGCTTGGCAAGAGCAATTTGAAGGAGCTTTCGTGATTACAATCTAACCAATTGAGAATTTAGATTTAGAAGAAGTTGAAGCAAGTGATAAGGAGAACCTTTGCTAAGGAAACGCGTAGATCTTCCACCCGATGCCTTCAACGTCTTCGTCCATGACTTCCGTCGAATCAATAGGATACGTCTCTTGAATAGTCACAAAGTGAAAGAAGTTTCTCTTGAATATGGGTTGGGGGATCTACTTCCAGGTGTAGATCTCAAAACCTAAAATTGTACTCAGGTTTTGATGCAAGAGCAGGTGCTTGGAAGAGGAGAACTCAAGGCACCCAATGTCTTGGTTTAAGGGGAGGAAAAGAGCTGTTTGGTTAGATGGGATTTGAGAGGGAGGGGAGATACGGGTGACAGAGGGGAAGGCCGGCGGGATTGAGGAGTTGGGTTTTTGATTTCCTAAAACCAAGCTCTAGTTTTTAGGAAAGAATTTAGGGACTAGTTATTAGGGAGGTTACGGCTAAGAGGGGATTGAGGATTTGGAAATTATTTCCTAAAGTTAGAATGGAGTTTAGGAAATAATTTGAAAAAGGGTTAATGAGGGAGAGCTATGGGGCCGGCGGTATGCATGAGGGATGGGAGTAATTAGGGGAATTATTAGAGCTTCCTAATTTAAGTTCTAGGATTAGGAAAGTTTAAAATTAAATCCAATTGAATGAAAATACTCAAAGGGATCTCATTCAAAAACTTTCCTAAAATAGAATTAGTATATTAGGAAATATTTTGAAATTCAAATATTTTGAATTCAAATTCAATTGCATTCCAAAATATACCACATCCGAAATAGGAAACAAACCAAAGGGGGAATGAAGGGGGATGGTCGGCGGCAAGGAGTTATGGCCGACGGCTTATGGGGCAAAGGTGGCGGCAAGGTGGGAGTTTCTCGGGTAAAGGGAGACCGAGAGGTTTGGGAGAGGGGAATGGTCGGGTGAGGTGGCCGGCGGTGAGAAGTGGAGGGTGGGGAAGTTCGACGATGAGGTGATGATAAGATAAAGAAGGTAAAACCACGAACCCGACGGTCTCCAAGGTTGGTGGGTGATGCGCCTATCTCCCTCTCCAAGGGATCTCTCCAAAGCTCTCCAAGAACTCTCAAACCTCACAAACCTCACAAACACAAGTGTAGGAAGAAATTTTCATAATCATTCATTCATTCATTAACCTCAAAATAATACAAAGGGGGCTTTAAATAGCCTCATACAAAAGACTCCAAATAAAATGACACAAATGCCCTTAGGCTTACACATGACAACTCCCATAAAAAGGGAAATAATGGGAAATAATAAAACACACATAAGCAAATAATAAAATGCATGAAAATAAAATACATCGACTAAAAAATATAAAGACTCGATCGTGGCCGTAGATCGGCGGCCACGTCGCTGGTAAACTTTCCATGATGATATGATGTCCCCATCAAAATGTCTTGCGAATATATATAATAGCTCCTACAAATACTAGGAGATCTATAAGCAAATGCCAGTTATCTTAAGGATGCATGTGATAGTCCCCACAAGTACTGAAAGATGTACATAGTGAATGTAGCAACATATCTACTACCTACAATAGTGCAATGTCTAGTAAACAAAATATTACGATCTCTTTCAAGTTTTGGAGATTGAGGTGCTACAAGTATAGTAAATTTCTAGCTCATATGCACGAAGCAGTTATTGAATATAACTCAGTCAGCAATCAACGTCAAAATTCAAGCACACAAATCAACCTTCATGCAATCAAGAACCAAAGATCTGCAATTCATACATTCTCTAAGAATACAGATGTATGTATAACATTCCACTTATGGGTAGATGCAGAAAGACTACAGTAAATGCAGTATCCTGTAGTCAACTTCAGTCTAAAGATGAATACGTCTACCTCCAGCAATGGCGGATGTACTACACGAGCCAAATACCACAACAAAGTGCATGAAGAATACGGCAGATACAAGATCACACGAGTTTCTACTGGAGCTCCACTACGAATATTACACGCTACCTATGAATCAATGCCAAAGAACTACAACAAATACAAGCATCGACAAACAAAAAGCAGGAGATTCGTTAGTGCACTACAATCCATTTGCATAAGCAATGAGTAGTGCACGACAGTCTACCTGTACAAAGCAACGAACAACTTTATTCAGAAGCTGCTATGCCACGCCACCGGATCTGCAACATTCGTACAAGCAGACAGAAGGCGTCCACAACTACAACGCCACGCCACCGAATATGCAACATCCTTGCAAGTGGACAGAAGGCATTTATAAATCTTTCAAAGTACCTTGCACGTGCACCGTAATTTGTATACATATATGTACACTAAAATGGGTAAAGCAATCATAAAACCCGCATGGGCACAGGCGAGTGTGTTATTGGTACACACGTGACGTCTCGAAATGCTGCGCGGGTTGATAAGTGAATTCTTGTTCGAACCTAATCCTTCTATACGGATCAATATGAGTCGACAGGGTTCGAACCCTTCAAACAAATACACGGTTGTAGAGACCGGCGTATTTGTTTCAATGCATTCATATTAGGCCTACAATCAAGAGAATTCACTCTCAAATGCATAAAGCCTACGAAACCCGATCCTCTGTCGACAGCCAGACAGAGTCGACAAGGTTCAAGCTTTAAATGAAAATAACCACTAACACCCCGATGATGGCCGTATTGATTGGTTATCTCAACCGGAGGGGTTCACAAATACTTTCAAATTCCATCCAAATGCCTGAAAAGCTAAACTCCACAAAATCCAAAAACCCAAAAATTCCAAAGGTCATCCAGAATCCAAAAAATTTCAAAAATATTTAAAGATGAAAATCTAACCATTAAACATTTAAAGCAAAATCCATCCGCCCTCCGCAACAGTTTGTCGAGGCGGGCAAATTAAAAACTACTTCAGCTCACAAAAGAGCCAAATGCCTAGTCGAAAATATCACTAGGATCCATTCTCAAAACAATCTACTGCCAGTAAGGACGTGGTACGTGTCCTCTAACCGGCGGTCTGCCGCCAAATGGTACCGCAAGATAAACGGTTATAACACGGGGCCCGCTGAACCGTGGTTTTGCCTCCAAATGGCACCACGCAATACCGGTTATGGCCAGAGCCAATACGCTCCTTAATGGCATCAAATCCTTGAGATATGAATCAATAGGATATGATTGATAGGGCACAAAGCCCTTTGTTAGCTAAGGTGGATTCAAATTTGTCCCATTAGGCAAACATCCATCTCAGGTCTACAAGGTCCCCTTGGACGAAGCAACCCATGGTTACCGACAAGGATCCTTCTGTCAGGTTGGGTCGACTACCTCCTCTGACTAAGTAGACCAGGGACCACGATGGCCCGGGACGACGGAACCATGGGATCTTGATCGGGTCTATCATCCATTCCCCCATCATCCGCTTTAAGTGCACGATGGTGAAATTTCTATTTTAAATATCAAACTTTCCAAACCTTTCCAAATACCCAAATCCAAACTCAACTCCTCAATTTCCAAATCCAAACCATTGCTGCTATTATATGCCAGATACCACGTATTCTATACGTATCTGATTGACGACTAGCCTTAATCGAAAGTTCTCTCTCATTAGTGGGAGGGGTAATTAACTATGGGGGCTTGCGCCTGTAGGAAACCAGAACTCATATCATAAAGTCCTCACAAAATGAGGGCGAAATCTCTGGGTAGTGTCTTATCTACAAATCCATCTGCCTTCCAAAATTTTCCCCATAACTTAGTCCGTTAAAACTCCCTCGCTTAATAAAAAGAAAAGCGAGCGGAGGCCGGGGCCGAATTTTCGGAGCCAACAATAAGTGAACTCATCATCAGTAATAAGGCTCTAAGTGTATTTATCTTCGAGGTAGGGAGATTTGATATTGAAAAAAAACTTTTTGATTATGAATTGCAAAGCCATCATCAGGTTGAATATATCTTATTTCTTCATTGATTTACCGTGGGGAACATTGGTAGCATAGGCCATAGACTTAGTAGGGAACCCCTGTAAATTTCTTATGATTACTGAACAAATCATTTGAGCAAAAGAAGAATGTAAATCAAGGTAATAAACGCCTACACCTGTTGGTATGAATGAAAGGTGTGATATATGACGAAAAGCACATAAGAGAGCACGTGGTTGCTGAGTGATGCAGCTTGCGAGAGTTTGAGGGTGACGTGAGGGGTGGTTGCAGAGGGGTCCTGTGCAAGGTCTCATATGAAGGAGAGATTATTGTGTCCGGACATCGAACGTGTCCAGAGACCAATAAAAAAGTGTCACATCACTAGGCGCTCGGTACCGCGCTCGGTACACTGGGTACCACTCGATATGCTGTCCGGACAGAATAATTTTTCCATATGGAGTGAAAGGATGGCAAGTGAAGATGCATAAAGATGGAATCGTGAACTAGAGAGGTGTTGATGAACAGGCAAAGCAGATGCCAGAGTCCAATGCAATCTTTGTAGGAATGTTCAACTATCAATATCTAGGGTGGTTCGACAATTGCAAGCAATGGGATTGGTGAGCAAGATAGGCAAAGAAGCTAAAAGCATGACAATAGTTTGCGTAAGGAGCCAACAATCATAATTTGGAAGAGCCTCATGGGGCCATGGGGCGTGTCACTAGTAGGGTATAGACACAATGAGAGGGGACGCAAGGAGTTGGCATGCACGATAATTCGAGCGGGCTGATGGCGAGGTGAAACAACAATTTTGTGGAGGTGGTTGCAATCAAGCAGTGCAGCGGGTTAAGATTTAAGACTAGCAAGCTTAATTAATTGAAGACTCTAATATCAAATTAGATTAAAAAAAAGCAAAGATAAGAAGAAGAGAATCAGAGGTGGGGATGAAGAGAGAGAGAGAGAGAAAAGAGAAGAAGAGAAACCAGTAAACAGTTGGGCGGATTTAGGACTTATAATTCCAATCATCATTCAGCAATGCCTACACATTACGTCATGATTTTCTTTCATAGAGGGGATCCACAACTTATTAAATCAGCAACCGCTCAAAATTGAAAATTACAAATGAAAAACAGATTACAAAAAAATGCCTACACCCAAATATTATTGAAAAAACTCTAAATCCAATAATTACGTTGCATTGTCATGTACACATGCACACCAAGTTTCAAGGAAATTAGGGCCAGAATAAGCCCCAATAATGCTGTGCTTTGGGCAAGGACCGCTTGGTCAGAAAATGGATTCCCACGTTAAGCTCTAATCCAGGCTCAAACTTGCCAAAAAATGATTTTCCCGGATCAGACCAAGATGGCCATTGATCAACAAAAAACTAACAGCAAAATGCAATTCAAAAGTGTTGTATAAGTTTGTTTTTGAGCGCCGAAACACTCAAGATATAGCAAGTCAAAAATGGTCAATATCCTCAAGGAAAAGTTAAATCACCTATTTTTTTCCAATCCAATAAGAAAGCCGGCTTCTGCTAATGCTGCTAAAAGGTTTCCTCTCCCAGCATCTCTTCCAGTCACAGCATACTCACTAACAAAAGCCTGAGAATAAAAAGAACCAACCGTCTACAAAATTACACACTAGAGCTTCTTGAAAATTGACAGGATACTTAGCCTCAATTCACCTTACCTTGGGACCAGTACGCTTTAAGCGATCAAATTGATAAACCCTAGAAAACATGTCTGAAGCAGAGGTGTAAACCTAACAAGTAACCAGGATCATAATAGTCTGTTTGCCTACTTATGTTGCACACAATGCACTGAAGAAAGTGAGATTAGTCTTACAAACTTCAGAACAGGGCACTATCCACATTCTTACATGAATATCATACAGATCAGCAGGATGATCAAGTTCTTGAGAAGAAGCATCGCAGTTTGTAATAATTTTGATATCTGGATAGGCAGCTTTTACGAGAGAGTGAAACTTCAGGTAGTTTCCTGTCCATACGCAGTCAACGTGCATATGATGCTACATAAAAAATAAAAATAAAAAATTTATCTTTCAAACAACAAATGAAATGACTCCCAGATTAGGTTTTCATCCACTAAAACAGAGACAGAACAATCATTCCTCGCAAATGAAGTTTCGGAGAGCCAAATAGTACTTACACAACCTCAAGAATTTATAATCATCACATGTAACAGATTACAAGGACCTTTCTTCTACATTAAGTAACTTGAATTAAAACATTTGAAACTTTAATGAGAGCAGCAGCATGAAATATAATTTTTTTTTAAAAACATGAAATACTAGTTAAGATATATTTCAGATGTTGTCTTCTAATATCAGAACTATGATTGGATCATTAGATGGGTAAAGGATGCAATCCAGTATATGTGATGAGCTTAGAATGACTTCCACAACTTGATGCATAAATCAGAAGCAATTGTTTTTTAAATCCTCAGTATATAGTCATGCAAATGAGCCAAAAGTATATATATATATGTCTCATAATACACGTAATTAATCAAACATCCTCATTCTTTTCTTGAAAAAATTTACCTGAAAGTTCATTTAAAATGTTACCCAAAATGAGAGAAAACCACTTGCATTCACGGACTACTCCTTAGACTTGTAATTCATTCTACATAAATTTGAACATTTGTTTGAACCTTATTTTGAACATGTTTCTAACCTTTGTTAAATCTTTGTTTGAAACTAGTTTGAACCTTGGTTCAAATTGAAGAAAGGCTTGCAGAACGACAGACTTATGGTTTGGCAGTACATGCACGTTGCAAAAATTTGTTGTTTTGCTTGCTTATTGAACCACGTATATTGCAGGTTATAAGGAGTTATTATGCATAACAAGGTTCTTTGATGAACTTGGTTTAAAATAGGATTGTTATGTGTGCATTGTGGCAATCAAAATGCTATCCATCTAGAAAATAAATTGAGCTTCCTCGAACACAAAGCATAATGGCGTTCAAAATCATTAGATTCAGGATGCACTTGAGACACTAATCTTGAAGCTTTAGAAAATTTGCGTTGACAATAATAAGTCAACCCCATGATGTTATGGTTCTTAAGAAAGTCCAAGCATGAAGTGTGCAATCACATAAAAGACTTGGAGCATTCCTCAAAAGTCATGAGAGAGTTCATTGAGCATATAATTATATTATGTTGTATAACATAATGCAGTTTGCTTTGGAATGGTCTGATGGTTTTTCACATAAAAATATTGTGCTCTCTATGTTGGCATTCTTCATTTGTTTCTCAAATCATAATAGAAGCCTAGCTAGCAGAATTAGTATCTTGATAAGTATTAAGGAAAGAAAATTCAAATTTTCATTGAAACATAAATCTCTTCTGCAAGAGAGTTAATCTTGCCATGAAGAGTATACGCAGATAATTTGAGTTAGTTTAGCTTTCAAAACAAAAAAATTAAGGTAATCCTTGAATAGAAGTTAAACCATAGGTAAAACTACAAAATTAAAAATTATATCAAGTAATGTTTCACTTTATATGCAAAATCTCGCATAATGTAACAACATTTTCGAGCAATTATTACCACTAAATGAAGATAAAGATAAAAAGGTCAAAATAGTCTCTAAACTATTTATAGGGGGTCATTTTAGTCCTAAAATATCTTATGTGTTCAATTTAGTCATTAGTGTTAGACTATCTAATAAGTCCTCAAATCAAATCCGAAATAGCCTCTTGACTTCTCAAATTTAATCCAAAATAATCTCATAGAGAAACTATTTTGGATCATATTTGAGAATTCAAAAGACTAAAACACATTTATACTCTGGGACAAAAATGATCTCATACAAATAGACTGTGGCCCATTTGATATTTTTCTCTGAAATTAAATATGCACCTCGATAATTTTGTTTGAAACAATCCTGGTTCCCAATTGCAATTAAGTTCAGTTGAAACGGCTCTGGATGTCCCATTGATGTTCGAACAGAGCCCCAATTTGAATATGAATCTCCCCTAGCAAACTCAATACCATCAAGAGCATCCTGCAAAAAGGCAACAATATAATAATACAGACACATCATAACCAATGTAAGTAATGACCTAGAGCTACATCAATGCAGTAAGTTCAATAAATTATTATGTAAGCAAGCAAAATAAAAGCGCAGATGTATTAGATCATGTTTCTCATTTTTCTTGAATCCAGAGCATGATCATTTATGCCGTAATATATATTTAGGATAGATTGAATAGATTGAAAAGGGGGAAAAAGTATAATATTCTATTCCAAAAAATTAAGATCCTTCCCATCAATGCCATTTGTAGAAATAACATCACATTTTTCAGTGAAAAAGCTTAATAAAATGAAAATATTTAATTCTTCTAATGATAATGAAACAAGTTTACACTCCAAGTTGGTAAACAGGTGAAGTATTGTTTGATTAGCAAGGCACAATGTTATCTTCTTATTTTGCTAAAACTACAAAGTAAAGAATAAATATCAGGCCAATAAACTATACTAATTCTAGTTAGTGAATCTCTATGATATATGATTCTCATTGGCTTGATAAACAGAATAATGTCAGTCAGAGATCTAAAATATTATACTGTGATAATCAGTTTGAATTTTCAAAAAGAAAAATAATGATTCGTAAAACCGACTCTAAATAGTTGGGATAAGGCCAATGTTGATCAGAATTGTGAATTTTGAATTGTACTCAATTAGTTCACTCAACTAAAGATTACATTTCAATGTCATGTGATGACTATTCCTAAGGCTTTTGTTATCATATTCCTAAGGTGGTTGCTTTCCTATTATATCCTATGACTGAATGAGATTGGTGGATTTTCTTCAAGCGGGCTGCTCATTTTTGGTTCCTTCCGTTTTGCATCTTGCGGATTGGTACTTCTTGTAGGCTAGTGCTACTAGTGGGTAGTTAATGTAACTCTTTTGGGACTTCTGCGATTCAGGGCTTCTTACTGGTGGTTAATGTAAATTCTTGTAGCACTTTTTGCAAAAAGTTCCTACTTGTTTCCATCTCCTTTCCCTGTTTCGCTTTCTACCTATTCTTTTCTTCAATTATTCTTGATTGAAAATGTGATTGGTTTCTTTCAGATTTACTACAACCATAGTTTTCCTTCGAACTAAATTTTAACCGCTGGCTTTCATCGTCTTTAATGATCTATTATTAATTTCTAACAGAAAGACAAGGTCATTCGCTTGACTTGCATTCTAACAATTTTAAATTTTCATCAGAAATGGCAAACAGCTGTTCGAGATAAACAGTTTTCTTTTAAGTAAAAGTTGCATGTTTTTTCCGAAGCGACTGTACTATTGCTAAAACTACATTAGAAAACCTAAACCATCCTACATTAGAAAAAATGTGTTTTTTTTTTTGGGTCAATAAATTATGAATAGCAGCGCTTGCAAAAATTTTCTGAAGTTCACCGAGATTAAACTTCACATCTATGCATAATATGATTACTTTTTTACTCCTCTTATAAACACATGTACGAAAGAAATTTCATTTCATTTTCTGATTTTTTTGCATAGCTTCTGATATCATATTTCAGTTTAATAGATTCTCATCATCCCTGTGCCATTTTTCTATATATTGCCCCTGATGCAAGCCTATATAGATCACTAGCTAGCCTATATTGATGAAGAATAAAATAAAATCAAGTGCTAGGAACTTCAAAAGATTAGAGGAAAGCAAAAAAATAATGATTTTAGATCATACCTTGACAAAAGGTAAAATGTCGGACGAATCAACTTGATCATGATGGCTGATCCCTATAACAAGAACAGAGGTAAAATAAATTGTTTTGTATAGCCATTACAGCACTTAATTATCCAGCTTCCATCGGCAGATAAATACCGTTATTGATCACCCAAACAGGGGATGCACCTATATCCTCTGCAAGCTATTGTATATTATAATCAGTTGAACTCAATTCCGAAGAACATTTAAGAAAAATAAAACAATCTACACACACTCAAATATGAAACATACTTGAAGAAATTCAAAATATCCTAGTCCATCATCCGTCCAGTACTTCCAAACATCACCAAAGTGACCAGGCCTCTCTTCCCATGGACCAACTGTCTCTCTCCATCGAAATGCATTTCTTAGCCACTCTCCCTCAACAAAAGATCCACCTAAAGAAATACAATATGTAATTAACTTGTCTACAGTAACGATTTAAAGCACATGAAGTGATCATATAGAAGTTGCTAATTCCTATGCAGACAGAATGATTGTCATGAAAACCTTCACTACTAAAAATGCATCCTCTTATAAAAGGGACAAGCCAAATTAATGTTACGAGTGACAGCATTTTTAGCTAACCATACTTATTTCCAAGTATTTATTTAAAGGGGAATTTACATGCAAACTATCGAATTATTTAGTGGAAATTCATGTGGGATTCACACGGCTCTTTCATCAATCAATCTATGTGCTCTAATTAATTAAGCAAAGGATAATTACCCACCATAACAATTCATGTGCTCCTCTAATTATTCATGTTTTGATTACCATTAATTATGTTTCAATTAGTCCTTGATTTTAGGACTATTAATTGAGTCTACTTAGCACCTATAAATATGTCATATTTCTGTAGCTTGAGAAAAGAGATATGATTCAAGTTCCTCATCTACTATTCTTTCATTTTCACATGATATCAAAGGCTAAGTATTGTATTGGATTGCTTGTAGTTTGCTCGAAAAACTCATGAAGATCCAAAAGGATGTCGTCATTGATGAACTCATGAAGATCCAAAAGGATGTCATCATCCATAAGGATCTTGTCGCCATCATCATTCAACCCACATAAAGATCCCTTGAGGATCCGCAACTTGCTCGCCCTTAGCTTTCAAATCTCACTCAAAAGCTTAGTTTTCACAACTCACACACATTGTAAAGACCTTCATCCTGACTAAGCAAAAGGTGAACTGATTCATATCTACAAGATCCCCGTGCAGCACGCCTCATCTCTACAGAATGAGACTCTCACCTTCGACTATTTGTTCTCTCCCCGATTTGTTCAAGATGCCCACCCTCGAACATTCAGTCTCGCCCTTAACATCACAATCTAGTTAGGTCGCACGCATGACGCTCGCATGATGCAAATAAACATGTAGCACGCCTTGCTTACATGTGGACCACCTCATTCATATCAACCTCAGATCCGCCCTTCTTATGCATCATTTTCTCCACACACAATGCAACCCTTGCAATCAACTATATTCAGATTATACAGCACGTTGCTTATAGGGAACGTCCTAACATTAACACAATGTATTAAAAAATTTATGATTCAACAGTTTTACACTAGCTATCGACTACCTAACACAACCCTCCACTTTCTGATACAAGACTTGGGACCTAACAATGATAGTGTTATCATTTTATAGGTCCACCTAAATTTATTTTTAATAATCATATCTTCAATAGATGTCACTCCAACCTTTACTCTAATATAATAATTATTTGATTTAATCTTCCCAATTATGTCCCACATATATCTTAAAAATCATGTTTATATCACTTAACTTAGATTTCAATAAATTTACCTTTAAAATTCCAGAGAAAAACAACAAACCTAATAGTAATTGGTGAAAAACAGCAAGAAAACTGCTGATTTCAAAGAGAAACCAGCACTACGATGCAGAATTTTCATGAAATTAGAGAGAAAAACACAAGTAAACTTCTTCTATTCAATCCAAAAACAAGGAAAACAATAAACGAAACAAATTTCTTCAATTCGAGCGGAAGAAACAACTCTCCAAATCACTAGACAAGCCTAGATCTCAAATTTGATTTCAAACTCAAGATGAAACTCTAACTCTAGTATTAGCAATTAATTAAATACAAAGGAGAAATACAAAATCCCTAAACAGCCCCTCATTCAAATATTTCCCTCCAAAGCAATTATTAATCAATGTGTGAGCCCCATAGGAGCAGCCTTCCCCTTCCCTCTCCCTTCCTTGAGCCGGTGGCTATAGTATAAAACCGGTCCACTAGGGACCGGTTCAATAGGGACAGCCAGCCCCTCTTGGACCGACCTAACACATATGCCCCTTTTAGTCTCTGTTCTACTAATTCTAAAGGTCTCTATCTTCTAAATAGTTCACCTAAGGTCCTAAACCAGCCAAATATTTGATGGGCTAATCTAGACTCGAATCTGATAATCATGTCTATAATATATAGTGACTAAATTCATATATTTAAGAAAGTACATAAAATATTTCATTTCAAACCTGGAAATCTAAGGCATTAAGGCTTCAAGTTTTCTAGCTAAGATCCAAGCTATTATCTTATACTTTAATAATATTGAATGATAATTATTAAAATCATACCAATTTAAATTATATATCATATAGTTAGTCTAGTTTTGTTCTATCTAAACCAGTCAAACATTGAATGGGTTAGTCTCAAACCAGATAGTCAGATCAGCAACATAAAATAGCTTGATTCATATCTTTAAGAACTAAGCATAAAAACTCCATTTCAAACCTGGAAATCTAAGAAACCGAGGCTTCAAATTTTCTAGCATAGAGCCAAGGTCCTTCCTAAACCCATGTCCCTGCAATAAAACTTGTGAATCGCAATTTGCACAAAGCAAAAAAAATATTATGGCTTTTGATAAAATATATAGTAATACAGAATATCAACTACATCCAAGAGCGACAAACATGTTCTCTGTCACTGAATATATATAAATGTACATGCACCCCTAGCCTGCTATTGAATCGTTTTATATGATTAATGGAAATATAATTCTTATTTCTAGAAGTCAGTCCTTTAATATAACGGCAGATGCTTATTCTTTAGAAATATTTCTGGGGCACCTAAATATGCAGGATAATTTACATCAGTGCTATAAATATAATAGCAAGTTAGAACAGTGAGAAAAATCTTGAAATATATCATAGAAAATAGTTAAGTTCTAAGGATTTTTTTGAGAAAAAAAATATATATTTTTAATTTTTATTTTGGGAAAACTGTTCATAATGTCTTTTGCAGCTTCTTTAAGTGAAATTCGGTACAAATTACAATTTCAAGTAACGAGGATAGGATAACACAGCTTCTCAAGAACTAAAAAATTTCAGAGAAAAATGCATAGCTATTGGTGTATGTTATGAAAAAGGGGTTACCTTGTACGTGTCCATGGGCATGACTGACACTTGATCAAACCAATATACACCTTTCTTAGTTGTTGTTATTTCAAGCCTTGAATTAGCATTTGTTCCTTTAGATTCCAATATGAGCTCCACCTTAGTCCAATCAGAAGTCTTAGACGTGTCAACTCTACAAAAACAACCCTCTCATCATTCATCCTAGAAAATAAACGTGGAATTAAATTACTTATCCAATTGTGACTATAAGGCATATAGAATTTTAAAACAGAAGAAAGGAAGAAACCTAATGGTATCTCCCGCAAGGTAAGTCAATCTATCTGAGCTTTTCAGTGAAACTAAAATGATCGCATTATCCTTTGACATAACATACATGACCACCTTATATTTATTTCCTTCTTCAACATGCTGGAACACCCAAAACAAAAATAAAAAGTAATAGAGATGAATGCATAACCAAAGAGAGCAATAACATATAGAATAAGGTTTATGATACATATCAAATTTTAAAATTACTAAAATCTTGTAAACGAATTAGAACTTAGAAGGTATCCAATAGGTACACATTTACGTTTCGTTTGGGACGGCTTTTTTATTGCTTCATAAAGCAGCTTTCTAGTATAAAAATTTAATTTTTCTATATAAAAGCTGCTTTAAGAAGCAGTAAGAAAGTCATCCCAAATGAAGTCTTAAACTAAAAGTAGTTTTATCATTCTTCAGCTTAAACATACCATGCCCCAGTAACCAGGATTATACACCCCAACACCACCCTCTGGGCAACTATAAGGTCCACCATCATCACAAAGCACTTCCATCCTTAGTGCGACCTTATTTCGACTAAAACATGATGACCAGTCCGTCGACAAAAAAATGTATGATTCATTACCAATTGTGGACCATGGATCAATGTTTGAAGGGGTGACAGGACCACCAGCTTCAAATCCTGAAATCCAAATCATGTACAGTTAGATGTAAGAAACAAAATAGACCATTGAAGAAAAACCAAAAAACAGGAAGAAACTTAAAAAATCAACTGCAGCCAATCCTACTCTTGATTATAAGGAGCAGAGTCAGTCACTCAGCTCACCTCTATTACTTACTAGCTCTGCCCACAATCCACCAGCTCCAGCATGATTGATCTCCTGCGCATATACTTCAAGTCATTAATATATCTAGGATTTAATCTAAATTAATAATGATCATTCTAGCATATATTATCAGTTTAAATAAGGAAGAACTAGCTTAAAACAAATCCAATCTTTATGGACTCCAAAATAGAATGATCAAAGAACATCCAATATACTAAGGCTCGCTTTGGTTTAAAGGCATTGAAAGAGATGAAATGTGACTTAAAATGGAAATTTAAATGGCAAAGGGATTAAAGTGTAATTAATTTCCACCCACTTGTTTGGTTAAGGAAATATTTAGCAGAAAAGTAGTTTCTCTTATTTGTATGTTTGGAAGGAATATTGAATTAACACTTTAATGTCACTTCAGTTTTCATTGGGTTTAAGCAGAGGATCATAAACAGAAATACGCATGTGTACTAAATTCTTTAGTAAAATCGATTTCTTATGAATTAGGCCTAACTGTGAGGTAAATGATATTTCCATTTCACTGGATTCTTTCAAACCAAACACAACCTAATGGGCTATTTGGCCACAGCTAGGATTTAACTCAAATAGAATTTAGTAAATCTTGAGAGGATTAAAACCTAAAAATTGTTTGGTATGACAACCATTAATTTTTGTAAAATCATGATAAATTATTTAGCTATTTATTTTTGGATTTAAGATTTATAAGAGGAAGAAATCCTTAAATCACTTCAATTATGTGAATGATGGGATTTTATAAATTTTATATTAAACCAATAATTGGATTGAAACTGGATTTATCAAAGCTGTAAGATGAAAAATTCGCAATTTCCTGTTTGGCAGGATAAGCTAAACTAAATCCTGCCTAAAATAGGATACCAAACAGCCCCTGCATGTCCAAGTAGTTCTCTAGTTCCAAGTTTTAACTATAAATCATTTTGTAAGATATAAATAAATATCATAATGGAATAGTCTCCATCAATCCAATGAGGGCCATCCTATCTTAAACTTGAATTCCATGAAGGTGATTAAGAATTCATAAAGCAATTTTAACAAACCAAATAACAAGATACTAATAAGAGCATCAATTTTACCTCAAAAAAGATGCCAAACAAGTTGTCGGGCATCTTCCGCCCAGATTCGGCCGACGCATCGACAACTAAAGAGGCCGTCTGATTTGCCTCGAACTCCATCGCATAAGTCAGGCATGAAAAGCATAGTAGAGTCAAGAGAAGAGACACAATTTCAAAAAATTCCCCTTTAACTCCCATTTTGCTTTTGCTGCATCCAACGTACAAAATTAAAGTGAGAATTGCAAGAGAAAACACAGACATATCCTGCATATATTCAAATCGTTTGCATAAGCACGACGTAGGAGGTAACCTTTGCTAATACGACAAGAAAGAGGGTTTATCTAGGGTTTTCGTATCAGCTTGCGCCACGGGGACGGAGACGAAAACGCTCGCAGCTGTCACTGTAATGTACAAGTGACCGACGACTTCTGCACCTTTGGATCATGTTAGGAAGACGATTAAGTCGTCGGAGATTGATGGCCATGGCGTTTGGCTTCACTCAAGCGAGCTTACACAAGTCTTACCGAATTTGGAATAGATTACAATAATATAAGACATACTATTATTTTCTAATTACTTCTATCATACAAATTGAATTGTAAATTTGTATATTAAATTTATTGCATTTTAGAAATTCATTTTGTAGATAGAGATATTGATCATCTTAATTTTAATATATATTTCATATTTGACCAAAGAAATAAAGTAAAATAAGATCTGATGCATGATTGTTTATGTAAAATTTTTGATAAAAAGTATATAAAAATCATAGAAGTTATCTAGTTTAATAGTTTTGCTAGTAGTTCATATTATAAATAAAATTAATTTAATAGTTGGTATCATCAATGTTAGTGTAGATTAGGGGTGCAAACGAGTCGAGTCGAGCTCGAGCCAGGGGTTGTTCGAGCCGAGCTTGACTACCGGATATCGAGCTCGAGCTCGACTCATCTCATGTCGAGCGACTCGTCGAGCGGATCGTCGAGCTCCAAGCTCAAAATGTTGTCGTCGCGTCGAGCTTAGTCCGTCGGCGTCGTCGAGCTCAGTCCGAAGTCGTCATCATCCGTTTCAATCTCAGTCCGTCATCCTTGTCTTCGTCGAGCTTAATCCTGGTCAAGCTCAATCCCGAGCTCCGTCGTCATCATCATCGTCCGTTTTGAGCTCAGTCTATCGTCCTCGTCATCATCGAGCTCAATCCCAAGGTCCATCGTGATCGAGCTCCGTCGTCGTCTTTGCATTTGTTTCGAGCTCAGTTCGTCATCGTCGAGCTCAATCTCGATGTCAGTTATGGTCGAGCTCAACCCGAGCTTCGTCGTCGCGTCGCGTCCGTTCCGAGCTTGGCCATCGTCGTCACGTTCGTTGCGAGTTCCGTCGTTGATATCTGATCTGTCATCTTCGTACCAAGCTCGTTCCCGTGAATCCCGCCCAGTCGAGCTACTCGTCGAGTCGACGAGTCGAGTCCAATGCCTGTTCAAGCTCGAGCTCGAAACTGTGTTCGAACTCAACTCACGAGCTCGATTAGCTCTGCTCGTCAAGCCTGTTATCGAGTCGAACCCGAGCCGGCTTGACTCGGTTGCACCCCTAGTATAGATCACTAGAGGTAGTTAAATCAATCATTCTCCTTAGATGTGAAAATGGCACTATGTGAAGGCAACGATAGAGTGGCACATTTAATATAAAGTATACAGTGAAAGTCTTAACAATGCAAAGTTACCCTCATTTTTTTGTATTTAAAATATAAATTTCATTTAAAATATTAGAAAAACTTCATATTTTTAAAATTTGATATATCCATATTGTGACCTACCTCAATCCGAATAGCTAACTACATCTAAAAATGGCTCGAAACGACCAAAAAATCCTCTCTCTCTCCAAAATCATTCTCACTCTCTACTTCTGCTATCAATGTGAACGAGTAAATGTAATAGTGGAAAAAATTTTATATTTAAGCGTAGAAAATTGCCCAGCATCTAGGTGTCACTATTACTACGACAAGATGCTAGAACACCCAACACATAGGCACTCTAGGAAAACAATTATATATTTCACCAATATGCATTCAAACCCCTTAATTCACTCAAATAGATATGCAAACCTTTTTCATACACACAAAACACTTCGAAACACATACAAAAGAGTTCAAAACACGTAAGTTTAAACATTTACCTTCTTCAAATTTGGTGAAATATGTTAAACTACATGTTGAACCTAGAGGTATTACAACTTGCAACCAACAACCTTACTAATGTTGTCAGCGACTTATATGACAGATCTTGGATCGCATGAGAGAGAGGCGAGTGAGATGTTGTCATGGGAAAGGAGAGGCCTCACAGCAAGATGAATTAGATTATGTATTCATATTTTGACGAATTGAATGTAGATTTTTACTACTTTTATATTTTTTGGAATTAGCAGCTCTCGTTCTTGCTACATGTGGATGAGGTAATTACTTATATGATTAAGTAAGTTTAGTCCTTTCTTTTGGATCTTAGGGCATCACAATTAATATTCACATAAGTTACTGGAGTTAAATAAAATCTAGTATTCCCCTTAGATGTGGGAATGGCATGATGTGAAGGCCATAGTGATAGCAGCACAAGAAGCTTATGGAGTGTTACGCCACAAGATCAAATTTAGAAGAATTGTCTAATTTAATCACTTAAATAATCAGCCAGATGAATTCAATAATAAATTAATCGAATGGAAAAAATTAAAATCATATACATCAAAATATTTCAATATTCATTCTCCAATATTTTATTTATAATAGTCAAGAGATCACTTACAATCATTAATCCATCAATAGCTCCTTACTATAAAAGAATAAAAAAAGAAAATATATATATACAAAATATAAGAAGGAAACCTGAAGATATATGCCAACCTCACTCCAGACAGTCTTGATCCCATAACTGATATGAATCAATTAAAATCACATAATGAGCTTACAAAGCCCAGTATAAATCCAAATTCACTAAAGCTTCCAACGTAAGGCATGAAGAATCAATATGCATGCTCAGTTCAGTCGATACTGCCAATAACGCTTAGTCTCATTAAAAAAAGTAAGAAATCATTTCAGTGAATTGATAGTTGATACATAAATTAATAAACTCCTAAAATAATCATACTAAAAATATTCACAAAATAGCAAAGGAATTATAACCTACAGGTGTCAATATCATTAGTCTTATATATTTTATTTATTATCAATTATGTGCACCATATGCAGTCAATATATATATATTTGTATCCATTATGATCTACTTATCAATGTTATTTATGCACATTACAGTACTATATATCAATATTATCAATGCATACATGATTTGTTGTATAATTCAATAAGGTAGGACATCCAATTATAATGTGATATTTCATCCATTTTTAATCCCAACTGCTTCCCAGTTGCTCATCAGTCATATCCATCATAATTATCATTTATCAATAAATCAATCATCATTATATGTGACTTTCATTAAATCAATAAAGAGCCGTCACTATATGCTCATCAGCGTAATTTGTTCAACAAGTTCAGGCTACAATTGAGATAACTATAAAAATTTAAAATTTTAGGTAAATTTTGCACTACAAAGTTGCTGTAGAAAATAGTTAAATAACAGTTTCAAACAAAGTCCATAAATTACCAACAGATGTCTCAAAAGAAAACTAGAAATATTAGACATAATTATTCCTCCATAAAAAAGGTCTCCATTTTAGGTGTTGTATGGTAGACTTCCACCATACATTCAATCGTATAAAAAGAACTATTTTCTTATGGTTAATTTTTTAAAAGGAGTAGCTTGATAGTTGGGATAAGCAAAAGGAGCATCGCTGGATGAAAATTTAAAAATGAGTCAATACGTTGAATGGTTAAGCGCATTTAGAATATGCCAAATAGTTTGGCACATTATGAATGCCCAACAAAATTGGATGAGTTGATAAAATTAAAGAGACAAAAGGGAGGGGGAGGGGAGAGGAAAGCTCTATGTGTCAACTCTCTCTCTCCCCCAACAGCTCCCCCTCTCTCCCTGTCAACTATCTCCCTCTCTCCTAGTCAGCTATCTCTCTCTATCTCTCTCCTCACCCGCTCTCTCTCTCCCTCTCTCACCATCCTCTTCCATCCCTCCCTCTTTTTCTCTCTCTAAACTGTATACGCCAATTTGGTTGGGTGATTCGGTCATTTAGAATGCGCCGAACTATTTGATGTATTGGCTCCTTTTTTTAAATTTTCAGTCTGTAATGCTCCTTCTGCTTATTCCAACTATTAAGCTGCTTCTTTTTAAAATTTAGCCTTCTACTATTGCTTATCTTAACACATGTTTAACAAAGTGAGAAATTCTTTCGTTGTGTTAGAGATAAATTACAAACCATGAAACAACAGGCTTATAAGAAGCGCATAGAATTGAAGTATATTGTCTGAAATCAAGTACTAATTAAACTACACTCTTATCGACAAATTACAGTAAGAATTGAACAAATCCAAACTTGCTTAACGTTGCCATAACTCATTTCTCATTCTGGAATGAGTTGGCACGGTTATAAAAAGTAGATATTTCGACACAATCCCACATCCATCTAATATTCAATATATCTTTACTCCATATGTTTCATGCAAATAATAATCTACACATGGTGCCACTACCTTGCACCACCTTTCTCAAAATCAATTTGGATTCAAGCCAGGTAGGTCTACTATGGAAGCTATTCATTTATTGAGAGGGTTGATGGAGAAGTATAGAGATAATAAAAAGGATCTACATATGATATTTAATGATTTGGACAAAGCATATGATAAAGTTTCTATAGAACTGCTATGGAGAGTTCTAGAAAATGAGTTAATAATGCTTATATTCAAGTCATTAGGGATATGTATGCATGAGCTATCACTTGTGCTAAAACACATGGTGTTTGACCAAGTATTTTCCTATTTCAATTGGATTACATCAAGGATCATCTTTAAGCCCTTATCTTTTTTATTTAGTCATGGATGTTCTTACTAGACATTTGCAAGAGGATGTACCCTGGTGCTTGCTTTTTGTTGATGATATTCTTCTTGTTGATAAGACTAGAGAGGGAGTTGAAGGTAAACTCAAATTATGGAGGTCAACCTTATAGTCTAAAGGTTTTCATTTGAGTAGATCTAAAATCGAATACATGGAGTGTAATTTTAGTAGTAATAGATCTAGTTGGGGGTTTGTTACTTTGAGCGATCAAGTCATTAATAAGTATACTCATTTTAGATATCTTTGGTCTATTGTTTAGAGAGATGATGAAATAGATGGGGATATTATTAGAAGAATTCAAGTTGGATAGTTGAAGTAAAGGAATGCTTTGGGTTTGTCGTGTGATAGAAAAGTACCGCTCAAACTTAAGGGAAAATTTTATAAGATGGTTGTGAGACCTATAATGCTTTATGGCATGGAATGTTGGTCATTAAAAGAGAAACATGATATTAATTTAAGTGTTGCTTAGATGAGGATGCTTAGGTGAATGAACGGATTTACTCTTAGAGACGGGATACAGAACGAGCATATCCATGAAAAGGTTGGAGTAGCTCCAATGACAGATAAGATTAGAGAGAGTTGCCTGAGATGGTTTGGTCATGTAAAATGGCGGCCTTCCAATGACCTTGTTAGGAGTAGATGTATTAGATTTGACCTATGTTATGTAAGGTAGAGATAGACTTAAAAATACTTTGTTAGAAAATATTAGAAATGACCTTTCTTTATTAGATTTAAATGAGAATTTGACTCTTAACATGACACAATGGAGAAAAAATGATTCATGTAGCCGACCCATAAAGTGGGATAAAGGCTTGATGTTGCTGTTGTTGTTGGTGCCACTACCTCCAGTCATGGGAAGACCAACCCATAGCTCTAGATAACGAGACTTAGGCTTCGTTTGAGACAACTTTCTTACTGCTTTATTTTTCATACCACAATTATAATTTCTATTTGGCCACAACTTTTTTGTTGCTTAAAAAAAAAATTGTACTAGGAAGTTATTTTTTACAACTTTAAAAAGTTAATTTTTCTACAACAACTTTACAAGCGATTATAAAATTATCTCAAATAAAGCCTCAATCCGAGGATGATGATCTCTATAGCATACCATTTAATGACAACCTTGAGAACAAGGTCATGCTTTCAAGCTTGAGGGGAATTGATACGACAACCAAATAATCCAACTTCCATAGCAACTAACTATTAGAGCACAACAGACAAACAACATATTTAAGTATATAGCCTTTTGTATTTCCTATTCTTGTTTAGCCTCTTGTGTAACCGGATGTCCAAAGCCTATATAAAGAACTGTACCATAGGTGTTAGGATACATATAATAATAATACTTCTCTTTTATTCACTTTACATTTCTCTGTTCTTGCTTTGCACGCCATCGCCTTCTACATCGTATCAGATAGGTAAATCCGACTCTGGGCCATCATGGACGCCTCTTCTTCCTCTCCGACTCTCGAGCAAACAGAGACCTCAAGCTCTGCTCAGCCCTACATTTCTTCCTCTCTCAAGTTTGTCATTTCTAACCTCAAGAACTTCGTCCAAAACCCTCTCTCACCCGATAATTACTCCGTTTGGCGATCCCAAATAATAAAGATCTGCACTGCAAACGGATTTGAATCTTTCTTAGATCTCAAATCCGTCATTCCCGACGAACTTAGTAAGAACGCCGACGACACATCTAGTTCTAATCCCAAATACATACAATGGCGTCTAACGGATCAGAATCTTGTCGCCACTCTATGCTCCACCATCACCGTCTCTATTCTTCCATACGCTCTTGATCTTGCATCCACCGCAGCTATCTGGAATGCTCTTGAAACCCAATTTCAAGCAACGAACCGCTCCAAAGTTATTCAGCTGAAAAATGAGCTACACCATGTGTCGCTCAAGAACTCCTTCATGACAGAGTATCTCACTACAATCAAAATCTTGGTTGATCGGATCGCGGCGGCGGGGTCCCGAGTTGACACTGAGGACATTATCTTATACATCCTCAATGGTCTTCCACCGTCCTACCAATCCTTCAAGACGTCCATACGAACCATGATCACCCCAATAAGTCTTGATCAACTTTATTCACTTCTCATCAGTGAAGAAATTCACGTCTCATCCGACGCAGCTCGGGCCATCGCATCAGAAGACTCATCCACGACATTGTTTTCATACCGTGGCCGGGGACGTCGTAGTCGTGGTCGCTCTTCCAACTCAAGTGGGTCACGCAGAGATCCGCTGCAACAACCAAATCCCACCACATGCTAGATATGCCTCAAGAGAGGTCACTCGGCATCTGAATGCTGGCATAGGCTAAATCAGAACTACGCCCCATGAACGTCAAGATCTGCTACCACAGCACTCGCGGCAAATCCTACAGACGCCTACAATGACTGGTACTTGGACTCGGGAGCCTCTTCTCACATGACACGTTCGCTGGACAATCTCTCCATCTCATCACCCTACAATGGCAACGATGGCATCACTCTCGGCGACGAGAGCTCGGTTAGCATTGCAAACTCCAGTAAAGGGTTGCTACCGACTCCCTCTCGTAAGATTAATCTATCTAAAATTTTACATTCCCCGCATCTCAAATATAATCTCTTATCCATCTCTCAACTTACCAAGGACAATGATATTGAAATAATCTTTGATTCCTCTGGATTTACTTTCAAGGACCTGATGACGCAACAAATCATCCTCCGAGGACTCTGCCGTAACAGCTTGTACACAATCGCCAACACAACAGCTTCCTTCCCTAATAAAGCTCTTCACTCAAGAACTCACAGTTTCAACCCGTGGCATATCAGACTTGGACACCCCAATAACAGAACATTGGCTCGCATCGCCTCGCTCTATCCCGAGCTCAAGATCGGTCCGAATATTATGTCGTGCTTATCTTGTAATACGTCTAAGAGTCGCAAACTATGTTTTGATTTTTCTAATAATAGATCTCAATTTCCTTTAGCCTTAATTCACACCGACGTTTGGGGCCCGACACCCACGCAGTCCAATACTGGTTACCTATATTACGTGCTCTTTGTTGACGACTATTCGCGCTTTCCCTGGCTTTTTCCTATGCACAACAAATCTGATGTGTACAACATTTTTCTTGAGTTTAAAAACAATATAGAACTATTAACCTCTAATAAAATTAAATGTCTCAGGACTGATGGTGGAGGGGAGTATCTTAACAATAACTTGCTCAATTTTCTTCGCTCTCATGGGATATCTCATCAAATATTGTGTCCTCACACTCCGGAGCAAAATGGAGTTGTCGAACAAAAGCACCGGCATATAGTTGAAACTACGCGCACTCTTCTCCACCAGGCGTCGGCTCCGTACAAGTTCTGGCCGATGCAGCACTCACCGCGGTGTATCTAATAAATCGCATGCCCTCTGCAAAATACCAAACACAAGTCTCCGTTTGAACTATTTCATCGCAGTAAACCCGAGCTCAGTCACCTTCGTACCTTTGGGTGCGAGTGTTTCCCTCACATTCCGGCCAAATTTCGACATAAACTTCAACAAACAGCGAAACCGTGTATATTTCTCGGTTACTCCGACAAATACAAGGGATACATGTGTCTTGATGCTAAAACTAATCGCATCATCACTTCCTGCCATGTTACGTTTAATGAGCTCTCCTACCCATTCTCCCACAACGTGCCCGTCTCCGCTCCATCAACCGGTGACACATCTCCGTCGTTTTTTATTCCAACATCGGTTGCTTACGATCCCCAGGTAAACTCGTTTAAAAAATCCACACCTCAGGAGGTCCGTGCTCCTCAACCCTCCTTAAGCCTCACTCAGCAATCGGGTTCCAGCAATTCCCAAGATGCTCGTGCTGCTGAACCTGCTATTCTCATGGTCTCGCACAAGCCACATCCTATGGTTACGCGTAACAAAACAGGATCCTTAAAACCTCTCCAATGCTTAAATCTGCTTCATACTGACTCTCTGGTTGATATTCCTGCATATCCAACTAATTTCAAATATGCCTACAACCACACCCATTGGCGGCAAGCCATGGCCGCTGAATTCTATGCTCTACAACAACAAGGGACATGGAGTCTAGTACCGTATCCCCCTCACTCCTCCACGTTAGGATGCAAATGGACGTTCCGTACAAAACGTCATGCAGACGGATCAATTGCCAAATACAAGGCAAGACTAGTCGCTCTCGAAAATCATTAGAAATATGGCCTGTACTATACAGAAACATTTAGTCCAGTCACCAAACTTCCTACCATTCGCATTCTCCTCGCTATCGCTCTTCACAATGACTAGCCAGTTCACCAACTTGACGTGGCTAATGCATTTCTTCATGGTGAACTCTCGGAGACAGTCTACATGAACCAACCCAAAGGGTTTGAAGACTCCACACATCCAGATCACGTATGTCGTCTTCACAAAGCTATCTACGGCCTCAAACAGGCCCCACGACAATGGTATAACACGTTCACCTCTCATCTCGTCTCAATCGGATTCTCTCAT
Organism: Dendrobium nobile; assembly: GCA_022539455.1. Taxonomy (NCBI): domain Eukaryota; kingdom Viridiplantae; phylum Streptophyta; class Magnoliopsida; order Asparagales; family Orchidaceae; genus Dendrobium; species Dendrobium nobile. The sequence continues at coordinate 37,716,271 of CM039720.1, read as the reverse complement.
AGTACATCCGATCCGTCACTGCTCGTCCTCCGCAAACTGCAAATCAAAATCTTCATTCTTATATACGTCAACGACATCTTGATAACGGAAAATAACTCGGAAGTCCTCAATACCATTCTGGAACAACTTAGCCTCAAATTTGCAATGAAGAAACTTGGAGATGTTCACTCTTTTCTCGGTATTCAAATTGATCGAACGGCTCACAGCTACTTCATATCTCAAAAGTCCTATGCGATATCCATCCTACACTTGGCTCACCTCACTGATTGTAATCCTATTGCAAATCCATCATGTACTAAATTACCGCAGGAACTGCAAACCGACACCGTGCTTTCGGATCCCATGTTATATCGTCGGATCACAGGCTCTCTTCAATATCTAACTCTCACTCGACCAGATATCTCTTACAACGTCAACTGTCTATCACAACATATGCACCAACCTCTTCTCGAGCATATCTTTCTGCTCAAGCGACTACTTCATTATCTCAAAGGTACCCTCGATTTTGGTCTTCCTATAAATAAGTCTAACTTGTCTCTCAAATCCTTTTCAGATGCCGACTGGGCAGGCGATCCTAGCTCAAGGAAATCAACGTCAGGTTACTGCTCTTATCTTTGTGACACTCTCATCTCTTGGACAGTCAAGAAACAGACTACGGTGGCTTGGTCATCCACCGAGTCCGAATATCGCTCCTTGGCCGCCCTCGTCGCCGACGTCATCTGGCTCCGCAGAATTCTCTCCGACTTTGATATTCCTCAAGATCAGCCCATAGACATCTTTTGCGACAATACGTCGGCAATAGCACTAGCTAACAATCCGGTGTTTCATGCGCGTACCAAACACATCGAAATTGATCACCGCTTTGTTCGCGATCATATTCAGCAACATAGCATTCGCCTTTTACCAATTAGCACTGTTGATCTGTTGATCAGGTGGCTGACATCTTCACCAAATCTTTGTCTACTCCTCGCTTTCAAGTACTTCGCAACAAACTGAGCGTCACGCAATACCCATCAGTTTGCCGGGGGTATTAGAGCATAACAGACAAACAACATATTTAAGTATATAGCCTTTTGTATTTCCTATTCTTGTTTAGCCTCTTGTGTAACCGGCTGTCCAAAGCCTATATAAAGAACTGTACCGTAGGTGTTAGGATACATATAATAATAATACTTCTCTTTTATTCACTTTACATTTCTCTATTCTTGCTTTGCACGCCATCTGTCTTCTACACTAACAGATCACATAACGTAAGAAACCGGCCTGTTTCAACGATTACAAATACAGAAGGGAATAGTAGTAGGAGCATAGGTGCTCTTACAATTCTACCAAGTTTTTCTGCAAATATTAGGAGGCTAGTCATGACTTGCAATGATGAGTATTTAGGAAAAATATGCACAGCTCCTTCCCCTGTTTTTTCCTTCTCTTGATTGTCTTCATTTGTTTGACCGTTCTTTGCTTTTTTTACTGCTCATCACAACAGTGAAAGTCTCTGTTGGGAGTTAGCTAAATGCTTAAGATAAGGTGCTCTGCCAACTCCTCCACAACTCTTGAATTCAAATCCCTAAGAGCATCTTCAGTCGCTCCGGCGGAACGTCAAATTTTCCGCTACGTGCTTGCGGCTGAACAGTGCGATGTCAATATTGGCGTTGCACTGTTCACCAACGCGATTTTTCTGTCTTAACCAGATTTGCCGAAGAAACGCGCCAAACAGGAGAAAGACGGTTACCTTCGCAGAAACCCGCAAAATGGAGTTCTATTAGAGATAAATCACAACATTTTTTTGTTTCACTGCATTTTAAAGTGAAAAATGAAATTTTCGATTGGAGATGCTCTAAGTCATATAATTTACTTATGCTTCTTCTATTGCGTGTAAATTTAATAAAACCATACCAACAAAGTTGAAGCGATTGATACCTAACTAATATTGTGATCGCAGCCTGGCCTTCTACTCAACGCCTTCTGTACCATTCTTGATGGCGACGGGCACACTTACCCACCCAGAGCTAGCCTTAGAAAATCAGAACCAAATCCGCACCAAATCCAACTTACCATTTTCTTAATTCTCTTCGGTTGCTGCAACCGTAGCCACTTGCCTCCCTATTCACTAAAAAAAGTATGGCATCCAATAAATAAATATATATGGATAAATTAATATTTTAAATTAAGGATCCATTTTTGAAAAACTAATTGCAAGTGTTATAAAAAAACTGGTATGAGTGTTATAGATTTCTTTAAAAAATTTTGAAAAACAAAATATTTAAGGCTATCGCATCTTAAGACATATTATTATATTATTTAAATCAAATATTGAAACCTGTAATATTTTTATTGCAAAAAATATATATTTTAGGAATTTTCAGTGAATATACGAGCTTCGAATTTGGGACCTCTTAGGCTTCGTTTGGAGCTGCTTTCTTAAACTTTTTTAAAAAGTAATAAAAAATCTGTTTCAAAGGAGGTAAATTTCTTAATGCTTCTTAAAGCAACTTTTTAGTAATTTTTGAACTAAAAAGCTGCTTTAAGAAGCAATAAAAAAATCGTCCCAAACAAAGTCTTAGTTGATAGTCTAAGCTCCTAACCAACAAATCAAATAATGTTGTATAAAAGAATGAAAAAATATATATAATAATAATAATAATATCTATTTTTTATGTACCAGATGATGATTCTCAGGCCGAACCAATGGAAGTAAGGGAATGAATTGGCAGAGCATGGAAATTCTCAAAGAATAAAGAATTAGGCTATCAGCATGCCAACCAAAGCTATGTGACCACATTAATTTATATCTAAGCTATATTTATCAAAAAAAAAAAAAAGATCACCTTCATGGGGAATTTTTCTGAAACAGGATGCATATATATATGGTGCTAATTTTATAAATAGTTAAATTTTAGATTTTATATATGAAGTTACGTACCCAAAAAAACATCACAAATAAAAAAAAAAAGCTAAATATACAGGTGAAGTTTGAATAACTTGTTTATGCACATAAATTCTAATTTTAATTCTTGTGCCTATAAAGGCAGTTTGTTATAGACGCTTATAATTATGAGCATGATAAGCACGCCCCCAAGCTGTTAGCTTTGTAGTTAGCAGCTAAACACCAATGATATCCAACATAGTACATGTCATCAATCCACTCCACGGATAGAAAATAACTTAATATATACACAGTCTCACTTTCTTTTTCAACCAAAGTGCTTTGGAATTTGGCATCCCACACTTTCTTACTTTCAATTACTTTTAATTTGCCTTTTATTCTCTCTTTTCCATACCCCCATGACCTTTACTCTTCCCCACTTCCCCTTCATATTTCCCCACCGAAAGCATTTGAATTCTTCAAAGAAGAGCTGAAGATGAGGGAGTTCAGCTATGATGAAGTTAAGGCAGCCACCAAGGACTTCTCCCTTGATCACCTCATCGGCAAGGGCAGCCATGGCTGCGTCTACAAGGCCATCCTTGATGGAGGCAAGGTTGTTGTTGCCGTCAAGAAGCCATCGGTTGTCGCACCGGCCCACATCGACAATGAGATAGATATCCTCTCATCATATAATAGTCGTTACATCGTCAATCTTGTTGGCGTCGTCGTGACCAACCAAGGTGGAAGCCAACTCCTTCTCCTAGACTACATGCCGAATGGCTCTTTAGAAAAGTTCCTCCCCTCGAGGCCCAACCAATCTGAACTAGCATGGCGAGCTTCCGTGGCAATTCAAGTGGGTCGAGCCTTGGTTGGGCTACATCGGGCCAACCCGTCCATCATACATCGCGATGTGAAGTCAGCAAATATATTGTTTGACGAGAGGTGGAGGGCCAGACTAGCAGATTTCAGCTTGGCAGTTAGAGCAGGCGGGCCAGGTCGACCAGCTGCAGGAACGATGGGGTATATAGACCCAGGGTATATTGGGCCGGGTGAGCTCAGGCCAGGGGTCGATGTGTTTAGCTTTGGGGTGGTGGTGATGGAGTTGGTGAGCGGACGACGAGCAATGGAGATGAGGGAGGTGGGAGAGGGGATGGTGGGGAGGATGGCAACATTGGCATTAAGATGTGTGGCAACAGATGATGGGAGGAGACCGGGGATGGAGGAGGTGGTGGAGGAATTGGAGAGGGCGGTCGAGCGAGTGTGGTGGCCATTAGAAGTGGTGAGGAGGTGGGTGAGGAGAGGGTTGAAGAGGAGGGATGGGAGGAGGGTGAAGGTTGTAAGGGGTGCAACTAGAATTGTTTGTAGGAAGCATTTAATTGAAGATGGTGATGAGAATGGAAATTGACAGTTATTTTAGTGTTAGTTATCACATGTAAAGAGCAATGGAAGGGTTCTATAATTGTATTTCTCTTTTCTTTTTCTGTTTTACTCTCATACATTTTATCTTCTTTTATATATGGAGAAAAAAGAATAATAATATTTACAATTATCAAAGTTCATTTTTTTTACATAATGTCTTCTTAAAACAATGTGATTTAGTCCATCTCTTTATGATCTTGTTTTTAAACAAGTCGTACTGACAAATATGTTGACTTTAAAGAGGTAAGATTTGTCATACAAGCAATAATACAGTTTTTTCAACATAAAATTAAGATTGTTTTTTATAATAATTTTTTTTTCAAAAGAAAATATAACTGAATAGAAATTATATGAGGCCCAAAATTTTTTGTAAGAGTTGAATTATCATCATATACAGGCATTTTCTTTGACCTTTCTGTTCTATATTGTCACAAAAGTCTCATGTTCAAATTTCAGGACACAATTAATCAACTATCAATGTTCTCCACAACTAATGGAACCTTTTTTTCTATTTATAATTATATTGTCATAGATGAAAAGAAAAGAGAGATCACAATATGATCACAAAAGATTGTCATTTTACATTATTTATATATTAATTAGATCTCCAATGCAATTCTCTAAGTTGTCTACTGAACTGCTATAGTAGACTACTATGAAACATAACAGATATTAGTAGCAAACTACTATTCAACAACCTCTGAAATCAAAATGTTCAGATTTCTACAGGAACTCCCTGAGTTGTATTACAGTCATATTTATCTGCAAATGGCCTTATTCGTGAAGAAAACATATTATTTTGAGTGATTGAGAGTTTTAAATAACTTGAACCTATTAATCTACTAGTTTATAACAAGTTTTACTTGAATGCTCAGAGAGAGGAAGAGAGAAAGCGCTTTAGTGTAACTTTCTGTAAATAACAGTACTCTTTACAGATAGGCTGTCTGGCATGAAATAATTTTATCATATCAAGCACTAAAGAGAGCATCAGCATGGTCTTTTGTTTTGGAGGCAGCTTTAAAAATAGAAAATTTGACAGTAATCATTTTATGCACTGTCTTTTTGACATTAATTTATAGTGGCAATTCGATACGAGAAGCCTTATCTGCATATTATAAATTTTAATAAGAATTATATAGGTTTCGTTTGGGGCAGCTTTTTTACTACTTCTTAAAGCAGCTTTTTAATACAAGAATTTAATTTTGTACTAAAAAACTATTTTAAGAAGCAAAAAAAAGTCATACCAAATGAAATCATAATCGGTGACTCAATTTCCAAATATTTAGGCAAAGATTGATGGGATGGCTGTAATTAAGTATGGAAACTAAGGAAAATTACACAATATACAAAGATTCTATGTGAACTGATGATTAATTTTCTTATATTCATGGTTGTACAAAATAGACAAAGATGAAGTTGAATTCATAAAAATATGAAGAGAAATCATCAATTGGAATGAGTTTTGAATATATTTGTAAAGAGCTTCGTTACTCTCCATCATTGATGGAGTATGAAATGATGATTTTGCAATCAAATTATTATTATTATTATGTATTTTTCACAAAGCCTTTGAAGTTAATGAATACATCATAAACATAAGATTTTTCCTGAAGTAGAGAGTACCACGCCATTGGAAGCTTGTTATAAGTGTTGTACTTTATTAATATTTGTTGGAGGAGTTATATTTTGGCAAGCATTGAACTTCTAGAGGTTATCCTCAAATTCCCTTTGGGTGATTATGATCCATAAATTTGCCTTATGTAATCTCAGAAGCATGCTTTGTAGATTGAGATGCATATTATAATGCTGGAAGAGGAGAAAAAACTACTCCAATTCAAAAAATTGTTCTGTTTTTCAAAAAAATTTATTAACATGCATCAACATATACTTCTATGATGGATCCTATGAGGCCTTTAAAACCTTATTCATGAGATGTTGATATACAAAACCGGAATTCTTCAATCTAAACATATAGCATGAAAGTTGACCTGCAAGAGATGTTAGCAGAGAAACCGAAAACAGAGAAGAGGAGAAGTAAAGAAGAAAGAAGTATTTTGGTAAAAGCTTGCTTCATTTCTTTGCTACAGTACACCCTTATATTATAACAGAGTGTCATCATTTTGTGTGCTGCGCCACTTCCTCAAGCCAGGTGGAATATCCTCTGCAGCAAGTAGTGGAAGCATTTCCACTTCACGGTATGATGTCTTGCCGGACTAGGTTAACAGCTCCCCTCAAGCTGATGGTGTAGGAGTTACCTAAAGCTTTTGTAACAGCAGTTTTGCTCAAATCGTCCGGGCCGATTCTGGATCGTCCCAGAACGATTAGTTATAAATTTGTTCCAGAATCTGTACAGAAGTTACAGGAATGTTTTCCTGTAGGGATCGTCCCGGGACGATCAGAGCAATGCACAAGTCAGAGAGCAAATCGTCCAGGAAATTAATTATCGTCCTGAGAAATCGTCCCAGGACGAAGCGATTTTGTTCAGATCGTCCAGGACGATCGTGCGATCTGCCGGGCCGATCAGAAGGATATTTAACTAAAATCAGTCGTTTTGAAGAGAGAGAAAAATCAAAAATAAAAATATCTGATTCTGAGGAGAGAGAAAGTCGAGGGCAAAAGTGGAAAAGTTGATTTTTGGGCAATTCCGGTCCGTTTTCGTCCGACGAGACAGTTCAAGAAAGTGGTGTACGCAAAGTAAGGCACATTTCGCCTTTCTCAATTTTCAGAACAGTGCAGTTTTAACGATTTTTCTGTCCGGATTTCGTTTCCGTTAGCGAATTTCGTCCGTATTTTCTGATTGGTTTAGTTTTTACCGTGTAACTTTTGATATGTTTCTGAGGTGCCGAGTGTGCACGTTTTGATTATTTTCTGGAGAATTTTGACCGAGTAATTTTGATTTGGCGGTGTTTTCTTTCGACTGTAAATTTTGACGATGTCTAAATTTGTCTGGGCAGTAGAATAAAAGTCTTATAATGTTGTTGTGAATGTTCTGTGGTAATTTGGTAAAATTCTGTTTCGGTGAATTTTGTGTAAATTCCGTATACTGCCGTTATGCCGCCGGATTTTTGTACGATTTCTGAAATTGTCCGGATTTGTTCTGAAATGACATGATATGATTGTGTGCTATAAAAAGGGAGTTATAAGGGGTCAGGATCCTGTGAGATCCTGTCTGTGTCAGGGAAAATCTGAAATGAGCTCTGAAATCTGTTTCTGAAAACAAGTTCCGGATCCGATGACAAGTTCTGTTCTGGTGCTATAAGCACATCTGTTCTGGTGCCATGAGCACAAAGGGAGGCATAAGGGGCCAGAATCCGAGAGATTCTGTCAGTGTCTGGGAAGGGAGGCATAAGGGGCCAGAATCCGTTGAGATTCTGTCAGTGTCAGGGGATATGTTTTGACTTTTGATATGTTCTGAATTGATATGTTCTGATATGATTTATGATTTTGATACGATTTTGATCTGTTCTGATTTGATCTGATCTGTACGATTCTGTCCTGTTCTGATATGATCTGATTCTGAATTCCGTACGATTCTATCTGTTCTGATTTGATATATGATTCAGTTCTGATTTGATATTTAATCTGTTCTGTTTTGATATTTAATCTGTTCTGTTCTGTCTGTTCTATTCTGATTTGATCTGATCTGTATGATTCTGTTCTGATTGAATCCTGAAATTATGATTTCTGTGATTTTTGTTCTGTTCTGTTCTGTTGATCTGATTTATGTACGGATTTCTGTCTGATGTGTTTGATGTGGACTCTGAGGATTTTGATTAGAGGTTTGATGTCTTGCTGAGCTGTTATAGCTCATCCTTGTTTTCTGCGTGGTTTTCAGGTTCTGGGAAAGGGAAGGAAGTCCGGGAGTAGAAGTTCAGAGTCTGATCTGTTATAGGTATTTTGTACTTTTGATTTTTGTACAGTCATGGCTTTTCTGTTCTGTTTTTCTTTCTGTCTGAAAGCCATGAGCTGTATTTGTATATGATTCATTTGAGGAAGAAAAAGATAGATGATCAGTTCCGCTGTATTTTGATGTTTATAGTAGCTCTATGTGTGTCTATTTCTGTGTGCAATGTTTGGAAGGAAATTCTGAAACAAATTCCAAAGCCAGATCCTGGAATCAGTTCAGTCAGTTTGAGTTTGGCCATGACCTGATGCGAGCGGGATTCGTCCCGGTCGGGTTGGGTCGTGACAGCTTGGATCTAAGGTCGGCAAAACGAAGGCGAGGAAGAGCTTTGGTAAAAATATCAGCAAGTTGATCCTGGGAATTTATATGGAGTATGGTAAGAGTGGCTGATTTGATACAATCTCGAATGAAGTGATAGTCCACTTCTATATGCTTCGTACGAGCATGGAAAACAGGATTGTGAGCAAGTGTAATAGCCGAGACATTGTCACAATAAAGAGATGTAGGAGTAGAGACATTAAACCGAAAATCAGCCAGAAGCCTACGAATCCAAATAATGTCAGTGGCAGCCGTGGATAGAGCACGATATTCAGCTTCCGTTGAAGACTTTGCAACCGTAGGTTGCTTCTTGACACACCATGATAGAAGAGTATCTCCAATGAACAAGCAATAACCAGTAGTAGATTTCTTGTCTGATGGGTCACCGGCCTAATCAGAATCAACATAGGCATGTAGAGTAGAGGAGTGACCGGTAATTGGTAACCCAAGATCAACTGTACCCTTAATGTACCGAAGAAGGTGTTTGAGAGCATGAAAAAGTTGGTATATAGGAGAATGCATAAATTGACATAACTTGTTTATTGCATAAGCAATGTCCGGTCTAGTGATAGTCAAATACTGTAAGGAGCCAACAAGGTGTCGGTAGAATTCGGGATTTTCAAATGCAGTCAGAGCCTTATCGTCCAAAATCAGTTTGGAGGGAAAGGGAGTAAGAACCGGGTTGCAGTTTTCCATACCTGCCCGATGCAAAATCTCGAAGGCATATTTGGTTTGGTGTAGATGATATCCTGTAGAGGTAGAGACCGCCTGGATCCCGAGAAAATACGTGAGAGGACCCAAATTGAGAATTTGAAATTGCTGTTGGAGGCTAAGTAGAAGATCTGCAATTAGTTGAGGATTGGTGCCGGTGACTAAAATGTCATCAACATATATTAGGAAATATATGAGATGAGAATTGTGATCATAAACCAAGAGAGAGGGATCAGCATCACTGTGCCGAAATCCCAAAGACTGCAGATGGGTAGTTAATTTAGCAAACCATTGTCGCGGAGACTGCTTTAGGCCATAGATTGCTTTATGTAAGCGACAAACAAAATCAGGATATTGAGGATCTCTAAAACCCGGCGGTTGATGCATGTAGACTTCTTCATTTAAATCACCATGAAGAAAAGCATTTGAAACATCTAATTGAAGAATGGATCATTGCCGGATAACCGCAGTCGTAATAAAGAGACGAATTGTTGGTAACTTTGCAACAGGACTAAAGGTTTCTGTATAATCAATACCATACTCTTGGTGATAGCCTTGAGAAACAAGACGAGCCTTGTAGCGTGCTATAGTGCCATCCGAAGCCCTCTTGGTTTTGTAAATCCACTTACAGCCAAGAATTGTTTGAGAAGGCGGTGGCTTAACCAATTCCCAAGTTCCTTGTTGCTGCAAAGCTTGAAATTCAGCGGACATATCATCTCTCCAGCATTTTTGTTTACTGGCCATAGTAAAACAGGTGGGATCGGGTTCTTCAACCAGAGAATGTTGGAGATTAAAGACAGGTTTGGGTTTCAGCTTACCAGTTTGCAGTCTAGTCACCATTGGATGCCGGGTCAGAACAGGTAAGGGAATGGGTGAAGTAGAAATTGGACTGTTTTGAGGAGATGTAGAGGAATGCTTCTCGTGGAAATGAGGTGCAGGCGTGTCTGGTATAGTATATGGAGTAGTAGGCTGAGAGATAGTTGTATGAGGAACGAGCGTTAAGGGCGAAATGATGGTAGTGGGTGGAGATGAAGGCAGTGCTGAAGTGGAAGAGGAATTTGTGTGGAAGGGAAATATATTTTCATGAAATTGGACATGACGAGAGATTAGAATTTTAGAAGTTTGCAAATTATAACATCTAAAACCTTTATGATTAGAACTATATCCAATGAAAACACAAGCTAAAGATTTGGGAGCAAATTTATGGGGAGCAGCCGGTTGCAACCAAGGATAACACAAGCAACCAAAATTTTTGATATGGGAATAAGAGGGAGGACTTTTATACAGGCATTGAAAAGGAGAAATGTATTTTGTAATCGGAGAGGGAAGACAGTTAATTAAATAGACAGCCGTTAGGACCGATTCAACCCAGAAAGAAGTGGGCAATTTAGCCTGTAATAACAGTGTACGAGCAGTCTCAATGATCTGGCGATGTTTTCGCTCTGCCAGACCATTTTGTTGTGGAGTATGAGGACAACTAAATTGATGTAAAATGCCATTCGTGGAGAGAAAAAGTTGAAATTGAGTGCTAGTATATTCGCCTCCCCCATCTGAGCGAAATATTTTAATGTGAGTAGAAAATTGTCTTTCCACCATGGCTTTAAATAATAAAAATTTAGAGAAAACTTCAGCTTTTGTTACCATCGGATACAGCCAAGAAAAACGAGAAAATTCATCCACAAATAACACATAATATCGATATGCATTAAGAGAAAAAATTGGGGAAGGCCCCCATACATCAGAAACAACTACTTGAAACGGAGATGTACATTGAGAATTTGAACTAAGGAAAGGTAACCTATGACTCTTTGCATTTTGACACGAATGACAGACATTGCTAGTAACAGATATTTTTAAGGAAGGAAAACTAGATGCTATGCGAGATAACACGACAGGATGAGGATGTCCCAGTCTTGAATTCCATGTAGATGAGCTGACAGTGGCGATGAAAGCTTGAGGAGACGAACTGGAGTGAGTTGGAATGGAATAAAGTCCGTCACGGCATGAACTCGAGAGGATCGAGCGTTTGGTTTTCCCGGCCTTTATACGATAACCATGAGGTGTGAAAGAAACAATGCAGTCATTATCAGAGGTTAAACGATGGACAGAAAGTAAATTGTGGGAGACTTGAGGAACGTGTAAGAGTGGTGATAGGGATAACTTACGGTTGGGCGTGGGAAGTATTCCTTGACCCGTATGAGCTATCGGAAGTGACTGACCATTGCCGACCTGTATTTGCTGAGTACCCTGATATGGATGAGCCGTGAGAAGTTGATTTGGATCATTAGTGATGTGTGAAGTTGCTCCGGTATCCAATACCCAATCGGATGACTGTCCAGCAAATGCAGATATAGAGGTCTCAGTTGAGTCCGCAACAAATGCAGTAGGATTTTGTTTAACATAACTGAGATTAGTGCGATGCCAGCATTTTTCTGCAGAATGCCCAGGTTTTCCACAAATTTGACATTCAATGCGTGGAACAGTCGTTCGACCACCACGAGAAGTGCCGAAACGGCCACAACCTCTCTGCGACCAAAATGGTGGTCTGGAAGAGCCACGCGAAGGAGTTGCAGATAGTGCAACTGGACTTTCGAAAATCTGAACGGAACGCAGAGATCGAGCAATTTCATTTTCAAGGTTAGTTTCTTCACTGCACAATAGCGAGTAGAAGTCATGTAGATTCAATGGTTGAAGATTTGTACGTATAGCAGTCTTGAAACCTTGATATGATGCGGGTAAACCATTAAGAGTGTACATAATGATATCTTCATAATGTAGAGTGTATCCGACAACGGTGAGGGCATCAACTTTTTGCTTGATTTCAGTCAAATATTGCTGCATTGTCTTGTTAGCCATTGAAATAAAATTTAGATCATTCTTAATTTGAAGAATACGGGACCTATTTGATGATTGCAGCCGTTTTCCGATCGTTTGCCAGATCTCGGAGCAAGATTCCAGGTTTAAAACATAGGGCAATAGAGGTGCCGAGATTGTAGAAAACAATGCAGCGGCTAAATTTTGATCAATAAGCATCCATGTAGAGTAGAGAGGATTTGTTGTCAATGTACCCGTGGTTGAAGAAAGTTGTCGGGGAAGGCAGGGAGTGGAGCCATCCAAATATCCTTCAAAGCAATTTGCTCGAAACACCTTTAAGATTTGAGACTTCCAGGTTAAATGATTTTCCGGCGTGAGCTGTATGGTGATGACGTTCTTGATTGTGGACATCAAAAACTTCAGCTGAGGCGGAATGTTGACAGTGCCGAGAACCTGTGAGGTTTCGGTCGTGCTTGCTGCCGAAGATGAAGAACTCCCTGAATCCATATTGTGAGAGCCGGATCTGCAGCGAACCAATTAGCCGTGAGGCTTACAGCTGCTCTGATACCATGAAAGTTGACCTGCAAGAGATGTTAGCAGAGAAACCGAAAACAGAGAAGAGGAGAAGTAAAGAAGAAAGAAGTATTTTGGTAAAAGCTTGCTTCATTTCTTTGCTACAGTACACCCTTATATTATAACAGAGTATCATCATTTTGTGTGCTGCGCCACTTCCTCAAGCCAGGTGGAATATCCTCTGCAGCAAGTAGTGGAAGTATTTCCACTTCACGGTATGATGTCTTGTCGGACTAGGTTAACATAGCATGGCCCAATAAGAGTACAATCGTGTATCAATTTGAAAAGAAGTGGCTTCTTCATCAATATGATTCATCTTTATTTGATTGCAGTCAGAATAAGAATGTGCATAAAACTAAGCATCATATATCTATATGTGGCACCATTTATCGGTCTATGCAAAAAAGAGGAAAAGTGCCTTTTGGCATGCTTTACTAAGATTAGTCTCAGATATATAGAGCTGATCCAACTCATGAGCAAGCTTGGAATTGGCTCGATAAATGACACATGAGCTAAGCTCAATGAGCTAATGAGCTAAGCTTGAGTTAGCTTTGATTTTACTTGTCAGTTCATGCACTATTTCGTTTAAAAAGTGTTAATACAAAATATGTTTACAATATATTAAGTTTAAGAGTTTAAGTGAAAAAGTATTAAATATATAAAAATAATATCATAATACCTTATATCAAATGATTTATTAATATTTATTCCATATTTGCTCTTCGTTTTTGTCATTTTATCAAAACATTTGTTTGAATCAATATTATTTTTCCTTTAATAATAAATGAGTTGGCTCTTAAGCCGACTCACTCAAACTTGTAGACTTAAACTCGGGTTGAGCTTAAACTCGATTATTTAATTAAGCTCAAGCTTAAGAAAATGGTGGTTTTGACTCAACAAAACTCATTTACACTAGTAATCTACACGTATCCTTGACTCGACTAACCTTCTTGACCATAACTACTTCGTTAACCAAGTGGAATAATGGGTCTCTCAAATGAACCTAACTTCTAATAGTTTATCAACTTCTTATTCATTTGCTACTTATACTATATGGCGTAAATTTCTCTCATTTGAATGATATGTTTAAATGATCAATTTATTTTAAATAAGTGTGAATTATCTTGTTTTCTATCTCTAGCGTATCTATCAAACTTGAAGCAAAAATATTTTGATTTTATAGTAAAAAAATCTTTATCATTAAGCATCTTCTCACAAGAGAAAAAAGTGTAATAACCTAAATTGTGTAAAATCATTTCGGCCAAATTCATGTAAACCATTCAACTCAAGAGTTGCTTGCTTTGATTTTGTTATGTTTATTTAGATAGTCTCCACTCACTTGTGTTTGCTCATTTGACATCAATAATGATAAGTTCCATCGTTTTTTTTTTAATAAAATTATTTGTTATTATAATGCTTATGTTTATATTTTAACTCACATATATCCCGTCATTTATTATTAAGAATGATATCCCAAAAATGCGACAATTGATGGTGGGCCTACATGCACTAGGAAGCAAGTGTTTGCTATCATAAGAGCTCTCATAAAAAGTCTTCTAAATTAGTATTAAGAGAAATATGTTTTAACAACAATCGTCATTGGGTTCAGAAGTCCTCCGCAAGTTCTAACTAAATTTTTTCTTGACTTCAACATCTCAAATAAACTTGTTCCCAAAAGTTTTTGTACCGCTTCTTTTGTACACGTATTTCAAAACAGAATGAAAACTTGATCAATGAGTTCTGCATGAATCTTCATTGGTTATTCTCTTATGCAATAAGGGTATAAGTGCTACCACATCCCACGAGAAAGATGTATGTAGTTGTTGATGTCACCATAAATGAATAATAACATTGTTTTATAAATACTTATCCTCTTAAAGAAAAATAATTCACAAATAAAGGTAAATATTTTTTCTTCTTGCTTGTCCTTCCTTGCCACTCATCACACCAAGAAACTATAGCGGTACGAATCTAGCACAAAATCAAAGTTTAGATATATGACTCTGATAATGTATGAATCGATACATTTGAAAGTTACCTTAGAAGGCACAGATATTGAACGAATAAATTCTATCAAGCTCTAATGTGATAAAAAGTTAGCAATCAATTTGCTCATAATCTTGTGTAAATAATTATATGAAGTATGTCAAAGTTGACAAATATTTTATAAAGGAGAAACTTGATGGTGATTTAATATGTATTACATTCATAGTAAATATGTGATTGACTTGTTGACATATTCACCAAATGAAGGATGCACATTTATTCACTTGAGGAGTAATGCACCTCCCTAAAATCATGCTTTTGGTTTTTTCCAGCTTACTTCAAATTTTAATGCTATTATGCACTCTTATTTCGGTTGATTTTATCTTGGTTTAATTAATATTTCGCATGGTTATATTTCGGTTTTATCGATATAATATGATTATTAAAATGATTTAATAATATATTATATAACCATAAAGAGATTATCATGTAAATTTGCTAATTTTATGCTTCATTGGGACGTCTATTTTATCGCTTCTTAAAGTATGTTTTTAGTATAAAAAGTGAAATTTTTGTACTAAAAAGCTGCTTTGAGAACCAGTAAGAAAGCTGTTCCAAATAAAACCTTAGTCCACCCAAAATAAAATTAATATCAAAATCATTATCACATTACCATGACAAATCAATATTTTATAATTGTTTTATTTTTTTATCATCATTTTTTTCTTACTCATCAGGCTTTTGCTGCTACGCTCTTGTTATGGGAAAATTATTAGGTCCAGACACCGGACCTAAAAATAAGTTCGGATATCCACTTAAAATTTGTCATGTGGGCTGCACTTTGACTGTGCTTTGCCTATACTTTACTTGTGCTTTTGACGCGCTTGACTTAAAATTCTACGGGCACGTGTACATTCTGCATGTCAATATTTTATTAGAATTTGGATCTGATAATTTTCAACCCATTTAGAAAACGGGTTGGATCGGGTTATAAATTCGGGTCGGATTACCGTCAACCAGGAACCCAAAATCAACAAACGACCCGCGCAATCCTGCTCGCTTCCGCTCGTCGCGCGCAGTCGTGGCTAAGTGCTGAATTAGTGAATTCCCTTTCTACTTCGTCCTGTGCTTCTCGTAGGGTTTTTGTCTGAAGCCAAAAAGTAAAGATGTCAGAAGATTGTTCGTCCTGTGCTTCTCGCAGAGTTTTTGACTGAAACCAAAAAGAAGAGATGTCCGAAGATTCGAAGGTGAGTTTCCAACTAGATTTATTTGTTAAGGGTTTTCTCAAAAACTTGGCTTCTAAACCGATGAATGTCTTCTGCGTAGCAGCAAGGTGGGGATGTAGCAAACACTGATATTTACAACGTCGAGGCGGCGGAGATTCTTGCTAATGAGGCGCTGGTATCTTTTTATTTTTTATTTTTAAAGTTGTTTTCCTACATGGATTCGCCTCAGGCCGGCGTTGTTTATTGGTTTTCACGTTTGTTGTTTCTGTTGCTATCTTTTGCAGCTTCTCCCATTATATGAGGCGGTGCCAATTTACGAGCAGCTTCTTTCTACTTTTCCCACTTCCGTAAGTCGTCAACTTTGCAAAATATATAACCAGATAATTTCCCTAAAAAATTGAAGTGATAGGTAGCTTTGATAAACCTGATGATGATGATGCCAAACAAGCTCTTGAATTTGAATTAGTTAAGCTCAAATTATATTAGCCAAGAGGCAAGAAGCTATGTGATAGACTACACCTTTTTTGGCCAAGAAACAGTAATATCATTCCTTTAAACTGGGCTTCCTTATTCTGGCGTAGCCAATTAGTATCTATAATCTGGGTTATCTCTAAATTTATTATCTCTCAAACTACATAATGATATCTGATTCATATATTAATGCATTGAAATCTTACTCCAGCATCAGCACCAACATAAATTTGAATAGTACCAATCATCTCCTATGGTCAAGGTCCTCTCGTTTTCTGCTCAATAAATTCCATCTTGATGCTTCTCCGTCACATAGCATTGATATTATCAAGTTTTCAAAGTGGCAAACATCTAAATATGCTTTCTTATTTGGTTACTTAATAGTCTTAAATCTTTCGATTGCCTCAATTGTTATGTTTTAGGGTTCGGTAAAAAAATAATATATATATATATTTTGCACCACATACTTCAAGAAAATAATGTATCTAATGCCTTCACAAATTTGTTGTGAGTTTTTTTTTTTATCTTCAACAAAATGATAGGCAAATTATGAGTTTTATTGCACACTATGAGAAAATATGACGACTTGCTTGAGTATCATCATTCACTACTGATGCAAATATTTGGCAAAAGAATAATGAGTAATTCATTCTACCCAAATTAATCTCCAACTTATATCATTCTTTGCAGTCTCCATCATAACTAACATTGCTACTATCCTCTTCTGATTTGTTCGCACCACATAGCTTTATATTCCCCAATCTCCCAGTCCTAGACTCCTAGTCAATCAACCTTGGTTTTGTTTTTAGGGGTGATTAAAAGGGGGTTATAGATGTGGTGGCCATACTAATAACATATATGACTGTGTTCGTAATACCTTTTTGAACCTCCTTCATTTTAGTCGCACTAATAATCCTCATAAATTTTGCTGGGAGAAATCTGACTATCCTTCCATTGTTTAATATGCCAACTGGTGGTACCCTGCCTACTCCTGGTGTTTCATCCTTCAGATTGGTTAATCTATATCAACAAGAATACAATTGATTGCTTCAACAATCTCAATTATTCTTCACAATGTCTCATGCTATATCATAATTTGGATTCGCTATAGTTATCTTTATTGGTGTTCCCCGAGTTTTAGGTTTAGGTGCTTTTTCCATACAACAAGCAATCATAAAAATCTTTCACTTCGTCACATGACCTATATACCACTGGTTATTGCTGTTGATGCTTCCTCCTCTCTGGTCTATGAAACTGTCATTGTACATCAGTTGAAAACTCAATCTTTCTCAAATGTTTTACATGTCCTACATATTATTTATTCTATGTCTTACCAAAGCTTCAAATGTTATTATAATAATTTTTCAATCTCTTTGTGTGTTTGGGATATTAGCACAAATAAAACAATTAGTGGAGGCATTCATGTTGGTAAGGTCTATGTAAAACTAACGATCCTTTCGTCATCTCTATTATTATTCCATTCAAATGGCATTGTTGGCAAGTCATCCTCTTTCTAATAGTATTCAGGTTTTCGTTCCTGTTTACCTGTGTCTATCCAAGTTTGATTTTCATGCATGTGAGTTGGGTAAATACTATTATGTTTCATTTACTTCTTCCACCATTAATCTTTGTTATCTTCCTTTTGAGTTAGTCCACTCAAGCATTTAGAGCACTAGTCTTGTTATTACTCACTTGTTTTGTTATTTTATCATATTTTTTGATAATTGCTCATGTTCATATAGGTTTACTTATTCAAATGTCTGTCAAAGATCCTTGATATATTTCATATTTTTTTTTATCAAGAAAGAAAATTATAGTTAATTAAAATTTATGCACTGATAATGCTGTAGAATTTATGCAATCCTAGTTTTGCAGCTTTTTCTCTGCTAATGATATTATTCATCTAATTTATTTCCGCTAAACTTATCAACATGCTAATGTTGTTGAACTTAAAAACTACTATCTTCTTCATGTTGCATGGACATTATTGCTTCATATAAATGTCACTCATCAGCTTTGGTTGTAGTATTGGTGGCCCTGATAGCTCATCTTCCGTATCTTCATCACCCTTTTCTCGATAATCTTTTACCTATTTCTTCCATCATGCTAGCTAAATTACTTTCCCCTTTACATCTAAGATATTTGGTTTCTATTTTGTTCATGCTTTTTGATTGCATGAAAAACTCACTTCTTTTGCTCTCTAGTGCATATTTCTGGGGTATTCCCACACTTATAAATGATATAGATGTTATGATCCTCCACTTGATGCTTATGCATTTTAATAACTAAGACTACACCTTTTTTTTCCTTGTTTCTATCCTTTTGCGGCATTATCACTCGTTTCTCTTCCTTTAGAAGCTCCTTTCCTACTTATATCCCTTTAAAGGGTTGCTCTTGTTGCCCTAGTCCACCCTCTCGAACAACACCTCCAATCACATTATTATATTTGCATGAGCATCCATCCACTGATTGCCTTTTTTTATCTACATTTACCACACTCCCTACATTAAAGTAAAAGACAAAATATTACTCATTCTATTTGCCCTTATATGCCATTTGATTAATTATCTTCTTCATTATATACTATTACCTTGTACCTATATTTATCCCTAGTTCAGGACATATCAAAAGGCACTAAAAAATCCTTCATGGAGATGAAACATGAATGCTAGATTTGGTGTTCTACTTAGTTTTGATGTGAGTTGGTTGTTCCCCTTTTTAGGGTTAAACCAATTGATTGTCAATGAGTGTTCACTGTTAAATTTTATCATGATGGCCAGATCGATTGATAAACGCTGAATTGGTTGCAAAAGGATTCATATAGGTCAGTGATTATTTCAACAAATTCTCCCCAGTTGCTAGACTTTAGCTCCATTTGAATTCTCTTTTATGTGGCCATTAATCAAGATGATCTATGCTACAAAATGAATGCAAATAATGTCTCTCAATGCTTATTTGAATGGAGCGGTGTATATGGAGCAATCTCCTGATATGTTTTCTTAGAGTGAGAATAGCATTTATCCACTCAAGAAGACCATATATGGGTATAAATGAAATTTCTAGACTTGGTTTGAAAGTTTTGCAAAATTATTTCCAAGAATGTCCTTCCAATTAACACCAAAGATCATTCTTTCTTCACCAATCATACATCTTTAGGCTTAGTCATACTTTCTGTTTATGTTGCTGACATCTTGCTCATTAGGAGTGATCTTAAATCCATCTATGAAGTAAAATACTATTTGCAAAGTGATTGAAGTACCTGCTTTGAGTTGAATTGATCTTCTTGGTTGCAGATCAAAAAAGGGTACCACTTTTAAAGAGGAAATATTCTACTAATTTTCTTGAAGAAATTGCTATTCTTTGTCCCTATGGATATTCAATCCATTTATGATAATAAGAGTTCCTTAATGATCCATTTCATAATGAAAGGCAAAAAAAAAAAAAAAAAATGATGTTTACTTGGCTTGATGTTGCACTCGCGTTTGAATTGTTAGTCAACACATGCAAATTCTAAAATAGAACCATCGAGAGCTTATTACGCGAATTCATGGGTTGATCAATAAGTTTTCTTGAAAAAGAATACCATTTATTAAGGCCAAATACTTGAATATTGAAGCATTTTCAAACATTGATTATGCTGGTTGAAGACACGAAGTTAATCTCAAGATCTATATTTTTGGTGGTAAGGCGGTCATTTGGAAAATTAAGAAATGAACTATCATAGTTAGATCCCATTTTTTAGATTAAATATGAAGTTAGGATGTAATATGCATATGATGTGACGTGGCTTAGGACTCTTTTAGGAGAGTTTGATTTTTGTATTTACTCAAGCTCTAGTCCTATACTATGATATTGATGTAGTGTCACGATATGACACCAAGGTTTGAATTAATGAGGCGAGAATAGATAGTAAGACTGTTATTTCAAATTTCATTTGCTAAACAAATTTCAATGCATTGAAAGAGCTACTGCAATAACAACAACATCAAGGCTTTATCCCATTATGTGGGGTCGGATACATGAAACTTTTTTTTTTTCTAAATTGTGTTATATTAAGAGTCAAATTGTCTTTTAAATTAATAAAAAATGTAATTTCTAATATTTTCTAACAAAGACTTTTTAGGTTTACCTCTACCTTTCTTAACATAAGTCAAATCTATACATCTACTCTCCTAATGGGGTCATCGGGAGGCCGCCGTTTTATGTGATCAAACTATCTAAGACGACTCTCTGTAATCTTACCTTCCATTGGAGCTACTCCGACCTTTTCACATATATGCTCGTTTCGTATTTTCTCTCAAAAGTAGGGCCACTCATCCATCTGAGCATCCTCATCTCTGTGACACTTAATTGAATATTATGCATCTTTTTAATGGACAACATTTTGCGCCATAAAGCATTGCAGGTCTCACCACCATCTTATAGAATTTTTCCTTAAGTTTGAGGGGGAATTTTCTATCACACAACAAGCCGATGCATTCCTCCACTTCAACCACCCAACTTGAATTCTAGTAATAATATCCCCATTTATTTCACCATCACTCTGAACAATAGACCCAAGCTATGTAAAACATGCACACTTATTAATGTCTTGATTGCTCAAAATCACAATTCCCCCATTGAATCTATTACTACTAAAATTACACTCCATATATTCGGTTTTAGGTCTACTCAAATGAAAATCTTTAGACTCTAAGGTTGGCCTCCATAATTCAAGTTTTCCTTTAACTCCCCCTCTAGTTTTATCAACAAGAAGAATATCATAAACAAAAAGCATACACTAGGGTACAACCTCTTGCAAATGCCTGGTAAGAACATCCATGGCTAAAGCAAAAAGATATGAGCTTAAGGTTGATCCTTAATATATCCAACTGAAATAGGAAAGTGCTTGATCAAACCACCTTGTGTTTGAACACAAGTAACAACTCTTGCATACATAGCCTTAATGACTTGAAAATAAGCATTATTAACCTCTTTCTTTTCGGAAAGAGCTACTACAAACTTCAAATTTATTTTAACGAAAACTACTATAACTGTTTCAAATAAAGACATCTCTCTTGGAGTGTCACATTTACAATACACGTTTTCATATAATCCACTCATTTAAATTCTTCAGATGATACCTATATACATTTGCAAATATGGTGAGTTATCATACAACTAAGTGAGCACGCCATACCTCTAAATTATAATAATATAATTATATTTTTAACAATATACATATCTTTTATAAACATGAAATAAAATAATTTTTTTCAATAAGAACTCTATCTAAAATTTATTTTGAGAAATGACCATAAATAATATATTATGCATATACATATATATTCTGTCTTATTATTATGTAGCTAGCATAATCATCATACCAGACACCGTCTAAATAGTACAAATCACGGTACATCCATTTCCATTTTCTTTTTCAAATATTTTTCTAAGTCACATGCATGAGTACTTTGCGTTTTTAGCCAGTACCTTAAGAGGTGTACTCTATCAGTTGATATGCACATGCAATCATTTTTATCTAATCATTTCATTAATATATCATTCAATAACTTTATATAGTAAATGTGATGAATTATTATGCCAATTATCCAAATATGAATTTTTCAAGAACAATTAATTTAACTAGTAATAATTGATTCTATGATATTGGTTCAGAAATAACAACATTATTACAATAAAATAAATTTATGAGTACTCACCTCAAATTTAACTAGCTTGTTAATCTGCTAATTTCTCACTCAGACTGCATTTGAGCAACTATGATCATGCTAATAACGTAAGACGTTTCTATTACCCTAACTTAGATATCTAATATATCTCCCCTTCTAATTAGCAATGTATATAAATAACTATCATTTCTATAATAGACAATTTTTATTAATTCATACATTTTCTATTCACTTATTTTTAAAGTTTTATTTTATCTCTTATCATATCAATAATAATAAAATTTTGCTATTCTATATATATATATATATATGTACATATATACATATATATGTACATATATACATATATATATCTATAAATATAAATTACTAATAATTATTTTAAAATGGATGAAAAATCATAATCTAATTTTATTTATTATCTAAAATAAACTTTTTATCATGATATTTTAAATTTTTAAAAATGAATTTTCATCTTTTGATGTATATATTTATATTCTCTCATTAAGAGTTCTTCATGTAATATTCATAAAATCATAATTTAAAAAGAATTCTTAGTTTTAAATTTTCCTTTAAATTTCAACTTAATATATTTTCTAGATTAGAAATCTTTAAATTGAAATTTTCTTATTCTTCTCATTCTCATTAAAATTCTAATACATCTTCTTTAAAAAAAACCAATTTAAAATAATTTATAAGTTCATTATAATTAAAATCCTAACCTTTAATTAACCTTAACCATGTGCACTCCACAATTCCATGCTTGGTCTTCCTCTCTTAATGCCATGCCTCATTTTGCCTTCAACCTTGTCGAAAGTATGAAAGTCTCTCGATTGCTTTAGCTGACATCGCTTGGCCGTCCCTTGCCTCATATCTTGCAGGTGGTTTCTCTCTTCTTTCGGTCACCCTCGTCTCAATCTTCCTCTACCGGTAGCTCAAATTCTTGACGAAGGTAAGAAACTCTTCGATATCTCTCTGTCCCTCTTCGTCTCTCTCTCTCTCTCTCTCTCTCTCCTTTGTATTTAAAGAAATGAGCTTTTTCGTTTGCCTAGGAACCAAGCGATCAATTGCGTCTTCTTGTAATGAACCCTTCGCCTCCCCCTTTCTTGACTCCTCGTGTTCAAGCCTTCTTCTCTTTACTACTCTAGTCGACAAAATTGATGGATCCGGGTATTATTGGTTTGGGATAGTACATGCCGCCATTTACATAATTAGCCACTTTGTACTTTATGAAGGAACCAAATATATTGAAGTTGATTGCTATTTCATATGGAATGCTTTGCTTTAAAAAACGATTGCTACCATATGTTTCCAATTTATGACATATGCTTGATATTTTTATCAAAGCTTTAGGGTCCTTTACTTTTCTGTCGTTTATATAACAAAATGGAGTAATTGATTTATATGCTCTAGCTTGAAGAGGGACTATTACATAAAATAACATCAATAGAAAGGTTCTTTATATTTGGAGATTCGTATATGTTATTTTGGGTGTACTATAGAATATTATATTTGTCCACCATTATGAAAATGTGTGATCTCTATTGTTGAATAAGGCAAATTTTCTGGTTTATCTGTCTGAAAATTTGTTCTTTAATTTTCTTATCTCTAACATTACATATTTGCAATTATTCAGGCAAAATTTTGGAAGCAATATGTGGAAGCATATATGGCCATAAATAATGATGAAGCTACGAAACAAATCTTCAGTAGGTGCTTGTTGAACTGTCTTCAAATCTCTCTCTGGTATGCTTGATTTTGTCCTTTCTTCTTTTTGTTTGGATAGCTAAACTGTATGTCACATGTCTTTTTATCCAATTTCACAATGCATATTAGTGGCTTGAACATCGTGCGAAGTCTCTGTATTTAATATTATTGAGATATTTTTGCTTGCTTTCTTATCTTAATTTTTAGATTAATTTGATCATTGAAATTCCATCAACAACTTGAACCCAAGATTTGATGGAAATAAACCATCATGTGTTGTAGTAGCAAGGAACATTCTCATGTAGGCCCTTCCACAAGCTCAGTATGGTGAAACATGGATTTAAAATAGAATATTTGTTATTCGTTTGCCTTGGCATCTAAGACCTTTATGGTTTTAAGTGCTCACTCCCCTTAAAATTTTATCAATGCATGATATTTCTTTCCAAGATTATTCGGCTATCTATAAGGTGCCTGCAATATGTCTGGTCAAATTTGTTTGTGAGCATTGCTCCTTACTGGTCATTTGAATTGTGCCAGGGAGCTATGAATTTTCTGAGACAAATCCTTTACTTGGCAGGCATCCTGGTGATCCTTCAAATATCTGAGGTTATGAAAGCCAGCATCTCCCTTAATGTTCTTGCTTTTGGTTTGGATGTGTTACAATACTCGTAATTACTTTTCAAAGGGATGATGAACTCTGTGCTAGTTGACTCTTTGTTTGTGTTAGTATCTTGTTACATCACATAGTCGAGCCATTTTAGCTTACGATTTGATGATATTAGAAATTGTGTACTTCATTCCTGTAAAATTCTTACCGACAAATATATAAATTAAAATAGTCTCCAAGTCCTTGAAAGTTTGAACCTTTTCTGTTCTCCTTCATCCATAATAGCAAGTTGAATGCTTAGTTACTTCCTCAGTATTCTTTATCTATAAAATGTCAAGCCGTTGAGGATTATGTTGCATTTTTAATCTTTCGATACCAGATTAAAGGTGTCTTGTTAAGTTGTAAAAGAGCTCCTTTGGATTCAGTCAGTCAATGATCCGATCTTGAGCTGACTTGATCACATCTTGAGATTGGCTCAAAGCCACTCAATTTAAACTTGATTCCAGTCGAGCTCGTCTCTTGGTGGACTTGACAAATTCTAATATTTTGAAGACTAGTTTTCTCCTAATTAATGGTGATTTGTTGGATTTGTGGCGGTTTTGGAAATTTGTGGCTGAAATGGTTGATTGAGTTGCTATCCGTTATGACTGCATTTTGAAGCTTATAACTTAAGCATTTAATTCTGTGTTGAGTTTATGTTCAATTATCATAATGGAGACTCATTCCATAGCCTATGGTGTGAGTCTATAAATTATTGTTATGAGGTATGTAATTGAGAACTTTGCTTTGACTAAAATTTCTCTTTTCAATTATCAAATTTTGAGTACAAGTTGGTTTTATAATTCATTTGAATATGTATTTAGTAACACTACCTGTTTTTTTGGGAAAGTCAGCTCGTGGTGAATTTTTCTTTCTTATTTATCTCATATATATTATTTGATATAACTTGTTTATTACCTTTGATATTGATCAGATATTAAAATTAGTTCAAACTATTTACTTTTTAATTTTTTTCTAAGTTCTTGTTGAAATTCTTGAATTATTTCGATTATTTCATTATGTATTGATTTTAAACTCTAGAATGCTTGTTTACCTTCAGAGAAAGTTTATCATTGGCTTAATTGGTAACTTGTGAGCTGCAAATCTTTGATTTCTCTTTGCATGTATGCATAATATGCATCATTTTAGTTGCATAGGAAATCATAACCATTAGTTATCGTGCAATAACTGAAGCAGGGTTATTAGACTTATTGCTTAAACATGTAGCATGTTTGTTAGAGTATATACGAGGAATTTTGAGTTTGACAAGTTGATGTCTTGTGCGTACTTTTTGATGTATTTTTTACATTTTTGGTGCATTCGTATATTGCGCTTATGCACTCTTTGATGTGCATACATGATGCACTTGTATATTTTTTGATGCACTTGCACAATGTACTTACACATTTTTTCAATTTACATACATTCTTTTCAATGCATCTTCACAATACACTTGCATATTTTTTGATGCATTTGCATAGTATACTTACACACCTTTCAATATGCATACGTGCTTTCTAATGCGCTTATATGATATACTTATAAGTTTTTTAGTGCATTTGCATGATGTACTCACATGTTTTTCAATGTTTTACTTAGTGCGTTTGCATGCTTTAAGAACAATGGTACACTTTTCAGATTAGATGCATGCTTCTCGAGGCAATTTCATATTTCTTGACACAACTGCGTGCTTCTTGAGTGAGTGGCATGCTCCTTGAGGCAGCTGCATGCATCTTAAGGTGATGACAATTTTTCGAGGGAGCATCATGATGCTCATTGCAATTGTATCTTTCTCGATGCAATGCACTTGAATGTAGAAATCATGTTGTGACTCATATAATATTTGAAAATATCTGAATATTGATTATATTAGTGAGTGTTTATCATTGAGATGCGTACATTATTTTTATTTTAAAAATTTGAAAGAGATCGCCTTCTATCCATCTGCGTGTATGTTTTGCGGATCTTATAGCTTAGAAGGTGAATAAGAATTCTTTAAATACATTAAGATGTGACACTTTCATCTTGTTGTGTTCATACTTTTTCATGGTGTGTCTCATAGGGAATCCATTCTCTAACAAAATAGGAGAGATTCGTTTAGTTTCCTCATATTTCATGCTCAATTCATTGTGTTCTTGAGAGTTCTTTTGTTTGAGAGGGTTTTGGAGATAGTGAGGCGGTTTTGTTCTTGCTTTTAGGCGAGCTATCAAGTCCCCTGTAGGTACTGTTTCAATTCAATTGTGTTTTTTATTTTATAATTTTTTTTTCTTCATTTGGTTAATTTTTTGTTCAAAAATTTAATTCTGTCTTGTTCATTGGAAGTTTATTTAGCTTGAATTTCGATAGCCTCTCATCATTTCTTGTGTAGGGACGTCTTGGGAATGTTAAGCCTTATCACCATACTCAAAAAGCATGTATGGTTGGTGTCGTGTGACATCGTGGTTGGGGAGTCTTCTCTCCTCACTCGCATAAACACTTGCAAGAGTGAAAATGTAGAATTTCCCATCCGCTTTGGAAATTTTGAAATTTTTGACGCCTCATTAGAATAATTTGCACGAGTACTTAATTTTGACTTTTTTTTTATAACTTGCACATGTGGCAATTACAAAGGCAGATGGATGAACTTGTGCAATGGAGTTGAATGAGGGTGAAGAGGTGGAAGAACTTTGGTTCAGATTTTGGTGGAGGGGATTTGATTCAAACAACTCCTTAATTAGTCCCCTTGATTGAAAGGACTAAATGAAGGGAAAGAGAGAGAGGGGTGGCGGGCAAGAGAGAGAGAGAGTGATTTAATTTAATTCCAATATAAGAGACTATCTTTTGGAAATAAATTAAATAGGTGGGGGCATGGGGGAGATTTCGGCCAAGAGAGAGGGAGAGGAGGTTTGAATTAGTTCCAAGAGAGCAACTTGGATTTTGGAAATAAATCCCAATGGGATCCAATAGGGGCCTACGGCTTCAATGGGATGGGAGGGGATTGTGGGGAGAGATTTAGATTTCTTATGTTGGATTTAGGAATTAGGAAAGATCTAATTAAATCCAATCTAATTTGAAATTCAAAGAGGATTTAATTTAGCAACTTTCCTTAAATAGATTCTCTTAGTTAGGAAAGAATTTTCAAATTCAAATTATTTTGAAATATGAAATTAGGCTTTCCTAAATTAAGAGTTATCACTTATGGAAGGTATTCAAGAAGGGATTTGAATGGTGGAGGGAAGAAGGGGGGAGGTAGGGCCGGCGGCTAGGTTGGGGCTTGTGGGGATTTCGGTGGGGTGAAGGTGGGGAGAAAGGTGGCTTGTGTTGAGTGGGTGAGAGGTAGTGGGATGTAGTGGTTGGCCGAGGGATATGGATGTATGCTTAGGGGTGGCCGGCGGGATGGTTCTTGGAGGTGGTTGGCGGTTTTGGGAACAAGGTCTTGGCCATATGTTGGAAGGGAGGGGAAAGAGAAGAAGAAGAAAAGAGCAAGGTAGAAAGAGCCACGAATCTGGACACTTTTAAGGTTGGTGGGTGATCCGCTTCCCTCTCTTAGGATTTTCTCCTAACTCTCAAGCTCTCACAAGAACTCACAATGCAGGAAATTTTAATCTTCATTCATTCATTCATTAACCATGAAAAGAGAACATAAGGGCTATATATAGCCTCATACAAAGGACTCAAAAGTAAAAGACGTCAATGCCCTTAGAGCTTACACATGACCTCCCTTAAGTAAGGGGTAAAAGTGGAAAATAACAAAAGTAAATACAAACAAAATAATAAAAGACAAATACATAATACCACTTAAAAATACATCGACTCGACCATGGCCGTAGATCTACGGCCACGTCTCTGATAGACTTTCCAAGCTCCGATATCTCCATCAAAAAAGCTCTGGCTTATTGGTGTTTTTTCCCGTATCATAACAATATTAGTAAACTGTTTGCTCAATAAATAAAGTCGTCATTTTTTGTCGGTCGGCACTGTAATCATCTTCTTATGACTCCCAATCATTATCACGTGAATAAGTAAATATAACACAAAATCATATTATTTATAGGAAAGCCTGTCGGCCCACCATCATTTATAGGTCAATCAGTCTCCAGCCAATGTCAGTGAACCTAGCTTTTACTTGTCCTCACACATGTTATTGTCACATTACTATAACAATAATAGTGACCAACCATTACTCAACTACATACCCACATTCATTTCTAATACTTGTATTAACAGTATGCTTACATTAAAAATATCAATTATTTAATCAGTAGAAACTATACAAAATACAATAACTTCAATTTTATTCCATGAAATTCAATAAAGGTTACAATCAAAATACGCTGGATAATCAGTACGATGAAATACAAAAAATTATGCAGTAAAAGTTCAATAAATCTTGGAAAAATGCAATGAAATCAATTCTAGGGAGAATCAAGATTGTAATCAAAATATTTGAAAATAGAAGTAGGATCAGAGTCACCTATAGTGATCTGAGAAATTTCTAAAAAAAATGCAAAGTGATAGTCAGCTGCTAAAAATCGGTTTTCTCCCTTTCTCTCTGCCGCGCTTTAATTCAAACTAGAATTCATATTTTTCCATTTTCAATTATTTTTAGAAATTAAGATTGTTACAATCTAGGTGTGCTAGAGGTGGAATAAGTGGTGGGATGAGTTTTGTGTGGGAAGTTTCGAGAGAGAGAGGGAGGTGTGAGAGAGAGAGAGCGCTAAGGAGTCTGATGCTTGGAAGGAGCAAAAGGGAAAATACTAAAAGGCGAAGGAATTCTAAATTTTTGTTTTAAGTCGAGGCACATGAATGAGGGTGATGGGAATTCTCGTGGCGAATTAGATTGATGTGTATATGACTATATGGTGCAAGATGTGTGGGATATGAAGCTTACTTTTAATTTTTTTTGGGAAAACTAATTAAAATAAAATAAAAAATGACAATAAATTTGAATTGTTCTCTTGCATAGTTTTTGTTGACCATCCATCTTGATTTGCATACGGTCACCTAGTGCTTGGGGCTAATTTTGCATGAAGGCATTTTGCCTTCATGCTATGACTAAAAAAAAAAAAAAACTTATATGGGTGTTCTTTCCGGGTAATTTTGACGTTCCGGATGCATCGGCGCAATCCATTTTATGAATGGGT
Source organism: Dendrobium nobile (assembly GCA_022539455.1). NCBI lineage: Eukaryota > Viridiplantae > Streptophyta > Magnoliopsida > Asparagales > Orchidaceae > Dendrobium > Dendrobium nobile. Next base: position 37,686,838 of record CM039720.1, on the reverse strand, counting down.
AATGTTCGGGCAATTTTTTAATGACGCCACATCCTTAGTCTGCCTTTTGATTATATTCAATCGAATATATTATGGGGGACCATCTTTGGTGATTTGAATGCTCTAGATTTGTAGGCATAGTCCATTTTATAAACGAGCAATAGTCGAGTGGTTTCAATCATGGCTGAGCTGTTTTGAATGCATTTTGCACAATGTCATTTTAGTTGATTACCATTATTGTCAGACTTGCTCGGATTACTCACGAGACACATATGGAGGTCAACAATATGATGCAGTTTTTACATCTTTTCACTCTTTAAGTCAAACTCCCTGTTGTCACATTTACATGTATCAATGCATGCTTTTGTTGGTGCAAAAATGAGCATTTTGAAACCTAACTAATACGTGCTTGCATGCATACACACTTAGGACGCATGTGCATATATGTTTTGTTTTGATCTTATGTTGATTTGATGGAGGACCGACTCAATCCAAATTTGATTTCAGGTAGACTGTTAATTGCTTTTTTGAAGAACATTCAAGTTTGATCAATAAGTTTAAATCTATATCAAATTTGAAGCAATTTCTGAGCTTCAAGTCAAGTTCCCTGTCATTTCTATTTTCTTTTAAATCCTGATTCCTTGTTGTATATTGAGAAAATAATAAAACTTGACCGATCATATTCTTAAGGGCTTGATGAAATAATGATGGGTGTAATTTCAATGTTGTCTTTGTTATTGCCTTATTGGTGGTAGTATTTCCACTTAAGTTAAATAAATATTTTTGAGAATATGCTAGTATATGTTGCTAAAGAAACTGATGCATGTGTTTTTAGTATTTCTATGTTGTGAATTTTGCTAATTTTAAATTGAATTATTTTTTAATGATTTTGGCAATTCTGGAGATGCCAAGTCATCTTCATCACTAATAAATAGTCTTACACCAACTATTGGGGGTTAGAATTATAAACCCCAAGTTTTCCGTTAATTCTAGGTGAGTGTTGCATGAGGTGTTAAAAATTTGTTATCTACAATTCTTTGTTTTATGTCTATCTATGCTATTTCAGCTTACCGTTCATTTTTCTCATCATTGGCCTCCGCAAATAAATGGGTCAACATCTTTAATGTTTACCTCTCTTCATCTTGATCATTTGACATTAAATTTATCACCCATCTTATTAACTTATTTTTTTATCCTTTGTTGGTGCAAGTTCAAACCCTCTGATATAATTATTTCACTGTCAATCATTCCTAATTTCACCATATGCTCATCTTAACATTCTCACTTTTTGTTACATTGCTTATTAGCTACTTTTGTTCGGATCAACACTCTTATCCATGTAACCTTTTGGCCCTGGTTTAGTTTTATTAAAATTTAGCTTTATGCCACCAAGATAATAGTTTATTGTGTTTGTTTAAGACACATTTCCAATTTAACCATCCAACTTTAATTCTAGAAGGGCCGTCCTGCCCAAAGAAAGAATGTTGATCTGACCAACTGCCCATGTATGATCTAGTATTAACAACTCTACAGTAATATCTACAACTCCTTTGCATTCTTATCTATGTTCCCATTCCTTATGTATTAAACTTAAGATATTTAAACCGATCAATTTTATATCCTTCTTTATATATTGAATCATAATAATATTCTACCACTTTGAAGATATAAAGTACCAACCTTAGAGTCTTTGGAGAAACATAAAAATCTACTATGCTTGCCTTTGGCATCAAACAATTTTGGCAACAACATGACAAAATTTTTTGATTAGCTTAAAATAAATGATTAATGGTGTAATTCCCATATTTGGTTGGTTATTCAAAATTTCCCAAATATAGGAATTTCTAAAAATAAAAACCAACCAAATTGTGGGTTAAAACCTTTTTAATTACCAAGAAAGTTATTCAGAGTTTTCTTAATTACATAATTTTTTCTCAATTTCATCGGAGTTGTTATTATTTTGATGATTTCATAATAGAAATAAAAATGTGAAAGGGGAATTGGGTGATATTGGACAAACTAAGTTGTCTGGTTTAACCCAATGCTTCAAAATGGTTTAATTAGTATGTTGAACTCTCTACACCTTTATAGGTCGAGTTGACTGTTATCTTCTATCTGCTCAAAATAGAAGTTAACGATGAAGCTCCCCTTAGCAACGCAACTTTTTGTTCCACACAATCGTCTTTGATGAGGCCCCAAATCTGTCATTGTTAGATGGCTTTTTATGGCATCATATGGACTTCTCACATGACCATCTTGTTTGCAAAATACTTCCAAATCTAATATTTCAAAAAATTTGTTGCGGAATTTTCGCATCAAAAGTCATCCAAAAGGAAATTACATCCCAACAAGCGCTATCCTGCCCAACCAACCTACGAGGCTGAGCATCCCCCCGCTCCCAACAAGTGCCCCAGCCTGCCCGCTAACTCGCAATCCTGAGCCTGCATGAGGTTTCAAACCCTGGTTCTTCGGCATAAATCCAACGCTCTCTTCCACTCGGCTGGGAAGAGGAACTTGTTAAAACTGCTACTTTTTATATTTAAATTACAACTTATTATATATTAAAATTAATAATTAATTAAAATTAGCAATTAACTAAAATTAATAATTAATTTACAAATATTTGCTGGAATTTTCGACGTAAATTCCATCAAAATTGCGGCTGAAATTCCACCACAAATTTGCCGCAAAATCCATCCAAAATTTTTTGCGAAAATTTATGTCGCAAATCCGTCGGCATTTGCGACGAAAATTATTCCGCCGTAAAATCCACTGGAAACAACCGACTTTCTTGTAGTGTTGGATAGTTAAATTTTGTTGAAAATGACTTAAAAAATTTGATAAATAAAAAAAAAAATTTTAAACATTTGAAAATTGTAGAAATGCTAATGTTCTTTCTGGTGGATTCTTATATATATATTGAAGAACAAAAACATGAAAATGGGGAAATCACTAAAGAATCATGAAAGAGTTTTCCATAAGCCTATATTGTTTCCATTGGACAACTTGTTTGACAAGAGGACACTGGTTGATGTTCCTATTCTTTTGACTTTCTAAGAATACATTTTCTTGCTAAGAAGATATTATTTTATACTCTTTTATTTGATCTTCCCATTGAAATATCTGATATTTGTTATGATAATGATGATGATGATATGTTCTACTGTTTTCTATGCAGGCGTTGCTATATTCGTTTCATCCGAAAAGTCAATGACAAGAAGGGTTCTGAGGGCCTGGAAGAAACTAGGAAAGCTTTTGATTTTATGTTGAGTTATGTTGGTATGTCATACATAAAACTACTTTTCATCTGATGGAACTATTATCGGCTTCTTTTATCATATTCATTATGCATTGCATTGGTTTGTGCTTTGTAGCAAAAGACTACTTGGCAGAAGAATAAGAATTTTCTTTTTCTTTAACACTATCATGAAAATTCAAGAGTTGCATTGCACGAGGCATGCTTTTTTACAAGAATGAACGTGAAAAATGCATCCATGCTTGTATTTGCAGGCAAAACATAATGATTCTTGGCATTATTGCTCACAAGTCCCGTTTCATTTGATCAATCAGTCACTGACACTTCTGATGGGTATTTTATTTTGTTTCAAATCGTGTGGGACACTAGGGCTCTTGAATAGTTTAGGACAGCATGTCAGACATGGATTTAGCAGGCCTTTTTTTAAAAGAAATTGTAACTATTCTTGGCGACTATGGACATATTTTGGACAGGGTATACTAAATGCCATTCACCTCTCTATAGATATTTGTGCGGACACGCCGGGGGATGTTGAGGAATCAATTTGATATAGGGGCTGTTTAGTTTGAAGTAAAATGAATGTAAAGGATTCGAAATACAGGGTTATTGAAAATATTTGATTTGAAATAAAATAAATAAAGAATAAAATTTTAGTATATTTGAAATGGACAATCAAGTAAATAGGTTAGAATATGTGCCATGTGGTACTTGCAGGATGCTCCTAGTGTCATCTTCAGGGCTCTTGTATACTGCTATAATGTAGATGAAGACATCCTTGCTAAAATGTCCTATGATCTATTGTACTTGCTAGTTAATGTCATTTGCTCATCCCTTATTTATGTCTATACTGTTACTGCATTTGTTTGTTTCTGTACTTCGTATCATTTTGTTGTGATGAAAACTAGGACAAATAAAGACGCATAAATTGTACACTTTGCCATAGGATATGATCTGTATAGCTTTTCAATTAACTGGTTTCAGATTGCTAGCTGCTATGGTTTGATTACATTTGCTTGGCTCTTAACGAAGCTTTGATTTTATTGTTTAGAGATGCCAGGCTACAATTGCAGCTTGGGTATCCTTTTCTTCGTTTTCTTCCAATAAATAGCATCAAACCTGATGGCGGCATTCCACAAAATATGGTTTTCTCTTGGCGAAGTGGCTCTTAGGGCTGCTCATATTTTATGGGCGCAATAAATACAGTAAGAGGGCTACTGTAATTGTTGCGGCGTTGGTGATGACTCACATTTGAAAGGAGATTGTTGTGTTCAAGTCTATATTTTTCTCCAATATTGGGCAACTAACAAGTTAATAGATATTTTTATGCTAGTGTGTTAGGGAGTCTGGGCTAAAGAGAAATCAAAATTGGACATACGTCAATGGTTAGATTGATTTTTAGCCCAATGGCCTAAGTATATAGGCGAGGGCTAATTATTAGTATTTATGCTACAACACTTTTTTTAACTATCTAGTGTAGACTAAATTCAATTCTCTTTAGGTTTTTTACTCATGTCCCCATGTGGAGCTCTTTGTGCTATGAACAAAAACTTTTATCAAAATCAAGTGTGCACCAAGAGTCCATTCAATCATGTGGCAGTAGCCTAAGAGTCACCCACTCCTAAAGCTTCTTTATTTTTATCTAATGGCATAAAAATTCAGTACAGTCACAATCCACATGAATCAATTTATTCTAGTTAAAACATCAGTTTTGATATCACTTGTTATGGTACTACAAGGGGATTATAGTTATTCAAATATGCTAGGGTCAGGCGATTGCCAACCACTCGTATTTTTATCCCCTAATTTCTACCATCCAATGTGGGATTAAACTTCTTATTCTCATGTTCCTTAACATAATTGGTCCTTTTGCCATGTATTAAAGTTTTTGATTGGGTTGGATTTGATTTCTATTTTATTGGGCCTATCTTTGGTTCCATGGCAGTTTTCTTCTATTAATAATAAAAGTAGGGATGCTAGATTGGCTCAAAGCTGATCTATTCAATCTCATTCTGAGAGAGGGTCAGCTATAGCAACCTCAATCCAATCTTAGTTCGTGTGAAGCTTTGCTTAGCAAATTTATACTATCTTGTTTCAAGAAAAGAATAACATTGTTTTGCCATAATTTGTTTAAATGCGGAATAATATGCATGTACCTAAGCATATTTGTATACATAAAAAATGAATCATATATATAGATGCATGAGTTCATATATATATATATATATATATATGGGTTCTTGGCTTTTTGTGAAGGACCAAAATGGTTTCAAACTACATTAAATGATCATTTTTAAGTCTTTAAAAAGGAATAACAATGGTCCCATGGTGGTACTATTTTGATTTATGTTTAAGAAGTTAACGGATCAAAATGGTTCTTTAATATAGTTGAGTACTATTTTGATTTTTTATAAAGAGTCAAAGGACCATTTTGGTCCTTCTCTGATGTGAAACGACCAGGAAATTTTTGGAAATAATAAAATTATTACAAGTTCGCTACTTTAAGGTTAATGAATCTTAGGAAATAAACTTTAAGAATTATCCGTTGAAGCTTTGTGCTAGCATGCAATTACACTTTTAGGAATACATGTCAATTTAAAACGATATCATAAATACAATAAAGTGGGATGTATTGTAATAATAATCCACAGGTTAATATCAAGAGCTTTCACCTCAAGTTTCCCTTTCTCACTCACGTTCTCTGAGGGGCTTTAGCTCTTTAACAAATCAAACGATGCCACTAGGAGGGTGACGATGCCGATGGTCTTGATCCACGGGAAAGTAACCGGAGAAGGAAGCACAGGTGGACGTCCGATGAGTTGCCACTGTCCGGATGGTCGCTGTTCGTTGATCGTCTCATCAAGGTGAAAGAGCATGCGATTTATGTAGTCTTCGAAGGAGGCTTCGAATTTCCAGTCGGGATCAAAGAATGGCGAATGAAGGATGTTGATTTTTCCTCGAGAGTTGTACGGGAATTCCTGGTTGACTTCAGGATCGGTCATCCAAGAACATAGGAGTATTCGTGATTGTGAACCTTGGAGGAGCCGGCGATGAACGAAGAGAGAAGGGAGGAGGGGCGGCGGGTTGGGGAATCGGGTGGATGAGAGGGATGGCTAAGGTTAGGAAAGGTTGGGATTTTCGGGTGGAGGGGACAGCTAGGTTAGGATGGTTTGGGCTTCTTTTAATTACAAAGGAAGGTAATTAAATTAAACAAATTAATGGAGGGGGAGGGACATTAGAATTCAAATTGAATTCCAAATTGGGTCCAGGTAGGGCCGGCGGCATGCTTGGAAGGAGGGGATTGAGGGGAATTTAAAGGTTTCCTAAAGCATGAATCTAATTTAGGAATAGACTAATCCAATCAAATCTAATTTAAAATTAAATTAGACCCAATCAGGAGACTTTCCTATTTTAGGTTTAGTTAATTTAGGAAATAATTCGAAATTCAAATTTGAATTTCAAACTTAATGACTTCTTTCCTAAATCGATTGGGACAATTTCGGTAACCATTAATATTAATGATTGAAATCATCATTAAGAGGGGCAAGGAAATTGGGGGCCAGTGGTGGCTTGGGGAAAAGGAGGGGCCGACCAGGTGTGGGTTTAGCCATCGGCTAAGGTGGGGGAAGGAGGGTGGGGAGTTACAACAATGGTTGTTTGGAGGATGGCCGGTGGTTAGAGCAAGGGGAGAGGTTGGCCGGTGGTTGAGGTGAGGTGTAAGAAGGGGGTCGGCGGCTTAATGCAAGGAAAGGAGATGAGCTACGAGCTGGGGACTCTTCCGCCGACTGGTGGATGTTGCTTTGCCCATGCCTTAGGACTTCACCACTCAAGAACTCTCAAGCTTAGGGGGAAATATGAAATTTTATTCATCAATCATTAAAAACCAATACAAAGACTAGGGCCGCTATATATAGGCCTCAACGACGAAGAAAACTCAAAGACAAATATGCTCTATGAGCTACAACTCACTAAACTCCCTCATAGGAGTACAAATGTCAACTAAACAAATAAAGAAAATAATACTAATACAATAACATAAAATAACTCATAATAGATGCTCCTGTTTGTGGCCGTCGATCTGCGATATCTCCTGTGATATACACGTTGGAATCTTCTACTGATGTCCTCATCATTCTCTCTCTCTCTCTCTCTCTCTCTATATATATATATTCAAATGTAATCTCTAGCTAATTCGCTTCATGTTGGGTCTGTCAGTTGAGGTTATTAGGTCTGAGTAAAGAAATAACCTTTTTGTAATACAATGGTAGAGCTACGCACATCAATCTATTCCTAAACCTTTCATTGATGTGAGTTTCATGCATTGGGTACTCCAATTGTTTTAAGTTCTGAATAGTATTGTGACATCTTAAAATTTTAAGTGTAGGGTAATTTGCTCCCAAAAATTGCAAGTTCTCAATGCAGAAACATAAATTAAAGTTAGAGTTCATTAAATCTTTACTAGATGTAAAAGGGCTTTTGCTAATAGAAAGGTAAAATGTTAGGCACATAAAGAAATGAAGCAGTACCTAGAACAGAGTATATTTGTTTTTAATGTTGTAAATTCGTTAATGATCAAATGATGAGTTTTGCAAAATGCTTGTTAACCTTTAGACACTATTTAAAGATCAAGTGGTGGGCGGAACTTTGTGTCATCCATCTGTTTTCTTATGCTGGATAGATTGTCTAAATAGGCTGTCCAATGATATGAAATATTTCTAGGGAAGCCATTGCAATTTTAGCTGAACCAATAAACCGCGTCAGAGGTTGGTAGTACTAAAGATTGCATGATAAGAGAAACTTAATGATTAGAGCTGTTATGGTTTTGGTGGTTCTTGAAATCATATAGAGTTGCATAGTTGATACACTTGTCAGAAATGGTAAACTTGCCATTTTTTTCGAACATTATCAAGATTTATCAAGTTTGTCTCATAAACGGATTTTCAAGTTTAAAGAAACTGATCCATTAATCAAGAAATGGAATAAAACTCTTAACTAGTTGTCACATAGTATTGAGAAATAATTGTGATGCTCATTGAGCTGGAATGCCGATGTACGACTTCATCATTCAAATAATGATTTGGGTGATTTATTCCAGTTGATTTCATTGTGCTTATATCTTAAACTCTTAGTAACCCATGATTTCTTGAACTCACAGGTTCTGATATATCTGCTGGACCTGTGTGGATGGAGTATATTACCTTTTTGAAGTCGATGCCTGTATGCACAGTTTTTCTTCTTCTTCTGTTTCTTTTATTGTTTGCTCTCATTTCACAAGGTAATGCAAGCTTCCTGAAAATGTTAGCAAAATCCTTAAACTGATCAGCGATCATTACTGGGGTTTACTGGGGTCCAGTCTCCACTTTCATTCAACCAGAAATTGCCATGTGACTCTGTGAAGTGTTTGGGAGCAATTCTTTTTGAAAGTAGAGCATTTTCCTTGGACACCTCTGACTTAATTGATATTTTGTAGTATTTCAATTTAAACTATATTTCTAAAACTATTTAATAGTTTAGTAAAAATTTGAACAATCCTTTGCCAGGTTGTGACAGCTCAAGAGGAGTCGCAACGCATGATTTCTGTGAGGAAAATATACCAAAAAGCTATTGTCACTCCAACCCATCACATCGAACAACTCTGGAAGGACTATGAAAATTTTGAGAACTCTATTAACCGTGCTTTGGTAACTGTCATTGACTGAAAATTTCAGCAATTTTGGAACTTGGAACAAAAATTTGTGCGACACATTTGAGTTTTATAATATTGAAATTATTATGCATAATTTCCTACATTTGAATTTAAAGTCAAATCTGGAACTCAAAATTTCGATTTCAAATTAAAAGTTTTGAATTCAGGTTCTAATATATAACATTGGACCTGGAATTCCAATATGCTGTCCATTTTTTCTTGTAGCATTATGGTAATTACTAGAACTCTATGGGAGTTGACGGATGTTCATTCTGCAGGCTAAAGGCTTATTATCTGAATATCAGCCCAAGTACAACAGTGCTCGGGCTGTCTATAGGGAACGGAAAAAATACATTGATGAAATCGATTGGAATATGCTTGCAGTTCCGCCCAAGGGTTCCTTTAAGGCATGTTAGCTCGTGTTACTCTTACTGTTTCTGCAAAACTGAAAAATATGCTTGTACAATCATCACCTTTGTCTGTTGGTTCGGAGAGGCACCACAGATGATAAGAAATTCCTGCTAAAGAATATGTGGCTAGCTGCAGGTTCTGATTTTTGAGGACAGTGGAAGTATATGCAATACGTTGGTTTAATTCATTTCTTTCAATATTTCTATTGCAGGAAGAACAGCAATGTATTGCATGGAAGAGGCTTTTGGCATTTGAAAAGTAAGAAACCAATTAGCTTCTTCAAGCACATTTGATTTCATTATATCTCTTTTTCTCTCTCTCCCTTTATATGATTAACCATCTGCAGATGCAATTTTGACGTAGACAAGGAATATAGGGGACCCTATATTTCTTGAACACAAAAGACACACGAGAAGAAAACTGACAAAATGAGTAGAAATTAAAACAAACTTTGTTAAATAAACTTAAACGACCCAAAACTTGACAAACACAACAAAAGATGCTAGGAGATTTTAAAGAAATAAAGAAACTTAAAAAAGACGCTATCCTCAGACAACCGTCAGAGCGGGTTCCTCACATGCATCGAATTTGTAGGTTAAATAAGTAAAGTGCATAAAACTAGCAAACCGATGGTCCACCACTGCAAGATTGGCCAATTTCTTCAATAGATGCTTCAAATCAACTCTGATACGACACCCTAAAGTTGCTTTACTTTGAGAAGAAGGATACAGATGGAGTGGCACTTGCGGAGAGACGAAAGAGGTTAGAAGCCCGAGAAGAAAGGGTGGAAAGAGCCCGCAGGATTTCCGGAGGGGATGAGAAACGAAGGTTGGAAAGAGCCCGCAGGATTTTCGAATAAACCCGCAGGTTAATAGCAAATATGCTCACAAATATCAACTGTCATTCTTTACAACATCATCTCATTTTTATAGGCAAAGAAAAGGAATGCCAAAAGCCATCTTTATGAATGCACACATTATCCCAAGCATTAGTTTCCATAGGATTTCCAAGAGACATTTCGGAAAAACAGCCCAGCATATCTCGAAACCAAAGAGCCAGCAAACAGGCCGAGAATTTGAAGCAACACAGCTTCGGTAAAAGCATTCCAAAGGCTGGCTGAATTCCCAAAGGTAAAATCAGTAACTTCCCCATTATATTGTATTGAATTCAGCCACCAAGCCACGGTTTTTATTGAAATCAGCCAACATCTCACGGAACCAAGGAGCCAGCACCTTGGAAGCTAGCAGGCCGTGAGTTCAAAGCAGCAAAGCCATGGGAAAATACATCCCATATTGGAATTCAACCCCTCTTAAAACCAGAACAGGAATCAAGGGGCAAATTCATGGAACCAAGGAGTCCATGCTTCGGAAATAGGCCATGCATGGAAATATCAGCCATCAGTAATGTCTAGCATTAAAATCATTAACTTCCCTCATGAATTCAAAGCATAGAATCCAGCCCCCAATTAATACAAGCCACGGTTTTCCAAGAGACAAGAAGAAAAGGGGAAGGGGAAGGGACAAGGCCACTCCAAAAGTAAACTTTCATAATGATGTACCTTTTTGGATAATTATGAGCTATTAAACTTCAGCTCAAGCAACTTAGAGAATCAGCTCAAAACCAAATGCTCCAAAACAGCCAACCCGAGAACCATCAGTAGCCAGAGACCAATCGAGCCAGCAAACCAAAGGTCTACCAAGCCATATGCACTACCTACCATGATCATTGGATGCTTTCCCATCATTGGATAGCTAAAAAAGAAAAGAAAATAAAATAGAAAACACAATATACTAATGTTCAAACAAAATAAAAAGTACAGAATTCTTGATTTCATCAATTCTCCCCTGGTGGAAAATTCTCAGCTCCTGATGAGAACGTATCAGCAACTCTTTCATAAAGCTCTAAGTTTTTCTTTTTTAGATCAGCAGCATCAATCCTGGTACAGTCAGTCAATGGTCGATTGCTCCAATTGACCCAAAACTTTTTATGTTCTCCATGCCTTGTTTGAATAACCTTCACATCAATAATATCTTCGATTTGATCTTCAGACTTTACCAAAGGAACAGAGAGTGGTAAAGTTTCAATATCTACAAAATCGTCAGAATCTCCTTCATACAAAGACAGGTCAGAAACATTAAAAATAGGAGAAGTGCCAACAGTAAACCTTTGGCAACAAAAGTAAGCCATCACTAAGTCACCTTTATTGAAATTTGCTTCTTTTCGATGTTTATCAGCCTTAGTCTTATATTTAGCAGTAACCTTCTTAAGTTTTTCAAAAACCTTGCATTGTTTTACTAATTTAGCAATGTTTTTTCTCATGTGTGGCCAGAAATACTTTTCTTCAACTAAAGCAATTGTTTTTCCTTGCCCAAAATGTCCTCCCAAACCTCCATTATGCAATTCTTTCACAAGTTGTTTTCTCAAAAAACTTTTTGATATGCAAAGTCTAGTTCCCAAAAAAACTTGATGTATAACAAATCGAGTAGAAGGATCAGTTCCAGAAGCATAACAAGCATTCCAAATATTTTCAAGAAAAGAAGTATCAGTCGGAAAAACGGTTATCAACAAATGAAATCTTCGGATTAAAGCATCAGCAACTTTATTCAAAACCCCAGTTTTATGTTTGATATGAAAAGTGTACTCTTGTAAAAAAGAGACCCATTTGGCGTGTCTTCTGTTCAGATTTTTTTTGTGACCCCAAAAATCGTAAAGCTTCGTAATCAGTATTCAAAATAAATTCTCGTTGAATCAGATAGCATCTCCAGAATTTAAAAGCTTGCACAATAGCATAGAACTCCAAATTATAAGTAGAATACTTAGACTTAGACTCAGTCAGTTTTTCACTAAGGTAAGCAACATGTTTTTCTTTTTGACTAAGCATTGCACCAATACCAAAATGAGAGACATCGCAATCAACTTCAAAAATGATTTCAAAATTTGGTACTTTCAGAATGGGAACTTGACTCATTTTTGTTTTAATAATCTCAAGTGTCCACCTAAAATTCCCTTTTTCAAGCAATCAGTAATAAGAGCAATCAGAGAACTGAAATTTTTTATAAATCTTTGATTGACAATTTCAGTTTGTTTATCGGTTTGAGGAAGATAAGCACTACTAAACTGAAGAGAAGTTCCTAACTTAGCCCACAGAGTTTTCCAAAAGTGACTTAAAAATCTAGAGTCACGATCAGAAGTAAAAGTTCGAGGGATACCGTGAAGGCGAACAATCTCTTTAAAATAACAAACTTTCCAATGAGAGGTGTCAAAATATGATTCATAGTTCTCATAAAAGTACTCGAAGTATTTGAAAGACCAAAAGTCATCACTCAGCATATCAAGCATGTCATTCAGTTTAGGAATGGTGATTTTGTTTATTGTCCTTCTATCCACATACATCCTCCATATTCTATCCTTGTTTGAAGTTAGCAAAGCAGGCACAACACAAGGACTCAGACTTTCTTGGATTAAACCTTTTTCCAGCAGTTCAGATACTTGTTTAAAAGATTCATCATGTTCAGTTGGACTCATCCTATAATGAGGAAGATTAGGCAAAAAAGCTTCAGGAATCAAGTCAATATGATTTTGTCGCATATGAAGCAATCCAATTGGAAAATCATCAGAAGTTATATCAGAAAACTTATCCAGTAAAACAGTATCAGATTCATTTCCCAAAATCAAATAAGTAACCTCAAAATGTTTCAAATCATTATCATTTAAAAGCAATTCAGGAGAAGTAACTTTAGCAACTGTGTTTTCCTTAACGTGTGAATCCGGCACATTCTTTTGAGGAAGAAGAGTAAACTCCTTATTATTTTTCATCAAAGTATATGTGTTTTTCTCTCCATTGTGAACAGTTTTGTTGTCGTACTGTCAAGGTCGTCCAAGCAAAATATGGCAAACTTCAAGAGGCACAATATCACAAACAATTTGATCTTTAAATGATCCCCCAATTGATAAATTGACAGTGCATTGTTTAGTGATTGGAACCTCACCTCCTTCTTTGAACCAAGAGATCTTATAGGATTTTGCTAGAGGTTTTGATTTGAGTTTAAGTTTGTCGATCAATTCTTGAGAAACAAAATTTCCTGAACTTCCACTATCAATCATAAGGGTACAAATTTTTCCTTCGATGGTGCAAGATATTTTGAATATGTTTCCTCTTAGCCATCTATCCCCTTTGTCAATTGTTGTTGTTAGAACTTGTCGAATTACCAAAGACTTTTCACTTTCATCTCTTTCTAAATCAAATTTTTCTAATTCAGCTTCATTTTCAGATTCTGTTTCATTCTCCTCTTCTTCTTCTATCTCATTTTCATCTTCTATGAAATTATTTCGTGGAGGATTATTCTTTCTGCAAGTAGCTGATAAGTGACCATATAACCCACATTTGTAACAAGGTCTAATTTGCTTAGATTGTTCGAATGGTTTATTTCCTGCTACTCCTTTTCCTTTTTCTTGAATTTGACTTTCAAAAGCTTTAATTTTCAGACCTGATGTTCCCCAGAAGTTTAAGATTGATATTTAATCCCGCTAGTTAAACGACGTTTATACGTTTCCACGATTTTATTGTCACACTTTTTCCTTTGATGTTGCTTTTCTAATTTTGAAGCCATATGATAAGCCTTGTCAGTTTTAATGATATGACGAAAATTGAGTTGATCTTTGAATATTGTTTGAGCATGATCAGTTGGCAAGAATTTTCTTTTCATTTTCTCCTTCATTCTTTCCCAATTTTGGACTTTTTCTTTGCCTCTTCTTAATCTGTTGTTTTGTAAATTTTCCCACCAAGTTAATGCATGTCCTGTTAGTTTCGATCTTGCAAATTTAACTTTTCGATTATCCGGAATTTCTTTCCATTCAAAAAACTGATCCATTTTTTCTACCCATTCTAGGAATTGTTCAGGTTGTAATTTTCCTTCAAAATTATGAACGTCGATTTTAATTCCGTGATCCCAATTTCTTTGTCGCCTATTTCGATTTCTAGGTTCTTCCTCTTCACTCCCAGAAGATATAATGCTAGGATTAGAGTTAGCTTGATTGACATTTAGATTAGTAATGGCCTCAGCTACCGTATTAATTTGATGTTGCAAATCATTTAATTGTTGCATCACTTGTTGCCAATTCCCTTGTTCATTAGCCATTTTTTTTTAAATCTTTTTTGACACTAAAGAGAAAGACTCCTAAAAACAAAAAAAAAGACGAACTTGCTCTGATACCAAATTGATGTAGACAAGGAATATAGGGGACCCTATATTTCTTGAACACAAAAGACACACGAGAAGAAAACTGACAAAATGAGTAGAAATTAAAACAAACTTTGTTAAATAAACTTAAACGACCCAAAACTTGACAAACACAACAAAAGATGCTAGGAGATTTTAAAGAAATAAAGAAACTTAAAAAAGACGCTATCCTCAGACAACCGTCAGAGCGGGTTCCTCACATGCATCGAATTTGTAGGTTAAATAAGTAAAGTGCATAAAACTAGCAAACCGATGGTCCACCACTGCAAGATTGGCCAATTTCTTCAATAGATGCTTCAAATCAACTCTGATACGACACCCTAAAGTTGCTTTACTTTGAGAAGAAGGATACAGATGGAGTGGCACTTGCGGAGAGACGAAAGAGGTTAGAAGCCCGAGAAGAAAGGGTGGAAAGAGCCCGCAGGATTTCCGGAGGGGATGAGAAACGAAGGTTGGAAAGAGCCCGCAGGATTTTCGAATAAACCCGCAGGTTAATAGCAAATATGCTCACAAATATCAACTGTCATTCTTTACAACATCATCTCATTTTTATAGGCAAAGAAAAGGAATGCCAAAAGCCATCTTTATGAATGCACACATTATCCCAAGCATTAGTTTCCATAGGATTTCCAAGAGACATTTCGGAAAAACAGCCCAGCATATCTCGAAACCAAAGAGCCAGCAAACAGGCCGAGAATTTGAAGCAGCACAGCTTCGGTAAAAGCATTCCAAAGGCTGGCTGAATTCCCAAAGGTAAAATCAGTAACTTCCCCATTATATTGTATTGAATTCAGCCACCAAGCCACGGTTTTTATTGAAATCAGCCAACATCTCACGGAACCAAGGAGCCAGCACCTTGGAAGCTAGCAGGCCGTGAGTTCAAAGCAGCAAAGCCATGGGAAAATACATCCCATATTGGAATTCAACCCCTCTTAAAACCAGAACAGGAATCAAGGGGCAAATTCATGGAACCAAGGAGTCCATGCTTCGGAAATAGGCCATGCATGGAAATATCAGCCATAAGTAATGTCTAGCATTAAAATCATTAACTTCCCTCATGAATTCAAAGCATAGAATCCAGCCCCCAATTAATACAAGCCACGGTTTTCCAAGAGACAAGAAGAAAAGGGGAAGGGGAAGGGACAAGGCCACTCCAAAAGTAAACTTTCATAATGATGTACCTTTTTGTTTAATTATGAGCTATTAAACTTCAGCTCAAGCAACTTAGAGAATCAGCTCAAAACCAAATGCTCCAAAACAGCCAACCCGAGAACCATCAGTAGCCAGAGACCAATCGAGCCAGCAAACCAAAGGTCTACCAAGCCATATGCACTACCTACCATGATCATTGGATGCTTTCCCATCATTGGATAGCTAAAAAAGAAAAGAAAATAAAATAAAAAACACAATATACTAATGTTCAAACAAAATAAAAAGTACAGAATTCTTGATTTCATCAAATTTTTTGAAATGATGTAATAGTTTTAGAAGCATGACACTTAGGTTTGAATTTTCTCTTGAGGGATTATTGATCGTATGTGGAGAAAGATGTGTTGATTCTTATTTTAAGAATAAATGTGATGCATAAAAGTGTGCGAATTATAGAGGAATTAAGTTAATGTGCCAGACTCTATAGTTACCCCAAAATCCAGAAAGATGAGCCCGAGAGCACGAGCACGCCATCAACCTAAAAGAGGGGACCTCTCCTATAAGTGTCAGACTCTATAGTTACCCCAAAATCCAGAAAGATGAGATAGAGAGGCTGATCAGGGAGATGATGGAAGCAGGGGTTATCCAACTTAGTGTGAGCCATTTCTCCAACCTAGTCTTATTGGTGAAGAAGAAAGATGTTAGCTGAATGTTTTGTGTGGACTATACGACTCTTAACAAGGAAACAATGTTAGATAAGTTCCCCATACCAGTGATTGATGAACTCTTGGATGTGTTATTTGGAGTGGTGATCTTTTCCATGATCGATTTGAAGTCAGGATGCCATCAAATCAGAATGACGACACATGTTCACAAGGCAGCCTTTAGGACACATGAATGACACTAGGAGTTCCTGGTTATGCCTTTCGATCTCACCAATGCCCGTGCCACATTTCGGTCACTGATGAATCGAGTGTTCCAGCCACCTCTCAGAAGATTTGTTTTTGTATTCTTTGATGACATCCTGATATACAACAGTTCATAGACAAAACACTTGGGTCACTTGAAGATTGTTCTGTAGACTTTGAGGGAACTCCAGTTGTTTGCCAATTGGAAGAAGTGCACGTTTGGGCAGTCTCATGTGGAGTATTTAAGGCATGTGGTGTCCAGAGAGGGGGTTTCAGTTGAGCAATCCAAAATTCAAACCACGGTGAACTTGCCCCTTCTTAAAGAACTTGAAGGAGCTGCGGGGGTTCTTAGGGATCACCGATTACTACCAAAAGTTTGTGAAAGGATACAAAACCATCGCAATAAGAACTTTAACAGAGCAATTGAAGAAGTACAACTTCAAGTAGGGAAGTAGCGACATGAGCTTTCCAAGAGCTGAAGACAGCTATGACCAATGTACCAGTATTGGCGCTTCCAAATTTTTGGAGACCATTTATGGTGAAGATAGAAGCGTTAGGTTATGGGTTATGAGCATTACTCATGCAAAATTAGAGACCTATTGCATATTTCAGTCAAGTGCTCACAATGAGGGTGAAGCTCAAATCAATATATGAAAGGGAGCTGAGGGTTATTTTCTTGGCAATTTAGAAGTGGCGGTCTTATTTGTCGAGGAGATTTCAAAGTCAGGACAAACCAGAGGAGCCTAAAGTATTTGCTGGAGCAGCGGATGGTCACGAAGGAGCACCAAATATGTTTATACAAGTAGCTTGGATATGACTTTGAGATCCGGTGCCGATTGGGCTTAGGAAATAAAGTAGTAGATGCCTTGCCCAGAAGGGTCGAAGAGTCACAATTGATAGCCTTATCAGTACTAATGATCTTAGACTGGGAAGCATTAAAGAGGGAGAGTGAACAGAATGAAGGGTTGAGGAAGATCAGGGAAGAGTTGCTGAAAGACCCGAACAATCACCCTAATCATGCTTTAAGGTGGGTGGGTGGTTGGGTGGATGGGGGGTGGGGGGAGCACAATTACTCTATTAGGGGAGGTTTGCACTCCCTCGATCCTCAAGTTACATTCCCATCATGTTGTAGGAATTTCATGGCAGGTGCGATAGGGAGGTATTTAGAGGTATATCAGACATATAGTCGACTATCTGTTGAGCTATATTTGGCGGGGATGCACTGGGATGTGGAAGACATGGTGGCGAGGTGCGTTGTGTACCAGAGACATAAGTACCTGATTATGACACCTGGTGGGTTACTGCAACCATTAATTTTACCTGAATGGGTCTAGGAGAAAGTAATGATGGATTTCATTGAAGGGTTGCCACCTTCAAAAGGATATTGAGTAATACTGGTGGTGGTAGATCGACTGAGCAAGTATGCCCATTTCATTCCACTGAAATATCCCTACACCGCTATATTAATCGGCACAGTTTTTATCTGAGAGATAGTATGCTTACATGGCATTCAAAATCAATAGTCTTAGGCAGAGACAAGGTATTCCTTAACCATTTTTGAAGGGAGCTATTCAAGATGCAGGGGATGATCTTAAAAAGGAGCACAACATATCTCCCACAGACGAACGACCAGACGGAAGTAGTCAACATGAGCGTGGAGACATAATTGCGTTGTTTTATATCTGGCACACCAAAACTATGGGCCAAATGGTTAGCATGGGCAAAATATTGGTACAATACATCATTCCACACAATCGTACAGATGATCCCCTTCAGAATTCTGTATGGAAGGGACCCACCACACATGATACACTATGGATAGAGCACCGCACTTGTATCCAATATACATCAGTACTTGGAGGAGAGGGACATGATATTAGCAGAACTCAAAGGGCATTTGTTGAGGGCTCAACAACTTATAAAGAGAAAGATAGATGAGCACAGACGGGAAGTTCAGTTCAAGCCCGGGGACAATCTTTTGAAACTAAGACCATACCAACAGAGGACACTAGCTAAGAGGAAGAATGAGAAGTTATCACAACGCTACTACGTACCTTACGAGGTGACGGAGCGCATTGGGGCTATAGCTTATCGTCTGAAATTGCCAATATCCTCATCAATACACCCAAGTACCCAATATTCAGTGTATCACAACTAAGGAGAACTATTGGAGATCACACACCCTCCTCTTTCTACCGGCGACATTGATAGAGGACTTGGAGGTGATCTTGGAACTCATGGAGATCATTGATGTACGACAAGGGACAATAAGTTCGATGGAAGGATCTCCTTGAGTATGAAGCTACATGGGATCCTTGTGAGATGATCAGAAGACAGTTTCTATCCTTCCACCTTGAGGACAATGTGCATTTCGAGGAGGGAGTATTGCTATGACAACAACCTGCAAGGGGCTGGACCGACTGGTCTAGCAGAATCTAGATTAGGGAGGGGCAGACCAGTCAGAAGGTAGGGGGAAAATTTCAGCCCCCCTTGTTGGGCCCAACAAGAGATTAATTCATTATATTAGAAGAGGAATTAAGAAGAGGATCAATTAAGAAAAGATTTTCTAATTGAATTCAAATTAAAGAGACAAATATTTCCTAATTGAATTCAAATTAAAGGGGGAAATTAATGAGGAAAGAAACTTGTTTTGGAGGGAATTTGAGAGCTTATTTAAGGAGGGCTCTATGGTTTATGTTTCTTTGTGCATATTTTGATTTGAGTATTGTTGCAGTCTTTTTCTTTGGAGACTTCCTAGCTGCGTCTAGGTTATTTGGGAGAGCTAATCTACCTCTCTAATTGTAGATTGCTTGTATCTTGTCTTCTTTTGAGTTATTAATCCAAAAATGAGCCCTAATTCCTCAACTTCCTTCAGTTTTTTTCTGTTTTCTTGCTGATTTTACTTCCACGGCGTATCAGTTACATGCTATTTGAACAGCACAGCATAGCTTAGCTTCTTTTTTGCTAAGGCGACTTCCCTAACATTTTGATTAGCTCGCAAATTATTAGATAATGTAGAGCGTAAGGTCACTTTTAACTTAAAATAAAATCCTAATCCGGGAAACTTACGTCCATCCTTTTTATTCCATACACAATTCACACCTTTTTTATCTTCCATCTAAAAGTTTTTGTTACTGCATGCATTTACTCTTAATTGATTTAATGTCTAACTTATACTTTGAACTGCGAGTAGACATTATTTCACTTGATGCCACCCAGTAGGGCCACATTGTTCAGTGAGTGTCCATTCCAGACTTCAAAAGATTCATCTATAGTCTCATACTCACATCGGTTACTTCTTTATACCCTGTGTATAATTTAGATGTTTCATTTTTGCACAAAATCTACTCATGCTAACTTTTGTTTACCCCCCATTTTCCCTTAATTCTCCCTGACTAAGGGTTAAACCCATTTTACTATAACTGACAGGATGTGATTAGATCACACTTCCAAAAACGAGTTCAAGCATTTATTTGTTTGAAACTAGAGGGAACCGAGGTCACTTCCTTGAAATTCACTTTAAAAAGTGTCAGATGAGTTTCAATTTTGAGGGTTAGGAATCCGTTCAGTTTTTTTTTTTAAACTAGAGAATAATATTGAACTCATGGGATGATGGTTAGAATGTTACTTATAATAATAATGAAGTAATGAAAAATTATTTTGAGGACAAGGAAAAGTGAAGCTCACTGCAACTCAAACAAAAATAGGAATTGGGTTAACAAAAGGAATTAATGTAAAACAAACATATATCATCACAACTTGTTACATTGCGATTCACTTATGGATTTGAATCCAAACATTTTTGTGAAACAATTTGGTCCTAATTATATCTACTCATTTTATTGGTGTACTATTATCTACCCTCCATCATGCATGTCCATACTAAGCATGTGAAATGCATTACCTAATTTTATTAAAGTCCATCCATTAAGGCCCTTTAAATTCATCATAGCTTTGGATAGCACAAATTAATGAGAAGATTTGATGGGCTAACCAGTAATGCAACGCCTCTATTAAAGTTGATGTAGAAACTCATTTGATTTTTTGAGGCATTCAAAATTTGCTCGAACTTGCTTAATTTGAGTTTTTAGTTTGGGTATTAGGCTCCAAAATCATTGTGGATTGCTTTCTATATTTATGAACACACACAGAGAGTAGTGGGGCGACAATGATGGCTGGCGAGTAATAGGGCTTTCCATTACAATGGTTGAAGTAGAGGGCAACCGACAAATAGTGAATGTGCTATGTGATAAAAGCAATAATGGACCAGCCTTAAGCCCATTAGGACCACCTCATTTAAGCTCATACTCATTAAGGCATTTAAAGGTAAAGGTAGTTGTGGGGCGCATTTGACACCTTTATCCCAAGCTTACCTAATCAATTTTTATTATCACATCTTCATTAGGAGCTAATTTTACTTTTCCTCAATATAATCATTTCTCACTTTATATTTTCTAATTTTACCATACATTTATTATGTGTTCATTTCTGGCACCCATCAATGTGGCTCCAAAAATTTGCGCACCGGTCTCTCCATGACTTTTTTTCATTAATAGGAGAGTTTTAATGGATTTAGGTTCCAAGGTAAATTTTTAGAAGGCAGATTGGGTTTTTAGATAAGACACTGCCCATAGATTTTACCCTCATTTTGCAAGAATTTTATGAGCCGAGTTCTAGTTTTCCATAGGCGCAAGCCTCTATGGTTAATTACCCCTCCTGATTACGAGAAAGAACTTTCAATTAAGGCTTGTAGTCAAATAGGTCGCAATAATTATTTTTTTAATTAATTATTATTTTTTATTTTTTTAGGTCTCAATAAATACTTTTTTTTACATATAATAGCAGCAATTTTAGGGTTTGAATTTTGAAGTTTAAAATTTGAAATTTATCACTGTATACTCAAAATAGGTGATGGGGGAATAAAGATGGGCTTGATCAAGATCCCATGGTTTTGTCGTCTTGCTGTCATGGTCCCTGGTCTACTTAGTCAGAGGAGATAGTCAACCTAACATGACAGAGGGAACTTTGTGATAGGAAATACTTGAGTTCACAAGTAACCCTAAGGGAAATACTTGAGTTCGCAAGCAAACCTATCTCTACTTGGTGAAAACAGCGAGAGTAATACAAAATCTAGGCGAAAACAGCCCCAAAACATAGATTGCAAGAAGAGAAACAAAGCCAAAACAAATACAAAGCTAGATACAATTGATCCTCAATTCGAGAGGAGGATCTTCTCTCCCAAATCTCTAGACAAGAAAGTCTAGAACCCAAATGCCAAGAAACCCTAATTCCAATCAATCAAAACATAACATCCCTAATTTCCCTCATGCACTTTAATACCCAAACCTTCCTAATCTAAATTCCCTCCTAAATGCCTAGCCGCTCCCCCTCTATTCAATTTTTGAAAAACTCTTAGATGGGGCGGGCCCCATCTATTTTGGCGGAATAGACAGAGGAGGCGGCTTTGTTTCGCCTCCTGTAGTGGAATTGAGCCGGCCTGTTGGCCGGCTGGGCTGGCTCTACATGAACCGGCGTAACACTTTGTCGGCAACCATATGTTGCTTCTTCTAAGAATACCTTGTAGATATGGGGTGGATGTTTGTCTAAGGGGTTGAACTTTAGCAAATATAGAGCTTTATATCTTAACGGGCTCACCATATGATTCATTACTCAAGGGGATTTTAACCCTTAGGAGACATACGGGCTTTGCCCGTGACCGAAATATTGTGGTGTTGGTGTCATTTTGCAGTAAAACCACCACCCTGTCAGAGGGCACATGTCATGTCCATGCTGGCGATGAATCAACTGAGAATGAATTGTAGTAATACATTTTACAAGACATCTGTTCTTTATGAGCTTTCTTTATGAGCTGAAGTTATTCTTTGATTCATCATCCTTGCCAACCATTGGAAAGAGTGGTGGATTTTAGTTTTAAGTTTTTGGTGACGTAATTTTCATAAATGTTCAGAATTTGATAGATATTAGATTTTGAAATTTTAATATGCTTTGAAAATTGATCCCTCCAGTTCAGATTTACATTCAATGCGGTCTTAGATCTCTTAGGAGCTTGATAAAAAGATCGGATCACATGTGGAATGTATTTTGCATTTTGCAATTGCATGATCTGTTTGTATTTGCCTTCTGATCAATATGCTGACATAATACATTCATACTTGCATTTTGTTCACGATCATTGCATAATATATTTCAAACATTAAACGTTCCTTAGGAGGCTCACAAAAGCGATCCATTACATGGATATAAAAAAACTTGACACCATCTCGGCTTCCCCTCCTTGTAAAAGGAGGTTGGGAATGTACTTGCCTTTCAATCCGCCCGGCCGGATCAAAGATCCGACGGCAAAGGGCTTCAAGATGATGATTTGTTTCGTCACAGGCATTTCAGTCTTTAAATTGAGTACTTGTTATATATATATAAACACTCTTGCACACTCACGAGACAGTCGGAGATGAAATTATTTGGACGTGCGTGACACTGGATCAAGCCGGTTGTGGGAGCAGTAGTAGACGGAGTCGAACGTGCGATTGTGTGTGTGGGCTGGACAGAGAGCGGGTTGATCTGGCGTGCGACAGAGAGCTGCGTACGGGCCAGATTTAGGCCATGGCTTGTTGAAGCGTGTGCAGGCCGGGTTTGGAGGTGGGTCGATCGGGCTGGTTAGGTCACATGAGATGAGTGTAGCATGATGAAGACAGGCGCACACATGATCGTGCGTGGGTGTGCGTACGGGTTGGTGCTGCGGGTTGGTGTCGCGTGAAACGGGTTGAGCGGGATCGTGCGAGGTGTCTTCCTTTGGCTTCATGTGTTTATGTGCGGCACAGAGAGATGAGAGAGAGTGTTGAATGATTGTGGGCCATATCAAAGTTGACAACCCAAATAAGGCTTCCTCCCTTCTACACACAACTAGCCATTAGTGGGATCCACAAGATAAACATTCTTGGTACGAAAATTTGAGGACACGGATTTAATGTTTTAATCATTGGATCGATCCTCTTATGTCCCTTAGATTACAATCTGTGTGCCTCCTCTTCCTCTCCTAGCTACCAACCCCTCTTGAGGATTTTTTTTTTTGTAATTGCTTTGATTTATTTCTATTGCAAGATTTTTGGAGTAGTCTATATACTTCGTCCAGAATCAAGTAATAAAATTAAAATTAGCTTTTAAACTTTTTCTGCTTTTCTATAGTATTGAATGCTCATTTTGTTCTTAATGGATGTGATTACAATTGCAACAAAAGATACTTTTACCAAAACCAACTATAGCTTCTCCAATCTTGCTCTATCTTTTATTCTGTGCTCAATCTCATATAACCCATCTTATTAAAAGCTACACGTCCATTTAAGTCTCCAACAAAGGTTGCCTTTTCTTTATCAAGTATTTGTTTTAATAGTTAATCCATTTATTTGACCAAATGTTATTTTTTAATTTTCTTATTTAAAAGCTACAAGTCCATTTGTGGATTATGAGCACTAACACGGTAATAGCATCCTCACCTATTATTAAAATAATTTGATCCGATAGATTCCAAAGCTAAAAAAAAAATATAAAAATTATGTAACTTTCTATGTGTTGCTGTTTTACGTGTGCTGTATTTTGTTTACTCGGACTTTCTTATGAACCCTTCATTTATAATTCAAAGTAGGTTTACTAACTTTGCTTTTCTTACAAGTTAAGCAACTAGAATTTTTAAAATTAGTATTCTTTTCCATGGTATTTATTTGCCACCTTGAATTCTTACCATGGCATCTATTTTGTTTTCTTTGTAGGGCTAATCCTCAAAGGATTGATAGTTCATCCTCTAATAGGCGTATTACATTTACTTATGAACAGGTATGCTAGAAAATACCAAGTTTCATAATGTGGACAATTGATTATGGATAGAGATGTTTCTCATTTTTTTTAGTGCTACATTGTCGTATTAGACAAATTCATATTTATTTTATTTTATTTTTTTAATTGTAAGATTTGTGCTACAGTTCTACTTATATGGTTCAATTTAGCATGTAAAGTTCCTCTGCTCTTTTTATTTTTTATTTTTATGGACTATTGCTCCAACTTCCGTGGTTCTCTTTTAATTGTCTTAGTTGCATATTTTTATCCTATATGTGGATGCAGATGTACCTATTAGCTCCTTTCCGTTCATGTAATTTAACTACTAAGTATATGCTGTAGACAACATTTTTGTATGCCGTTTCTTTCATACTTCATCTCTCTTTTCCTTTTTTTCTTTGGTTTATTTTGTGAAGTACAAGGAATGTTAATAAAGTACAAGGAATGTTATATTGTCTTATCTAAAATATATTTTAGAGTGAATGACGGAAATAGTCTTTATGCTATTTAGGTGTGTCCATTTTTGTCCCAATTATTTCTTATTATTCAATTTTGTCCTTCAACTTATCAAAATTTAAACTTTTAAATCCTTTCATCATCTTATTCTTTAGGAATTGATGGAAGCTGGTTATGTGAGTCTTTTTGTGAAGGCAAATTAGATCTTTCATGATGAAAAATGCCATATAAAGCCCTTATAATGACTAGAGATCCTCTACAATATTGAGCAAACCAATGAATAATGATGAGTGTGACGCCTATATTGACGAGAGAGTTGTAGAATAGTGGTGAGAGCTTGTAATTATCTACGGCGGCAAGCTAGGACATCTCTTTTTTCTTATTGGCATCCATTTTACATCCTTTTTCTTTTATTCTCTAAAGAGTTTTGTTTCCATGCACATCAAAGTTTTGCCTTATATCTTATTTCTCTTGTTCCTTTTTCCATAGGATTTCAACCAATTACAATCAAGAAACAAATTCTCTATGATTGGAGCAGCCTTTGATGAGTTGTAGTGAGGGAGCCTTCAACTCTTTATTGAGTTATAGGCTCTACCTACTCTACTCCCTTATATAGAGGATAGGGCTTTCGATTGTTATTGGCTTAACCCTATTGAGTCTACTTTTTGTATGCATATGCTCGAGCTTTAGACAAGGCCAAACAATATTAGCTAGGCCAAGACTAAAGAAATATTGACCAGAAAAATATGATGAGCATGATGGTATTGTGTGTATGGACTATAATGATGATGAAAATGACTGAAAAGGATGAGCCCTATGATTGAGATGGATAACTATAATTTTGAAATATGCATATTTTTTAGCACTCAGGAGTTGAAAAAAGCCATTCAAAATTTGTCGTTTTGAGGGGTAAAACTGTTAAATTATTGAAATATGAGAGAAGGTGCAGGGCAATATGTATGAATCTTAAACCATTCATTCTTATATTTGCTTTCAAGCATTTGGGAGGTGACTCATGGTAGATTAGATTATTCCAAGAGCATTATTGTTTATCAATTTTTCATAATATGATTATAAATTTATAAGTCATTGCTAAGGACTTATTATGAAGATTAGAGCAAATCCAAAGTTGATGTACAAGGTTTTATGAAGGAATTGATTAATGGATTGAAACTTTTATGTGGCCATCACACAAACAAAACTAAAAAAAATGAACTTAAAATGGTTCGTTTAAGACGATCAATTTATATAGATATGTGATTACTACCTTGAAATTGCGATGTTCAATATATTATACATAGTATCTTTACAAACTAGTAAAGACTCATACTTGGATTATATGAAAGTGTCTACTTGGCTACCTGTATTTTTCACCATGCTTTAAGGTAGAATGTATGTTAAAGCTTAAGTTCTTAATGGTCCTTTTGAGCTAGATGGAATGACCGAGAAGGGTGGAGAAGGCTTTTCGGAAGAATGGATGAGTTCTTTGTACAAGTTGCTGAGAAGATTGAGTTCCAAGGAGAAGTCTTTAAGAATAGCGACTTACTGATATGAGAGGAGATTAGTCAATGGCTGACTAGGGAAGGTTGGGAGCAATTTCCATAAGTCATTGAGATTAGACTTCGCTGGAGAAGTTATTGAGAAGAGTGTTTCTAGTGATGAATTTTAGAGGGATGACTTCCTTTGGAAAGTTGTCAACAAGAGGTATTTTTGAATTGTCATCTAAAGGGATGATTCTTGGGAAGAGATAATTTTAACTATTGCCCAATTGGAATTGGATGCTGAGAAGCGGTGCCTTTTGAGAATAAGTCGTCGAAAAGAGGGGCTCTCAAAATGAAGCATTGACAAAGTGATGAGAATGTTATAATTCGGTTGAGATCACTCAGATGGCCTCGAGAGGTTTAAATTCCAACTAGATAGAGTTGTGAGGCTTGTAGGTTGTATCAATTGGTGTTGAGTAACCCAAAAGGTGAGGTGACATGGGTCATTTTGGGAGAGATTCAGGTAAGTAATTCTCCTTGTCAGCCTTGAGAATATCTTGAGCCATGCAAGGACTCTTCCATGGGAGGGTCTATTAAGGTCTCGGTGGCTTTATAGAGGGTCATGATGCCTAATGGGAACCTAAGGTCAAGTATTGGGTTACTCATGAGAGAGTACTCTTTGTTACTTTTATTTAAAATTTGGGTCAAAATTTGCTATTGTGGCAAACCCTCATTGTTAATTATATTTTTCACTTATGAGAGAGTACTCTTTATTATTATTTTTTTGAAAATATGTATATTGCATTAAAATTGAAAAGAAGTACAAAAGAGCTAAGTGATAGAAAATTTATCACAATCCTCCCTAAACATCTCTAGAAATGACGGTGGAAGATTATTGAAAAAAAGAAACATCCCAATGGAAAATTTCAAAAACAACTAAGGAGGCACAATAATCAACCAACTTATTACAATGCCTACTAATAAAATGAAAAATCACTTGATTGAACTCCCTAAGAAAGGATAAATCTTCCTTCAAGTTTTCCAAATTTTGACATTTGATTTCCTTCATTGAGCTCTGACACATCTTCATAATGTTCAAATTATAAACTTTAATGATGATACCTTGCGTATTATACATCCATCCTTGCAATACATCTCTGATTGCAATAACAGCTAGCAGCTCAAGTTGAGCAATGCCCCAATGAAACAATTTTTTCCCAAAAGCTAGCAAAAATCTGCCTTTGTGATCCCTTATAACACCTTTTATTTCGGTATTATTTGGCTGCATCTACATTAATTTTTATCCAACCAGGAGATGGGGGGTGCCAATAATTTTGATTCAGCTATAGAAGCTGTTTAGCATCTCAGGATTCTTTAATTGGATTTAAATGAGGCTGCAAAGTAGAAGCAACAACTTCAGCAACTTATTTACTAAGTATTTAAACATCTACAAAGTAGAGTACTCTTTATTAAGGAGGTTATTTATCCTCAAAATTTAGGATCTTATTTACTAGTTATATTTGATATGAATTTAATTGAGTGAGGAATATTTGGGGTAAATGTAGGTAAATTTAATGAAGATCTCTTGTTTTTATCATCCTAGTTGCAACATCAAAGGACTATAAGCCATATCGTTTAGGGAGTCTGATTAACAGTCATGATTACATGATCTCGGGTATCCTAAGAAGAGTGGGGTGAAAATGTGTGTTAAGAATAGGCTTTTGCTATTCACACCGACTTGTTTATTGACAAAGGGCTTACCGCGCTAGTTTCTTTGATAGTTTTGCCATACAAAGCATTTCCACTTGTAGTTATATGTATTGAACTTGATCGACAAGTGCCTAAGAGAATGACATGGTTAACAAACATTAGTCTTAGTTTGACTCAAAGGCGTGTATTTGTGACACATATATTTTTTTTATTTTTGGACTTATTACAATAGGAGATGAGCTAAATTTAAGTTGAGATGTGGCTTACATCCATTGGAAGAACTAAGTTTTGATTTAATAGTCTATTTAAATTGATCACGATGGGGCTTACAATTGTTAAAAGACCCAATTTTTAATTTAATGAGTTTATTGAATTTGAGTCAACCCAATATGATTGGGATGTGCGTTAGTTCCATTGGAAGGCTCATTATGTCATTTTGTTTTTTATTTTTGTTTGATGTTTATGATTAACTTGATTTGAAATATGAGACTTACTGCTCTATTTGCAAGTTTCCCAAAGGGGTTGTGTTTATGATCAAAATTAAGGTTATTATTTAGTAGTTATATTGATACCAATTTAGTTGACGAATCAGTGGGGTAATGTAGGTAAATTTATCGAGGTACCATTGGTTTTATCATCCTAGGTATACTAGTGGACCCAGTCTGCTAACATCAAAGGGCTGTAAGCCATAACTTTTAGGGAGCTTGATTAAATGTCATGGTTGCCTCTTATTAGGTGTGGAAATGTGTATTAACGATAGGCTTTTGCTATTGGCACCGACTTGTTTAATGACAAAAGGCATATTATACAGTTTCTTTGAATTGTTCAGCTGCACAAAGCTTGATCGCTTGTAGTTATATGTATTGAACCTGATCAACAAGTGCCCAGAAGAATGACATGACTGTCAAATGTCCATAATTATAGAATTACTCTACGGCATGTGTTTGTGAGACATATAAGATTTTATTCTTGGGCTTGTTAGCTTAAGAGATGAATCAAATTTAAGTTGAGATGTGGCTTATATCCATTGGAAGAACTAAGCTTTAATTTAATAGGTTTGTTGGTTTTTGTTGATCTAAATTGATCAAGATGAGGCTTACAATTGTTAGAAGGCCCAATTTTTAATTAATGACTTTATTGATTTTGAGTTAATCCAAATTGATTAGGAGGTGGGTTAGTTCTTTTGGAAGGTTCATTTTTCTATTTAGTTTTTTATTTGTGTTTGATATTTATAATTAACTTTATTTTTAATATGAGGCTTACTGCTCTATTTTCAAGTTAACAGTGAATGCATTTGAGTTATGATCTCGGGGGTATTATGGTAATGGTGATTTGTTATCCTTGAGATGACATTTTAGTCTCATAGGATAGTTACCTAAGATTTTCTATGACAATTATGTCAAGTGCAGGATCATTCAAAAGCTTAAAGTATATCAACACCTTGTTTGTAAATATATTATAGGGAACTCAGGTAGGTCTTCTTTTTTAATATTAAGTAGATTTTCTTTTATAGTTTATTTTAGTTCACTAAACTGTTAAAATCCTTGGTAGCAAGGCCATTATTGTATGGATCTATTTATAACCATATTATAATTTAACTTAAATTGTGTGGTCTCATAATTTAGTTTGACAAGCAAAATAAAACGATGACTTGCATTTGCCTACATTAGATAAATGGATAAGAGGAACATACTCATGATACCATTTATGCATCTGGAATATAGGGTAGTGATTGATTCATAAGGTTATTAATTAAACGAATTAATGCTTCAAAAATTTTCCTCTCTTCATTAAATCTTATGTGCTAGCTATTTCACATGGCATTCCAATAGTGGATTATATTGTAGGATCCTTTGAATTCTTTATTCAAAATTTTTTGGACTTTTGTAGGTTATGACCCTTTTAAGTTTGGTTGCAATAAATCAGAAAATTCGTGTTTGGATCTTTTGATAGTTTATATCATGGTCAAAGTTTCAAAAGACATTAGATTATAGTGAGAACTACTTAGAGATTTCACCCTCTTTTTACTAGAATTTTATATCTAATTCTAGGTTTTTTATAAATACAAACCCTTATGATTATTACCCTCCCGATGACGTGAGAAAACTTTAAATTAAAGCTAGTTGATGGGCGCTAATCGCTTAACGTATGATAACATCAATCTTGGTTTTATTATTGAGAAAAGTTTACCACTGTTAGCTCAAATCTAATGCTGGGGCAATGATAACAAATTTGTAGATTTTTCGCTCGTGCTTGCGAACTTAACGTCACCACCTCACGCTCAAGTAAATTTTTGATTTGTTCTCATGCCATGACCCAAGCAATTTGGGTGTTTATCCCAGTTATCTCTTATGTTACAGATATGTTGGCATGGTCTATTCCATAATAGGCAAAGACTTGGTAATTTTGATTTTGGTCGAGGCGTTTTAAAGCCTTTTCATATGACATTGCATTTATCATCTGTCGTTTTCACCAGCTTTGATCGGATTAACTTCAGAATATTTGTCGAGGCCAACATAGATCCTTATATTATGAAATTTATTGTTATTGTTTTTTCAAACTTTTAATCTCACTATTATACATTGTGAAAGCTGATGTTGTATTATTTTAATTGGGCCAAGTTGTTGTTTTGATGTTTTTTCTTGTTTAAGCTTGGAATCCCATATTATTTCACATATTTTAATATTTGAAACTTCCAATATTTTTGTATTTTTAATAATGAGTTTGAATGAAATACATGGCAAGTGACGTGGCAAATATTTTGAGGACCTAGCAAGACTTTTTATGATTGATTGTTATTTTAGGGCTATAATGATGCATCTTATCTTCTCCAAAGAACTAAGAGAAAACTTGAAATGTCAAACTCTTGTCATTGATTTTCTACTCATAATTGGATTTTGAAGGCACAAGCAACATTAAAAAGTGATGGTAGTTGTTTTTCAACACAGAGGCCTATAAAATTACTATAGAGAGCCAAAGGTGTTCGTAGAGGTGAAGTTGCAAATGGACATCTCATATTTTTAGATTTGTTCTATGGAGTTAATAAAAGCATGGCTCGGCAGATGTCATAGTGGAGCAAGGCATGATTTATGATTTAAGAAAGGCTATAAACCTCACTTGAATAGCTACCATAATGGGGTGAGGAACGATTTATGTTGTTGTAGTTCGAGAGAGAGAATCTTACAAGGCTACATCTGACACACTTGCACAAGTTGGTATCTTATAGAGACTATAATTGGTATGTTTATATGGAAGAGGTGAGGACCTCAATTTTTTAGGAAGTTGGACTCAAGTGTGAGTGTGATTGCTGGGGCAGGATTTTACATCGGGTGAGGGCATGAGGCTTCAAAAATGAGCGAAGCAAGAGAAGATTGTCAAGCTATAGGCAATAATGGGAGGTGAGGGCATGAGAGAAATCGGGTTGAGTTTTTGGGCTGGGAGAAATGTCAATGATGAAGAGATTCGAATGAGCAGTTAGTTGTTGTTTGACGTGCGTGTAGGATCTTTCTAGAACATAGATAGAGTGCCGAGGTTTTGGCTAATGAGATAGAAGAAATAGGGAAGAGGAATAGTGTTAAGGATTTCGAGGTTGGAGAAATAGGAAAAACAAAGAGAGGTCTCACGAGTTCTAGTCTTGGTAAAGCTTATATAAAAATTATTCATCGTTTTTCAAAGATCAAAGAAAAATGCATGTTATTCATTCGAGAGACTTACTATATCGTGTAGTGCAAATCTTCCCGTATATCTCCATATTAAAACTATGTTTAGTGGCTTTGAGGCTCCTTTTTTATCCTTTACTCATTGTATAAGATCTTTCTATAGAAAAACTTTATGCCATTCTTGTTCACTGACTTTGTTGACACAGTTTCCTAGCTTCTTCGCCACTTTATATTATTGTGGGTTCCATCATCACTATTCGTTGAGGGCCACTCTAAGTGCTGCTTGTCTCTTGATTTGTGATTGCTCGATGCCAAATGAAAAGTGGAAAAGAGAAGAAGGCCATGAGATTGAAGTTCCAATTAGAAATGAGACTCTTAGGAGAATAGGGACGATATACACATATATATACATACATATACACATACACATACATATATACATATATGCATATTCATATACATATACATGTGCATATATGCGATGCTAGAATTTCATTGGCTATCTCGCATTATTCTTCAACTCTCCGGTCACTATAAAGGATCTCAACTCTCAACATTATAAAGGATTTATCCTCATTATAGAGGATTCCGAGGACATTTTTTAGCTTGAGAGCTTAAAATTTTCCTCAATCGAATGTTGTCACAATTGGTTTCCCTCAAATCTACTAGCAATTGCTGAGATCAAAGATAAAAAAGGTTAGGACATGGTAAATTGAGGAACTGAATTGGACATCATTTGAGACTAAAATTGACACAGTCTAGGACTAAAATGGGAACACCTATATAATTTAGGCTATATTATGAGCTTTTTTTATGTTTTTATCCTAACAATATCTGTTGTTTTCCAGTGCATGATGTTTATGTACCATTATCCTGATATATGGTATGACTATGCCACATGGCTTTCAAAGAATACTTCTCTAGATTCTGCGGCCAAAGTTTTCCAACGTGCCTTGAAGGCCCTTCCTGGTAACTTACATTCATTTTGGTTATTGAAATTATTAAGATTGATGTGTATGTTTCACTGATTTATTTTCCTGTAAGTACATAATCCTTTTTCACGCATTGGTATTTATTCTCTGAATTTTTTTTTAGTTAATAGCAGACATCGATAGGATTTTTCTTTCTTTAAAGTATTAATCATAAATTATGATTGGATGCCATAGTTTGTGTTTTCATGCAGTTGTTTTATATTTTCTAGTCTTTTCTTTATGTTATTTTTTTATTATGGGAAATTCAGTTAATGAAAAAGGGCTTGGAAAGCTTAAATCAATGGCCACCATTTAGGTATTATTTATGATTTCACCCTTGCTCTTTTCTATAAATAATTATGCTAATGTTTGTTGGATTATGATGAATAAAAATGAGTACTTGCTCGGGTATATGCCACTAACTATAGGCTTTGTGCCTCTTGTTGAATTTATGGTAGATCCATAAATTTTTTATCATCCTTCCAAATTGTGTGCGTGGAGTTGCTTTTTCCTTACCATGGTTTTACATGGTCGTTGCTACCTCGGGTTCTTTATCCCTGTAGCTCAACTAGTTGCTTCTCTTCTCCTTCTTTTAACACAAGGCACTCATCAAGTTGTTAATAGCCCATTGAACACTATTTATAAGAGCATTGCTTTATTTCTAAGCTAATTGAGTATGAATTATATAAATTGTAGGGGCTAAAATTTAGCTGCATTATTCCCATTGAACACTATTTATAAGAGCATTGCTTTATTTCTAAGCTAATTGAGTATGAATTATATAAATTGTAGGGGCTAAAATTTAGCTGCATTATTTAATTACAATGGAATAGCTCAGGAGTTGATGAGGTGGTAACAATAATCACATGGATCAATGACATGGCAATTGACCACACAAAAAATGAGAGTGAATGAATGTTGAGTTGGCAGGAGGCGAAGAGTTTGGCATGAGATAACTGGTGCAGCTGATAGGTTGGGCGATCAACTAAGGCGGCATCATGGGAGTGGGCTATTGGCAGGGTAGATTGTTGGAAGAAATCTAGGGGCATGATTTTAGAGCTACATTCAACACTCTCCCATTGAATTTGATAAGTATATTAAAGTTGACTGATCAAATACGTTGAAAATGGTTAGCGAAAGATGCAACATCGCCTTAATCGGTCTCGAAACGCATTGAATATTAAGAATAACTTCTGCTCATAAAGAACGAATGTCTTGTAAAACCTGAAAATGTCGATCTTAAACATAGCACAAATTTTGATGCACCGCGATAAAATTAGGTAAATTTTCAAATTTGTTGGAATTTGACTCAATCAATTTTATAAAATTCTATGCAAAATTTATAGCGATTTGGTATAAAGAACTTATACTTAATTTCGCACGAATTTAAAGTTAAAAATCGATGAAGATTAGTTAAGGGTAAATTACGTAATAGGCCTCTTAACTCTTAAGAGGAATTATGAAAGTTAGGGCACATGCGTCAATTGTCATTTCCTTCTTCCCCCACCGCCCAAATAGGCTTAAAGGGACCGAAAGTTTCAATCCCTTCATTTCTTTTGATTGGCCGAATGCAAGAGAGCGACGGGCAAGGGTAGAGGCGACGGGAGCAACGCGGCGGCGGCGGTTTCTGACGAAGCTTCTTGGGAGAAATTGAAGAGGGAAGTTAAGGAAAGTCTATGGTATGTTCTTAATCAAGAAAATTTTTAATTTTCCCATAGATTTCTTGAGTTGAAAATCTTGTTTTTTTTAAAACTTAAAATTTTTGGGAAAAACATGTTAGGGAAGGATGTAGGAATGATTTTAAACATAAAATTTAAGTTTTCCCAAATTATTTTAAAGATTTCATAATTAGGGTTTTTCTGATTTTTATTTTCTATGAAAATTTCTTAATGAATATTATTTCTAATGGTCTTAGGGAAGTTTTTAAGGGTAGGAATTAGGGTTTTATAAATTATTATTTTTCCTAATTTCTAATTAAGTTAAATTTGAAAATAGAAAAGTCCTAGTTATTAATTAAATGATTGAGAAGATTTGACATTGCTAATATAAAGAGATTTATGAAAATTTGGTTTCCAAATTTAGGGCTTTTAAATCCTAAAATTTTTATTTTTAATTATTAATTAGGTTAATGAAAATATTTTAACTTGCAAATGTATTGAAATTAGTGAAATTCATGTTTCCAAAATTATGATTTTTGGATAAAACCAAAAATAAAAGTTATTTTAAATTAATTTAGGAATTGGTGAAGGTTTAATTTGGTAAATTATGGATTTAGACAAAAATTATGGATTTTTAAAATTAGTGATTATTTAAATCCGAAAATAATAATATTAAAATTTATAAATGAAAATAAAATTTGATTATTTATCGGGTAATAAAAATTTACTTAGATATTGAAATTAGAGACAGAGAGACTAGGGTATATTTAGAAGAGAAGAAGAACTGAGTTTGAAATTATTAAGTTAAATTATGAATGAGAAATTATTTCATAGAGGTGATAATTTTTGACCTCGAAGAAAGGAGTACGAGTGAAGAAATCAAATCCTTTGAATCAAAGTAAGTACTTATGGTTCTTTATTACACTGATAGTTTTGTTTCTCTCCAATTAAATGTTTTGAAAGTCAAAGCATGTTTATGAAATCTTTATTGTTTATTAGATTATGATTTATATCTCTCATACCAAATGATTGATCACTCCGAGTTAAATAAAAATTTTCATATTGCATTTCATGACATTATCATATAAAGTTCATATATTATTATAATGAAATGACTAGATATATGTAATTGCATGTGCATATTGAATTGATGGAGTCCACCTCCTTATGGTGCTGACTGGGGACGCAATGTACCCGTATATGTTAATGATAAAGGAAAAGGAAATGGTAAAGAAAAAAGGAGTACTTTCATTGGTACTAAATTAGACGGTGACTCCTGTGATTGTTGTATATCTTATAATAAATGAGAATGATATGAATATAGTTATGACAAATGCAAATTGAATATGATATGATATGCATTTATGAATTCTGCATAACATTATGCATTGAAAGATATGATGAAATAAATGATATGATTATATGAAATGAAGATTTAAGTTATGTAATAAAAGAGATTATGCATTTTGCTTATACTACCATGAGTTACTGTAGTTTAGAAACATGTGTTACTCGCTAAGCTGTGGCTTACTGTTGTTGCTCAAACATTTTTTTCAGGTGGAACCTAATAAAATCAAAATGAGAAGAAGTGGAAATGTATATTGTAGACGTAATGCACCCAACGATAGCCTGTTTAATATATTGGAGATAGATTTAGTGGCTCTTTCAGTATATTGGAGATAGATTTAGTAATAAAAAAAATTTAATCTACCGTTCGACCGTCTGTTCCTGCCTCATTAATTTGAGCCCCGGGGCTGGGTCGTGACATGTCCAATCGAGAATATCACTAAGATTCATTCTAAAATAATTTTCTATCAGCATGGACGTGATATTTGTCCTTTAACTGATGTCTTGGCCCAACAGCTCCTTAAAATCCATAGCTTGGTCCAATAGCTCTACATGATAAACGGTTATGACTGGTCCTCTAATCGGTGACTTGGCCCAATGGCTCCACAAAGAACTCGTGGTCTTATCGAATGGCCCCTTGTAGTAACTGATCATGATCGAGGCCCTCTGATATGGTGGTTTGGTCCAATTGCTCCACTATATTATGGTCACGATCAAGACCTTCATGTTCCCAAATGATTAATGCCTTTGCTTAATGAATCATATGATATAATCGACAGGGCAGTAATCCCTCTATTAGCTACAGTTGATTTGAATTTGTCCTTTAGACAACATCTACCTCAGGTCTATAAAGTACCCTTTGTACGTAGCAACCCATAGTTGCCGACAAAGATTCTATTGATCATGTTGGGTTGACTATCTTCCCTAACTAAGTAGATTAGGGTCCGTGACAATCCTGGAGGGTCGTCATCATTCCCCCACCATTCACTTTAAGAAGCAGCGATGAATTATAATTTTAAATTCTAAAATTATTGCTATTACATGCCATGTATTTAGTGCATTTTTAATGACTAGCCTTAACAACAGTCTTCTCTCGTTATCGGGAGGGGTAATTAATTTTAGGGGTTTATGCCTCTAGGAAATCAGAACTCAGATCTTAAAGTCCTCGTTAACGAGGGCAAAATTTATGAATAATACTTTTTCTCTATCTAATATGACTTTCAAAAAATTATGTTGGAACATAATTAAGTAAATTCTCCCCAAATATATACAGAGAGGCTTGGACCCCAAAAGCTCAAATTTTCGGAGCTAGCAATGCATCATCAATTGAGAGCCAAGGATTAGGAACTGAGAAGATGGCTTAGATGAATGCGATGATTTAATTGATTTTGAAGAACATCGTTGCATGTGATACTCCTATCGCTCCCATTAAAAAAAATGCCACAAGCAACATCCTAATTGTTCCACTAACAAACTCAGTACCCCCGAAGCTTTTGAAAGTGTTAAGTGCTCCTGATGTGAGAAATGGATCAAATCTTATTGTCTCAGTCTGTGCATCAAAATATTCTAAGTATATTTGAGCTTGTGACAGTTGCTCATCTTGAAACTCTCATTACTAAGAAAGTCAAGGCCATTATAACATCGGTGGAAATAGAGAAATTGGTGAGCAAAGGTCGCCCGTATCTTGTCGAGTACTACCATATGTCATATTCAAAGAGTTATTCGGTATTGAAAGTTAATACATATAATGACAATGGTAATCCTAAATAATACTTGGCCTAGTTCAAAGTGACTTGTGATAATATTGGAGTTTTTGATTCTCTAATCTTCCATCAATTTGTTAGTTGTCTAAACTCGACTTATTTTTAATGGTATGATGAACCCCCAATGATTCTGTGAAGATATTTGTGGAATTAGAAATTATTTTCGTGAAGAGATTCGCCCTTAAAAGGTGAAGAAGGGAGGAGCTTGTGATTGAGTGTGTAGGTCGCTGACGCAATATAAGCATGAAATACGAATAAAATGAAGAGAAACGTGATGTTCAACTATTAATGGGGAGCATCGATTATATGATACCATTTTTATGCATGACCTCCATAACTACATTTCATGAGCTATTGGGCAAGGTGATGAAGTTTGAGAGATTGAAGTTGTTCAAGTTTGAAGACCATTCATGCTAATTTAAAAGGATAAAGCTCCGCATAGTAGTTAGAATGAAGTACGATCCACTTCTTTCAAGGTTAATAAGGGAAAGTAGGTAGCCTATAATGTTGGTGAGGAAAAGCAACATGCTTACAAAGATGATAGCTGAAAATAACCTGTCAACTCTAAACCTTAGTCAAAATTGGTGTCGGGAAAAATGATAAACCTCGATCTTTCCTTGTCAAAGGAGAGATTCAAAATAAATAGTAGGGAATGATTGAATATTCCTATCCCTCAAGAAGAAAATGAATGAATAAATAATTATGTTCCAAGAATCCAAAAGACTTGTAGAGATATCAAATTGGCAACCTTAATTATTATCCATATCACAGAGTAATTGGCTATCCCATTGAAGATTTTCACATCTTCAAAGACTGTCTCTAAAGAAAATTCAAAAAATGAGAATTCTCGCAGTCAAGTAATTGCAATATTTGTTGGTAAGAAATCAAGTCAATTAATAATACCCTATGTTGCACCGATACGGATACGGCGATACGGATACGACACGATACGGATACAGGACACGCCAATTCTTAAAAATACAGGATACGGATACGGCGCGGATACGACATTATAATATATAAATAATACATAAAAATTAAGAAAGTAATCAAAGTGTAATATTTGAAATGACAAAAAAATTGAAATAAAAGTAAGCATTAAATATTTAAATGTCTAGTACATCAACAAAAACAAGAAGATAAATTGTCCAGCACATGAAATTTCAACTATTCAATAGAAGGAATGATAGGATTAGCTTCTTCAGTGGTTTGTCTTTGAGTTTCTATATCATCTTCAATAAATATCATAGCTTCTAATTCAGGCTCATCAAGTGAAAGATTAGCAATTTCTATCATTCTTGTTGCCTCACCATGCATCTCAATGCGCACTGATAAGCTTAAGAAGCCTTTTCCAGTTTTCATATGCTATCCTGATAATTTAATTATTTACATGTAAAATTTACTTAATTCCCTTCGATGATATTTTGTCCCTTTTTGCCTCAGCTATTTGTTATGGCTTATGTATCTTCTTTATAGATTTCATAATAAATCACTTCCCATGGACATTATAGTTTAAATCATTCATTGTGTTCTTTCCAAGTTCTGATAGTGTAGATTAATTTGCAATTGGCTTTGATAGATTCTGCCCCTTTAAAGTATGCTTATGCGGAACTGGAAGAGTCTCGTGGAGCAATTCAGGTCTTAATTAGTTGTGCTTTATGCGCAAGTGGTTCAGTTTTCAAAAGGTTAAACTTTGTTGTTCCCTCTTCTTATAGCCCGCCAAGAAAATTTATGAAAGTCTTATTGATAACAATGCTAGTGTCACATCACTTGCACATATTCAGGCAAGCGGTTTCTGTTTCTTTTAACCCTTCGCTGTATTTTGAAATATTTTCATTTTGTTTTTCACTGAGATCTTTCTACCTGTTCCAGTTCATTAAGTTTTTAAGGAGAACAGAAGGAATTGAAGTTGCTCGCAAATATTTCCTAGATGCTCAGAAGCTCTCAAACTGTACTTATCATGTATTTGTTGCGTATGCTATGATGGCATTTTGTCTTGACAAAGATGTAAAGGTTGGACATTTCTTCAACCGTTCTAACGTGTTGCAAACCATTTAACTTTGGTTTATAAATTCGACAAACTGATTATTATAATCATTCTTTCTACTCTTGTGCTTTTGTTCTAAACATATGGTGTTACATAGGCTTGTCCGGTTTTCAGTTTACTACAAAGAACTTGATAATTTATCAGAACTTGTTCAGATTTCAAATAGGTGCTTGCACATTATATATTAGATTTCTTTACATATTTTATATTCTATTTTTCATAGTACTGATACTGAGCAGATTTGTGATGATCTCATGACCAAAACATGAAAAAATCAGATATTAGTCCATTAGGTTTTGATGGTGCTGCATATGATGTATTAGTAAGGTCTATTGTATTGGAAAGTGTTATATTATGGAGACATGGTTTTATATTCTCATAATTTCAGATATTCTTATTTTTATTTGTTCGACTTTTTTATCCTTTTGCATGCCTATATATAGGCCCACGTATTTAGTTAATAATACATTAAATGGATTTTGTTCTAATATGATATCCAAGCCAGGTTGGCCTTGCCCTAGACCACTACCCCAATCTCTCAGCCCAAGCTTGTGTGCATGCTCGACTCCATGACTTCCTATGCTTGTGCACAACATGCTTCACTTTGTGCGCTCACTTTTGTTTCGCATATTGTGCTAGCAGGCATGCTTTGCCTTGTGCACTTCTTCACATGCTGCGTGCTCACTTGCTCGTCGTGCATCAAGTCTGCACCTATGCCAATAACCACACAATTACTTGCTAGTTGTGCTAGCTTCCCTTGTCGCATCTACTCTGCCGCCCTCACTCATGCTAGCTGCAGTTGCTAGCATGCCCTCAAAGGTAATTATTCTCCTTTAGGGCATGTCACCACCATGACTTCCATAGTGTATGTGCTCGAGGATTTAATTTTGCTTGTATCCTGTTCTCTCTCTCTCCCAAAATATGTCATGGCTTCTCTCTCCTAGTTCAGTCAATGAAAACCCTCTTCTACTAGCGGTAAGAGTATAAAATTTACTGGTACCAACCTCCTTTTATGGTCAAGGGCATTTCTCTTTCTTGTCGGTTTATGAAACTTCATTTTCTTGATGCTTCTTCTCTAGATACCAATAACATTGTCAAATTCTCCAAGTGGAAAGTGTCCATTATGCTCTTCTTAGTTGGTTACTTAACAGTCTTGAATCACTTGCTGCTTTAGTTATTATTATTATTATTTTTTTTTAATTATTATGTTTCAAGGTTTTGTTAAAAGATGTGGGATTTTCTTTTATACATAGACCTTTTAGGGAAGTAATATCTTATTTGTCTTTACACTTAATACTTAAATATTTTTTTTTTCATAAGCAAATTGCCATTTTGATCTCAGAGTTTTATAGCTCACTCTAAAAGAAATGGGATGAGTTATGTTAATATTGCCCCTTCACCACTGATCCTACTATTCTAGAAGTAGAATGAAAAGTTTCTTGTCATCAAACTTATCTTTAGCTTGCATCCTTCTCTACAGGTGTAAAGGCTTAATTGATAGCTAATTCTATAGCCTCTTACATTTTTTATGATGTGCTTTCCTGAGTTCTCCACATCACAGAGCTATCTACTTTTTCACCTTTCACTTTTAATCAATTTGCCTTAGCCACTGGTTTTAGGGGTGTTAAGGGAATCATGATGGCTATAGCCTCTTACTTTTTTATGATGTGCTTTCCCACCACCCTTGTTACATCCACACCAACTATCTTCATGAACATTTTTGGGAGAAATTCAACTATCCTTACATTGATCTACAACCAGTTCAAACCTTGCCTACTTCTAATGCCTCGTCTTTTCTCTCTTAAGAAGGCCATGATCGACTGCTTCCACAGTCTTAATCATCTGTTTTAGCATCTCATGTTGTCTCTTCCTCTTGATCAACTATACCTTTCTCTATTGGTACGCCCTAGATTTTAAACTCTGGTGCCTTTTTTTCAAAATGATAAATAGCTACAAACCCTTCTATCTCACCACATATCCTCTCTTCCTCTTGTGATTGTTGCTAATGTTTCTTCATCTCCCGTCTTTGATAAAGGCATTATGAATTCTTTGAAAAATATGTATCCTTTTCTCTCTCTTAGATGTTTTGTATGTCTCATAATTTCTTGTTTATTTATTATCTATTAATTTCTTATAAATGCTGATCATAATTGTTTTCAACCTTTTATCCTTCTCGTTGTGTCTTTAAAGACCTGAGTTCAAAGAAGATGTTGGTGTAGGTGCTAATGCTGGTGGAGTCTACTACCTGACAATAGATGCTACTTTTACCCTCTCCACCATTATAACTCCTTTTTATTGGCATTGTTGGCTAGGTCATCCTTTTCTCAATAGACTTTGGAATTTTATTTTTGTTTCTTCATCTTTTCATAGATTTAATTGTATTGCCTATGAATTGGTTAATATGTGTGTCATTTCCTCTTACCAATGGTTGTCATC
Source organism: Dendrobium nobile (assembly GCA_022539455.1). Classification (NCBI taxonomy): domain Eukaryota; kingdom Viridiplantae; phylum Streptophyta; class Magnoliopsida; order Asparagales; family Orchidaceae; genus Dendrobium; species Dendrobium nobile. The sequence continues at coordinate 37,644,836 of CM039720.1, read as the reverse complement.
TTGTTCCTTTGAGTTAGTTCACTTAGACAGTTGTGATTATATTCACGCCCTTATTTATCTAAGATTTTGCTATTTTGTTACATTCATTGATGATTTTTGCAGGTTACTTACTTGAAAATGTTTCTTAGAATTTAACCAAATTAAAATCCTTAATTCAACTACATCATCCTGGTTTATAGGCTGGACTACTTTGAGCTGCGGGGCTAAGTGTCTTAAGGAGACATGATTCCTCGAGCCTACTATGACAACGCCCCGATCCGGTTGAGGAAAAATCTAAATTAACATTATTCTTAAAATCAACAACCAATTAATTTAATAAAAAATTATTAATTTATTAACTTCCAACCAATCAAATTAACTTAATCAAACTTGTTACTACTAGGTAACCCGAGCCTACGAGGCTATTAGTTTAGCCCTAAGGAAAGTGAAATAAATATCACGACCCTAGTATAAACAAAGGTGGTAACCATTCAACACTAGTTTAATTTTTCACTTTAATTAAATTTTTTGGTGCTAAGAATACTTGAATTTATGCAATCTCAACTTCACACATTTTGTTATGCTAATGCTATTACTTATTATACTTCATTTCTCTATCTTAACAAAATGGTGTTGGTGAATACAAAAACTTTCATCTTCTTGATGTTTCAAGGTTATTGATGTTTGACATGAATGGCCTCATTAGTTTAGGGAATATTATCTTGACGAGTTACAAGGTGTGGCAAGCACCGCCCCTTTGTGCTCCAAGTTGCGTATGTGGAGTTTCAACTCTAATTCAAAGACAGGGATTTAAATTGTCTTATGCATGCATTAATAACTTAGTTAATAGTCTAAATAATTAAAGTGCAAACTATGTATAGTTAAACAAATTTCACTCTAAATAGGCATTCAAATTCAAGCCATCGCATCGTCAGCCTTAGATCCGACCTGGAAAAATTTAAATTTGAGACATATCGCCATTGACCTTAGGTCTGGATGGAATGGTTTCAAATTAAGGCCTTTTGCCATCGACCTTAGGTCCAATCGGGAAGAAATTATTGGCAAGTGTCGCCTCAACCTCCCCGCTATGGGAGGGGATGCTTGGAGTCTGCCTAAATGCCTTAAGAGAGTAGGGAAATTCTCTATTGGAGCAATTTGAATTTTTATTAATCAATTGATTAATTTTCAATAAAAATTGATTAATGAAGATTAATTAATTAGTCAAAAAATTAATTAATTAAAATTAATCAATTAATTGAAAATTAATTAATTAATCGAAATTAATTGGTTGGTTAAAATTAATTAATTAAAATCATTTAATTAATCAAAATTAATGTTAGCTAGTTAATTAAAATTAATTAATCAAAATTAATTAATTTTAGTTAATTGATTAATTAATTATTTGAGAGAAAAATTAATCAATTGGTTAACTAAAAGTTTGAGAGCAAAAATTAAAATTTTAGAGCGAGAAAATTTAAAATAATTAATTTGTTAATTAAATTTTAATTAATTAAATTAATCAGTTAATTATTTAATGTTGAAAGAACCATTGTAATAGGTGAGGGTTTTGTTTAAATAATATAAAAAAGGAAAAGAAAGAACAATTTCCACTAATCAACATGTACAACTCATCACTGAAACTCTCAAACACTCTGCTCTCCAAATCCTGTACAAAACTCTCCAACTCTCAAACAACAAGATAAAAACAACTGCTTTGTTCTCCCAATCCTGTACAAAACTCTCCAACTCTCAAACACCAATACAAAAACAATACTCTGTGAACTCTCTAACTCAAACACAAAACTCACAAACTCTCAAACACTATAAATCCTTTAAACTCTGAATCAACGCGAGCTCCTACAACAAGAAAATAAAATTAATTAGCATCAAAATTAAATCATTATCAAAATAAATTGCTAAACAAGAAAAATAACAAGTGCTATGCTAAGCTAAAGACATAAAGTAGAACATGTTGCTGACAAAGTAACTACTAGTACAGTCGACAACACTGAAAAAAAAAAGAATAAAGTACTAGTGTCACACAACAACTACTGACTAGTAAGTATCGAGCTAGTAAACAACTGAAAAGTACAATCTAGTGTCAAGCTAACAAGCAATTGCTATTCACTCAAATAAATAAACAAAACCAATGGGTATCTTAATATAAAGGATTATGTTGTAAGATCCACTTTTAGGCAACTTTCAAAGGGAAGTTGTAAGACCTACCCAAATAATTAAATCCTTGGGTAGTCTTGCTATAGAGCTAGGTTGTTAGACCTATTAATGGGCAAATACTAAATATAGTCGTAAGTCTCACTCCAAATTAAACCTACATGCAACTTCTAAAGGAGTCGTAAGACCTGTAAACTAAAACAAATGGGCAACTTAGCTTATAGGGTTAATTTATAAGACTCGCTACCAGACAACTTCTAAGTGAAGTTGTAACTCGTATTTTAGGAATTTTTTTAAATAAATTTCAATAATCGTAATATCTAGATAGTCAAATTCAAATTAATGGGCAACCTTGCTTTAGAGCTAGGTTGTAAGACCCGCTAATGGGCAACTCCTAAATAGAGCCTTAAGTCCACTCCAAATTAAACCTACAGACAACTTTTAAGGGAGTTGTAAGACTTTTCAATCAAAATAAATGGACAGCTTAGCCTATAGGGCTAAGTTGTAAGACCCGCTACCGAGCAACATCTAAGTGAAATCTTAAGACCCACATTTTTAGAAAAAATGTTAATAAATTACAATAACCCTACAACTCAAACAATCAAATTCAAATTAACGGGCATCTTATCCTATAGGACTAGGTTGTGAGACTCACCCGTGGACTACTTATAATAGAGGCCATAAGATTCATTTTTCGGGCTACTTTCAATGAAAGTTGTAAGTCCCGACCCAAATTCAAACACCCAGACTACTTCTAGAAGAAGCCATAAGACCCACTTCATTTCAAAATTCTGAGTAACTACTAAACAATGTTTCAAATTTCAAACCAAACATACTTGTGGGTATTCTAATAGATGTAAACCCCAAAATCCAATAAAACTAAAATCCACATTTAACCACCTCAGTCTACTTGGGATCCTTGAGAGTAGGCAACCATGGCTGCTAATCAGATTCCCTGGACATTACGCTTAATGATTGTTACTGTTAGTAGACTGAAATTTATGGTATACCCGAGATGATGCAACCATGGATCTTGATCCGGTTTACCTCCATTTTCCTCCAAAATTGAGACTAAAACACTTAAAATTATTCATCCTTAATTGAGAGTTCTCCACAACTGAGAGAACTAGGCTCGGTGCCGTGGATTGGGTGGCACAGACAGAGTGGGTTCCACGGTGTTGAAGGTAGAGAGTAGTAGTTCAGAGGAATTCCAAGTGTTTTTTGTTTTGTTTTATCATCTTTTTATCAACATTGTTGAAGGGGAGTCGCGAGAGTAAAGTGTTGCCTCATTTGAGTGTCAACGGCTTGGCGTGAGGCCGGCTAGAAGAAGGCATTGGAGAAGCTTCGTAAAGAGATGCATCCCTTCGTTTCTCTTTCTTTCTATATTGTTTTTTAATTCTGCTTCTCTTTTTTTTTTTTAAAATTAGTCAACACGCTATTTGTCAAGAGTAATCTATATCATTCGTCTTGAATTTGTTCATGTAATTGCTTTGCAGCTTGCACACAATGTTTTTGAGGCAGGCTTAAAAAAGTTCATGAATGAGCCTGGTTACATACTTGAGTAAGTTTTTTCCGATGACTTGCCACATTATAAACTTTTAGTGTTATAGAGAGAGAGAGAGATTATATATATAAGATCTGACTTTAACTCACAGATATGCAGATTTCTTGTGTCGTCTAAATGATGATAGAAATGTACGTGCCTTGTTTGAACGTGCACTAAGCCTGCTTCCCCCTGAAAATTCTGAAGAGGTACATTGGTTTTAACAGTGATTGAAAATTCATTTTTTCGTTGTTTCACTGGTTGTACACAGGGCTGACATTTTAGCTCGAAAATTGAAGATCGCTCAAATATTGAATCAATTTTTGGCTCAGATTGAGCCAAACAAGTCAAGACATGAGCTAAAGTTCACTGGTTGCACCCAGAAGTCTGATTTCAAGTCAATTTTTTGTTGAACCTGGATTAGATCAAGTTGGCTCGAAATTGATTCGAAATAGTGTTTTTTTTTAAATTTAATACATGTAAATGTGTTTGGACTTCTGATATTCAAGGATCTTAATTAACAATCTAGTTACTCTAAATCAATCTGGAAGTGTTTCTCATATTTGAGTTTGTGAAACAGGTCTGGAAACAATTTGCTAAATTCGAGCAGACATATGGAGATCTGGCAAGCATTTTAAAGGTACATTTTTTTATTCTTTTTCTCTGTATTGCTGGAAAATTGGAGTCCTGTATTGTTTTTCTGTTGTGAGTTGCTTGTATGTTACATATGCAGATGTCAATTTCTATTTTTTTGTCCGGGTTTACTCTGGAAAGTGTGTTTTTATAGGTGCATATTTGGCAACTTTACCGTACATTATGGAAAAAACAAACTATCCTTTTTTTTTTTCGAAATTTGAGTGAAAAATACTAATTTAATGGAGGCAGGATTCAATCCTTGGTCTTTCACAACAATTTCCTTCAAATGGGCACATAGTACTTTGCCTTGTTTTGTCAATGCACAAATCTTCAATCCTTCAAAGGGGTTGTTCACTGAGAACAAAAAGTGTGCACGTTAGTTAATTGAACCGCATGTATCGCAAGGAATATGATAGGAAACACTTGGTTTCAAGTAGTTCCTAGCAAAAACTGAAGTAGAACAAGCAGAAAACTGCTGTTTACAGCAGTGGACAACACTTTTTCTCAAGAAAACAGTGAGAAATCGTGGGAAAACTGAGAGAAAAGTCACAGAAAAGCTTGTATTTCACTAGAAGAAGAATAAAACAACAAAGATACAATTGATCCTCAATTCGAGAGGAGGATCGATCTCTCCCAAATCTCTAGACGCCGCTAGAGCCCAAAGAAAACCTAAATCTCAGAGATCTCAAATTTCAGCCAAATTCAAGATACCCAAACCCTAGGAAAATCAACTATTTAATGCATACAAATCAAAAGGAAATCCCTAAACAGTCCCTACATTCAAATTTTCCTCTCAAAACTCCAAAAAAAACTTCTTAAACGGCTCTACGTGGACTGGTCGGGCCGCTCGTTCTCCGCAAGGAGGCGGATTCTCCGCCTGTTTTTGTGATTAGCCAGTCCCGTGCGGACCGGCTGGACCGATCTAACAATACTCCCATCCCAAAGATCCACCTTGTCCTCAAGGTGGAAATATGCTCGTGTTCCCGCGGAGGTGGCCATCCTTGAGGTGACTGAAAATCCTCACGGTATTGCTGAACCAAGGGCTGCATGGAAAGAGAAACATCCCCTCCCTCCTCCATCCTGATCACATTCAGCTTATGTAGTCCTACCAGATAGTCTTTCCCCACCTCTTGCATATCTCTGACCATGGTCTTAAGTGATGTCATGGCTTTGGATAGCCCTGCATCTCCCCTTATAACCACCTTTCTCCCATCCACCATTAATTCCATTGTGAGTGCTCCCCAATTTTCCTTGGTTTCCCCCAAGGTTTGCAACTACTTCATCCTCAGGATGACATCAGTGCTTCCTAACTCTAGTGGGAGAAAGTCCTCCTTTACTTGAATATCCTGGATGGTCAACACCACACCCTTACAGATTCCCTGGTCTTTCTCCACCTCTGTACCCATCATCACCCCATAACAACCGGTGTCCACCAATTTCACTCCCAGTCGGTTGACAACCTGAGTGGAAATAAAATTGTGGGTAGCCCCACTATCAATTAGTACAACCACCTCACGGTCAGCTATCTCTCCTTTCACTTTCATAGTGTGACTCAGAGTGAATCCCACTACTGAGTTCAGAGAGACTTCTGCCACATCTAGGTGCAACTTCTCCTCCTCTTCAGATCTGCTCCCACCTCCCTCATCGTCTTCCTCGTCTTCACAGACAAGGAGAACCTGAAGAGTTCGGTCCTTGCACCTATGCCCTGGCATGTACTTCTCATCACATCTGAAGCACAACCCCTTTGTCCTCTTATCCTGCACCTCCTTCTCTGTCAACCTCTTGAAATTTTCCCCACTCCCTCCTCCTACTGGCTTCTCCCGGGTGGTCTCATTACTGTTGCCTGATGCAGGCCCCTTGGGTGCTAGAAGAGTGGTCGTCATCCTGTTAGAGCCTCCTGAGTTGTTTCCTCGAGCCCCTCTTTCTGTTTTCTTCTGATCTTCAACCAACTGTGCCAGCTCCATAGCCTTTCCCAGGTTCCTCGGCTCCAGTACCCTGAGTGCTGTTCGGATCTCTGGTTTCAGCCCCTTCATGAAGTTCCCTTCTAAGGCTGACTCTGAAATGTGATCTAATCTGCTAGCCAAGTACTCAAATCTGTCCCGGTAATCGGCCACAGTCCCCTCCTGCGTCAAAGCAAAGAATTGTTCATAGAAGTCTCCTCCCCCATCGGCTCGGAAACGCTCTAATAAACAATCCTTGAGCTCTCTCCAGCTCCGGATAGGCTCCCTCCTGTCTCGCCACTGATACCATGCCAACGTCTTCCCTTCCAGACACAATCCTGCCGCCGTCAGCTTCTCATCATCTGTCAACCCGTTGACAGCGAAGTAACGCTCCACCTTATAGATCCAACCATGGCCATCTTCGCCCTCAAAGATGGGCATCTTCAACTTCCTCACCTTCGGATCCCTTCCGTTACCCCGGTACTCTCCATAACCTCCCATTCCTCGAAGATGAGGTGCTCCCCAAGTGTCTCGGTCCTCCCTCCGGCGTTGGTATCCGAATCCGTCGTCATATTCCCCTCTTCCCCTTTCAAAATCAGCACCTCGACGCTGAAACTCTTCTCTTCTTCCGCCAAAATCTGCACTTTCGTCATATTCCCCTCTTCTACCTTCAAAATCAGCACCTCGATGCTGAAATTCAGCACCTCGACGCTGAAATTCCCCTCTTCTCCCGCTAAAATCAGCACCTCTTCGATCATTTCCCATGCTCATCTCCTCCCTAGAAACTGGCTCTAGAGGTGGCATGTCGTCTTCTCCCTCAAGGATCTCTACATCCTGATTCCTCCTCCCCCTAAGCGGGTTCGGATTTCCTCCTACGCCATGGTCGCCGATAGTCTCTCTTGCTTCCGACGTCGTCGGATTAGTCTTCATCTCAAGTAATTTCTTCATCATCTCTTCCATTGCCGTGAACTTCCCATCCAACCTTTCATTATTGGCGATGATTTCAAGGAATTTTTCCTCCAAATCTGATTTTAATTGGCCAAATTCGCCTTCCAGGATTTCGATCTTCTTTCCGGCCATCTTTCTTTCTACGAGTCACAAGAAATCTTCCTCCGAATGCCAAAAAACCCGCTGAAATTTCAGGATTTCAGTCGCCGATGGTCCCAAAAACGACGCTCTGATACCAATTTGATAAGAAACACTTGGTTTCAAGTAGTTCCTAGCAAAAACTGAAGTAGAACAAGCAGAAAACTGCTGTTTACAGCAGTGGACAACATTTTTTCTCAAGAAAACAGTGAGAAATCACGGGACAACTGAGAGAAAAGTCACATAAAAGCTTGTATTTCACTAGAAGAATAAAACAGCAAAGATACAATTGATCCTCAATTTGAGAGGAGGATCAATCTCTCCCAAATCTCTAGACACCGCTAGAGCCCAAAGAAAACCTAAATCTCAGATATCTCAAATTTCAGCCAAATTCAAGATACCCAAACCCTAGGAAAATCAACTATTTAATGCATACAAATCAAAAGGAAATCCCTAAACAATCCCTATATTCAAATTTCCCTCTCAAAACTCCAAAAAAAACTTCCTAAACGGCTCTACGTGGGCTGGTCGGGCCGCTCGTTGTCCGCCAGGAGGTGGATTCTCCGCCTATTTTTGCGATTAGCCGGTCCCGTGCGGATCGGCTGGACAGGTCCCGTGGACCGGTCTAACAGAATATTACATAGAATATAATATTTAAAAAAGTCCTTACAACTCATAATGTTAAAATGATCTAAGCTATTTAAAAGGAAAACTATTACCAACTAGGAATCAACTTAAAAAATTAAACTAAAGAGAGATTTTCGAGTACCTTTAAAAAGAATCAATATGAATAGTTGAACAAGAATTCGCATAAAAGAATGAAGAGTCAAAGATAAGAAGTTAATTAAAACAATACAAAGGCTTTTTTTTTTTTTATTTTTTATTTTTTATCATCAAGAAGTCTAAAACAATACAAAGGCTTGATATCGAGAGTTGTGTTCTAGATTGTTCTAGTTTTTATACTGCCTCTCATTAGGTCATTTTCATCTCTCAGCTTCTGCTATGCTATGTCCGTTCATCTTTTTCATCTCCAATCTCCTGTTATGCTATCGTCTGTTGAGCATATGGTGTAATGTTAATGGCTTTGATGAGGTGAAGAAGGGAATGAGCATGAGTAATGAGAATGCAGCGTCAGTGTTTGACTAAGAGAAGAGTCATAACCTCTATGTATTGTAGTAAGACCATGAAACCTGAACTCTCTTCGTCCATATGTCCTTGAATCAACAAAATGAACTAATCTCGACTTGGGCTTGTGAGTTGTGAGTATGAAATGTGCTCACACATGTTGTAGTTCACTGTGCTTGTGCACTGCGGCGGATTGAACTGCTCTACTTCAAAAGCATGCTTTTGATATCACTGTTTGTGCCATTGATTTTATTTTATTTTATTTTTTTGCTGTTGCTGGTTGCAAATACGACAGCATATTGGATTTTTCAGCATGTTTATGAAGTCCAGCAATCAATAGAATTTTTCTTTTTGTCCTTATCTGTGGCTTATTTTGGTTTATCTGATTGAGGAGTAATCTTCCTTCAAATCCAATTTATCTTATCTATCTCTAAATCTTGTATAAAATCTGCATTTCTGACATCATTCTTTATTTTTTATTGTGTTCCATCATTTTCCTGTTCCAGGTTGAGCAAAGGCGAAAAGAAGCTCTATCTGGTGCAGGTGAAGAAGATTCATCAGCATTGGAGAGTACTTTGCATGATGTTGTCTCTCGGTACAATTTCATGGATCTTTGGCCTTGCTCATCCAAAGAATTAGATCATTTAGCAAGGCAAGAGGTACTAATTTTTCACCACGCCTCTGATCTGTATTCAATTCTCACATACTAGTCTAGTTTCAGAATGTTATATCGCGCCCTTGTTTATTTGTCTTGTTTTATGATAAGCAAACTATAGACATTTTGAATCATCTGCCGGGACTGTCAAATTTATGTGGCCTACTTTGCTGGTGAACGCTGTGAGTAAGCAATCACAATTACTAGTTTTTATGCTGTTTGTGGATGATTTTGGATGACATGGATTATGGAAAGTAAAAAAAAGATACCGCCATATAGCAAAAACTAGTGGGCATGCTGGCAAGAGCAAAACCCATATTTGTGCAGAACTGCCTTTATAAAGGACTTGTGACCTGATTAGAAGGATAGTGAGCTTTTTAGTGCTGGTTTGGCCCTTGAGCTACCAGATTTGGTGATGCAAGACTAGGCATGATTTAAATGAGTGTAATAAGAATTTGCACGCTTTTAAGTAAGAGCAATAAATTAAAAACGTTAGCCACTTAACGATAATAGAAGACAAGAGTGGTGCTTCCGCTTAGGCCAAATCACACGCTAATAGTTAAGATCACCAAGACAATTAGAATTTCAACATAAGCAAATTTAGGGGATTTTCAATAACGTCCCTAGAACAATGAGAGTAGATGCATAGAAAGTAATAACTCATTCCCTACGTTTACTAAGCTTTGGCATATAGCTTTGCATAATTCCTTGTGCTTGATTCTCAACCTTCAAGAGAAGAAGATTAGAGAGGAAATTGAAGAGGAAAAGTTCACACTCGTCGAGGCCCAGTGGTGATTTTCCATTGAACGGTGGAAAGCTGCTCTTCGATGGCTTCGGACAAGGTGAAGATGATATGCTGCAAGTACTCGTCGGAATTGTGTACTTCCGGATTTATGTTGAAGAAAGGTGACCGGAGGATGTCGACGAAGCCTTGTTCGTTGTAGACGAAGCCAGAGTCAAGATCAGAATCGGTCATGCATCGATTTTATAGTGTTAAAGTGTTATAGAATATGTCCCTTTGCTTTCCTTGTAGGTTTTACTTGAGAGAAAAAAGTTTCTCTCAAGAATCCAAGTAGGGGAAGGGGTAAAAGGGTGGTCGGCCAAGGTAGGAAACTTGGGGAGATTTAAGAGGTAATATGGGTAGGGAAAATGGCTAGGTTAGAGAGGGAGGTGGAGGGAAAAAGGGTTCAAATTTTAAGGAGGGAAGATGGAGGAAGATTGGGAAATTGTTTCCCTAATTAATCCTTTAAGTTTGGATATGATTAAAAGGGGAATTTGTGAGAGGGAGGGGCGGTAAGAGAGAGGGAGAGGTTTGAAATCTTTCCCAAGCAAGAGACTTAATTTGGGAAGGCATTTAATGGGTGGAGACATAGGGGGGCCGGCGGCGTAGAGAGAGAGGGAGGAGCATGGGGAAATAAATCAAGCCTTCTTGATTTGGAATATTAAATTAGGAAGGAGGGATCTCATTCCAATTTAATAAAAAATTCAAATAGGATTAATTTTGGAAACTTTCCTAAAATAGAACTTCGTATTTTAGGTAATAAATTCAACTTTTCAAATAGATTTGAATTTGAATTAATTGGGTTATTTAAAATATAAAGACCCAATTAGGAAGGGCTTTAATTGCAAGCATTGATGGGGGAAATCCCAAGGGGGCCGGCGGCTAGGGTTGGATGGGCCGCTGGTTTTGGTGTTGGGGGATGTGGTTAGTTGGTAGATGGGTGTTAGCCGAAGGACAAGGGGTGGGAGCCTATGGTTGGCTGGCGGTGGGGAACTTCGGAGGTGGCCGGCAATTTTGGGGATTTGGATGGGCCGTGGGGTGGAAGGGAAGGGAAGGGGAAAGAGGAGGAAGAAATAAAAAGAAACTAGCCACGAACCCGGACTCTTCCAAGGTTGGTGGGTGATCTGCTTCCCTCTCCAAGAGATTTCTCTCCAAAAACTCTCAAGCTCTCACAAGAACTCAATGTGCAAAAAATTGATTATAATTCATTAACGTCAAAAGAAACATATGGGGCTTATATATAGCCTCCTAAAATGAAAGGGAAATAAAGGACGACAATATCCCTAGGGCTTATATATGACAAAACTCTTAAGGGCAAAATGGGAAATGCTACTAGTCGCGACCCAACCCGACCGGAATGAATCCCTTCGCGTCGGGCCGCGACAAATGTTGAAAATCCAGGATCTAGTTTTGGAATTTGCTTCAGATGTTCTTCCAAAAATCAAACATACAGAAAACACAGAGCTACTATAAACATCCAAATATACAGAAATTCATCCATCATTTTCTCCTTTCATCAAAATAATCATGTACAATACAGTGCATGGCTATAGACAGAAAGAACAGAACAGAAAAGTCATGACTGTACAAAAATCAAAAGTACAAAATACCTAATCACTGATCAGATTAGACACAGAACTGCTAGTTCAAGATTTCCTTCCCTTTCCCAGAACCTGAAAACCACGTAGAAACAAGGATGAGCTAACTGCTCAGCAAGACTACAATCGCCAATCAAAATCTCCAGAAATTCACAACCCAAAATACATCCGAATAGTAGTCGTACAAAAATCAGATAATCGTACAGAAATCGTAGAACAGACAGAACAGATATTTGATCAAACCGAAATCAAATCACTGAACAGAACAGAAGAACTCAATTCACCTTAAATAACAGAATAATCAAGTCAATTTTACAGAACAGACAGAATCGTACATAACAAATAGAAGCGTACAGAACAGATTTCAAATCAGATAAAATCACATTGCAATATCAGAATCAGATATCCCTGACCCAGACAGAATCTCATCGGATTCTAGCCCCTTATGCCTCCCTTCCCTGACACAGACAGAATCTCAACGGATTCTGGCCCCTTATGCCTCCCTTTGTGCTTATAGCACCAGAACAGAACAGATATACAGAATTTTCAGAACAGAACTTGTTTTCTTTTCAGATTTCCTTGACACAGACAGAATCTCAAAGGATTCTGGCCACTTATAACTCCCTTATGATATCACAGCACATCAAAGCATTCATTTCAGAAAATCAAATTTCGTCAGAAAAATCGTCAGCGGCATAACGGCAGTATACGGAATTTACACAGAATTCACAGATTCAGAAATTTATCAAATTACCACAGATAATACAAAACAGCATTGTAAGACTTTCATTGTACTGAAGCAACATTTTTCAACATCCAGATAATTCGTGGTTCGATTAAAACGCCGTAGAATTTCAAATACCCGGTAAAAATCTTTCAGAAAATACTCAAAACGTGCACAAATATCATCTCAGAAACATACCAAAAGTTACGCGGTAAAAAGTTCATCAGTGCAAAACGAAATCCAATATTTGCTAACGACAACAAAATAGGAAACATAAAAATCGTCAAAATACTCATTTCTGAAAATTGAGAAAGACGAAATGTGCCTTACCTCGAGTCGATCAACTTTTCCAACTACAGTAACGGACGAAAACGGACCGAAGTCGCCCAAAAATCACTTTTCTTCCTTTTTTCCTTTGACTTTCTTTCTCCTAGCTTTTCTCTTTCTTCAAAACGATCTCAATCCCATATATATCCATCCAGATCGTCCCGGACGATCCCAAATCGTCCCAAGATGATTTGCCCACTGGACGAAATTCGTTCAAACGAAATAGTTATCGTTCCTGGACGAGTTGCTCTCTGGACAAATTTCGTACGGACGAACCCTACTTTGTCCTGGGACGAACCTCCTGGCCAGAAATTCCTATACAAACCTGTACCGATCGTCCCAAGACGATCCAACTTCGTCCTGGATGATCCTGGAAGGAAAACATGGACAACTGGCTCTCACACTACTAAACAAATACATAAACCAAATAAATAAATAAAACAAATACATATGAAGACTCAAAAATAGATCGGCGCGATCGTGGCCGTAGATCGTCGGCCACGTCTCTGATATACTTCCATGATCTGATGTCCCCATCACTTGGCCTTGCTAGGGTTTTGCATATCCAAAAACAAACTTCCTAATTTGTTGTACTTTCCTTATGTGGATACTGCTTTCTTATTCTTTCATGCACTGAACATTTTCTTCCAGACTAAAAAAAAGAGTACAATGCCTTTATTTTAGAAACAAAATCTCTGATTTGCTTTCCTTATGAGTGAGAATTATTATGGCGCAGTGGCACCTTTCTCTTCTCAGGGAAAGCATGCCATCAATTATTTTCTCAACATGCATCAACCAATTTGCAGCATAAATAGGTCCTTTAGCTTTTGTAAAATGGCATATCTTGGAACAATCTATGTGTTTGTCCATTGTAGTTCTAATGCTTCCACTGGACTAGGATTGAGAATTTCTAACCAATTAAACTACTGCTGCTATCATCTAAGTGGTATCAAGGCGACACTGATCCCTCTATGTTAAAAAATGATGTGTAATATGCCATTATTAATTATATCATACATATAAAGATATGAGTTTAAACAAATTTACATAATACATGTCTTATACTTGTTATGAATTTATCAAAATCATAATCATCCTTTTTTCCTTATTTATCATAAATTAGTTTCCCTTAACCTAACATTTTCTCTGTTACCACCTGTTCTAGGTGTTATCAAGGTGGAATAGACAGTTGGATAGAAATTTGGAGCTTACTATACAATCTAAAGTAATTTTCATGATAATTTAAAACAATTATTTTTCCAACATAATGTACAAAATTCACAAAAGAACCACTAAAAATCATATAGTATCATTTAAGATATCCTTAAATAGTACATTTACCATATTTAATGCATATCTTAAAAGAAAGCATCTAAAACCACACTATTTTTATCATAACTAAGAATATACCTAATTGTAGCTCCTCTAAATCATAGGGGATTTTTTTTAAAATATTTATCAACCAATGGAGGTGAGTTATATGGATATATATATATATATATAAAGGGGTCAATCATAATTCAGAATTATAATAATTAAATGAAAAAGAAAATAATATGCACCTATCATAATATTTGAACTATAAATAATATGAATTTTCATTTCATATATAATTATTATCATAAACATTGCATTGTAGTCAAGTTATTGATAATAATTACGTCAACACACTCAACTTAATCTCAATATCATGGACATGAACTGATGCATATTATATTATAACTTATCCTTTAAGGTATATGTTTAATATATCTATCACAGGAGCACCATCTAAACTTTTTTGATATTATGATACATCAATATTAATAATCTTTTCCAAACATCACGAAATACAAAGCAATCAGCTTACAATACAAGTTTTCCTAGCTAATACTCTAGGGGAGCTACTCTATCTTTCAACATGCATATGTCAACATTCCTATACGTTATTTCTTTTGCATTCAACTCAACATATATTATTTATTTGCATAAAAATTGAACGATATGGTATAGGGTCTACACATGGAATTGAAACATGATATGAAAACACGCATTTGATGTTCATAGCAATATGAGAGATTACTTGCATTAAGAAGAGACAAGTCATTGGAAAGCCAGTTATAATAAAATTCTTATAACAATAATACTATCTCACACATATAAGTGAACAAAAATCGTAAAAAATCAATTAAATACATTTCATTTAGGAGAAAGGAATAGTATTCTAATTAAAAAATGTGATCAACCACTTGAGCCTTGTTGACCTAAAAAAATAACAAAAGATAATTATAAATATCTTACCTATCTGTATGTGAACCACGTCGCATATTTCGCCATCCATACCATGCACAAACTCCTCTCCTTTGCTTCTCCTAGGCTGCAGATCTCCCTTCTCTTGCACTCTCTCCTGCACTAACACCCTCATATTCTCTCTCTCTCACTCTCTTCTTGTGCATCTCCATCGTACGATCGCTTGCAAATGGCATTGCTCCAGATCCTCTCATGTCCAAGCATTTCCCATGACCTGCTCTTAGCCACTTATTCCTCTCTTCCCTCTTTCCCTTCTCTACTTGCCTCTCCTTGTCGCCGCCCAGATCCACTCAATCGTCAATAACATAGCGCCGCCACAAACCGCCGTCAGCTCGACCATGCCACCCCACTGCTTCAGCTCATTTCCACTCCCCTCTTCTTCTCTCTCTCTCTCTTTCTCCCACTATTTCACTACCTCTCTTTATTTCTTTATCTCTTTCTCTCTCTGTCTCCCTCTATGTCTATCTCTCTTTCATTCTCTTTATAACTATCCCCTCTCTCTCTCTCTATCTCCCTCCCTCTCTCTCTCTCTCTCTCTCTCTCTCTCTCTCTCTCTCTCTCTCTCTCTCTCTCCCTCACTCATCACTCTTTCTCTCTTTAGAAAGAGAGAACAAATAATCCTTAAAAACAGTAAAAAAAACAAAAAAAGAAAAGGAAAAAAGAAAAGAAAATGGAAAACATATCGTACTCACCCGATCATTGCCATCACCGTGCACGAAGGTGTAAGCTTGCAAACCCTTGAAACCCACCAAAATTTCAAATGTGATGTGTTAGGTGTAACGAGCAAAATTCATAAGTGCTTTTGTTTGCGCGGTAGGAGATTCTCATCTACAATTTTCGTGATGCAATGGTAGACCATGTGCGCAATTTTCTTAGAATGACAAGGAAAATTTAAGTACATGTGTGCACATTTCTTCACTAGTGGGAGAATACTATGAGTTTTAAGCAGTACACAGATACTATACTTTTTTTTGGAAGTGGTGGGATAGAAGAGCCCCTCCTCGTCACAGTCTCTTATGAAACCAACCATTCATTTTATGCATTGTGGGAAGGCCTGATACTCCCAAAGAAACCCTTTATACGAGAAAGATGTTAGGAGACTACAAAATTTGAGGTTGAATGAACTATAGAACAAGACATTAAAGGGCATACTTAAACAAAATAAATTTAACCAAATGAAAGATCAAAATTACAAAATAAGAACGAAAACTGAATACTAGATAAACTTACATGAGACTTGTATTAAACTCAACAGTTCGCCACTGAGCACTAGCAAAACTTCTCCTTCGCTTCTAAAACTTCATTGAACGCTCAAAAATTTTAATAACATATTTAGCATGCTGACATTGAAATGAAAATAAATCCAAGTGAGCTCCTGTTTATAAATAGAAAGAGTGAACCTCTTGTGGGGACCACCAGAGTAAAATGCAATTTACATACAAAATTCAAATTGTGACACTAGCATTCAAATTTGCCACACATGCACAGGTAAATAAAATGTGAGCAATAATGAACCTAAAATACAAAGTCACAAGCATGCCCCAATGATAGTACATTCATGTGAATAACTACTGCGTCAGATCCTTGTACACCTCAAACCAATTGCATGTCATGGGTGTACGAGTGCCCTAAATGTCTTTCATGATAATCACTATAAGGGTGCTCATGCACTTCCTGTGAATAGGCAATACATACCCTAAACGAGCAGTGCATCTCATGATCAAATATTTTTCAAATGAGACAGCATTGCACTGTTGCTAGTCACGGGCCGCACGACTAATTTGATAAAGTGCGCAGGATGTGTTAAATTATTGAAAGAAATCTTGTCTATCGTACATATATAGTGCAAATGTACTCAAAATATGTGAACGCATTGTGCAAATGCACATAAGAGAGTGAGAGTGTACTGATGGCTATGCAAGCACATTGAAGTTCATGCAAGTATGCAAATGATCGATTTAGTGTATCAAAAAAATATGCAAGCACATGGTGCAAGTGTATTCATAAGTATATGAGTGCACTACGCAAATGCTCCAAGAAACGTGCAAGTACGCTTTAAAATTGCATAAAAATTATGACACGTTAAATCACTTGAAAAAAAAAAATACCTACCATACGTTAAACTATTAAATTTAATGTCTTTGAGTGTTGTATGTGTTAAGATGAATGAAATTATATTCTCTCCGGCCATAAAAAAAATGTATGACTCTAAAATGGGCAATTATTTTGAAATGTCACATATCTCTTCTCTTTCTAATTAAGTTAGTCTAGTTGTGCTCTGACGAACATGATAAGTGTTTAAATTCAGTGCTTGAGAATGTTGCACGAGTCAAAAATAAGTTGAAATTAAATTCAATTTGTTCAGAGAAATTAACTTTCAAGTAAGTTGCTCTGTTTATGGGTTAAAATTATAAGTCTCACTCTTCAAGTTTGATTCTCCTCCTTGAAAGGTCTGGAGTTTTCAAGGCTTGAATTTAATGAAGAAGGCTCAAACAAGTTTCAGTTATTTTATCATAAAACCTATTCCCACGAGTGAACATACAATCATAGAATATGTAAAGATATTTTATTTTGCATTCTCATTAGGCATCCAATTCCTTTTGCAAAGAATACAAAATCTCGAGGTCACTGCTCATATGGAAGTTAATAAAATTGATATTTGAACCCGATTCTTTATCAACTAATAGAAATAATTGAATATGTTCAAATAATAAAATAAAATATTCAAATATCCATATAATGGTTGTGTTGAAAGTGTATTTCAATTGAAGGGGATTGTCTTTTGAAATGCTCCCAAAACCTGACGTAAATCAATTGGGGCCATGTCTAGATAAAATTATAAAAATTTTTAAAAATACAAAATATAAAATATTTTCAAATGAAAATCTATCACCCTAATACTTAAAACAAAATTCATCTATTTTCTGCAATTGTTTGTTGAAGGTGATGAATTTGATAATAATCTCGGCTCAAAAAAACCAATGTCTTGTCCAGCGTATCGCTACAATTTATTCTCAATTGATCTCTTGCTACTGAGGACATATGATATGTGTCCTTTGACCGATGGTTTAGTTGCCAAATAATATCAGGGTAAACTGTTATAACTGGAGCGTTCTAATCGAATGGTTTTTCTATAAAATAGCGCCATTAAATTACAGTCAACCAGAGCCCTCAAGTTTTTGAATGGCTAAATATTGAGTAATGAAATATAGGGTGAATTTAATAGGGCATAATGCTCTATGTTAGTCAAGGTTGATATCTACTCTAGGTTTAGAAGATATCCTTAGATGAAGCAACCAATAGATGCCAAAAATAATTATTCGATCAGGTTAGGTTGATAGCCTTATCTGACTAAATACATTGAGAACCATGACAATCTAGGATGACTGAACCACAATACCTTGATTGGGTTTATCATATCCCCATATCACTTTAAGTGCAAGGAGAATAATTTAAAATCCTAATACCAAATTTGTTACTATTATACGCTAGGGGTTTATGGCTTATTTGACAGATAGCCTTAATCAAAAGTTATGTCTCATCATCGAGAAGGGTAATTAACCATAGGAGGTTGCACCTATGAGGAACCTAGAACTAGATCATAAAGTTCTACAAAATGGGGGCAAAATCTTCGTGTACTGTCGTATCCCAAATCTAATTTTTCCTTTTAAAGTTGATTCAAAAACATCTTAAAACTCTCCTAATGAGAGGCCGGGCTGTGAATTTTTTGAGCCCACAAGCCTTAGAAGATTTGGTTCCCCAAATCAATTATTAAACGCCACATATGCTAGGTCTCTTGATTTCCAAAATTCCACCACGTACTTCTTTGTCATAAAATATTCACTTTATTAAGCTATGCAAATTCACCCGTTCTTTATTCACTAATTTGGATTCTTAAAATATTTATCCTTTTATTTTTTATTTCAGATTTCTCTATCTATTAAATTCTAGTTTACTACATTCCTATTTTTAAGAGTATCTATCCTTTTCAGTTTTTTCTTCTACGAAAATCCAAGAAATCCCTTTAGCAAACATACAAATCATTCTCATTTTTATGATCTGAACTTTGACATAGTGATTCATATCTCGGTTCTTAACCATGTGGTCATGATTATATCCATATTCCTCATACTTTTATTCCATTCTTAAAAGAAAATTAGATGTGCATTCTCTATTTGTTCATTTCTTCTTTCAGCTAAACTTCAAGTTGAGTCCCCTTTGGAGCTCCTGCACTACCTTGGTGCCCTAGCTACCTCCGCTTCTCGCATTAGGCATGCACTCGAATGTCATCGTGCCCGTCCTGATTCTGCTTAGCATCTCCATCTCGATCCCACTTGGCTTTGGCGCGCTCGTACTCGCTGCTTTGTCACATACGCAGTGCCTAATGGCTCGTGTTGGTCTCCTGGTGCTCTTCTGGCCAAGTTGAAAATTATCAACTGCTGCTTTGTCAAAGTTTAATCTAAATAAATTTCATAGTTCTTTTATTTATGCAGTAAGCTCCATTAAGTTCATAATTCAGCTACTGGTTTTCATATTCATTGTTTGATGATGTATTTGCCCTCAAACTTGATTGAATTTTAAGAATAGTGTTGCTTATCTAGTCTACTTATTGAAAGCTTCTTATGTTGTCATGAGTTGTTGGTAAACTGCAATGACATTCGCATTCATTTCCATGTGCTGCCATGCTCAAATGATGGAGCATGTGATCAATTTATGTACTGAGTTAAATGTAAACACACAATTGGTTTCATTTATTGCAGTGGCTTGCCAGAACCATTGATAAGAAAGCTGACAAGTCTTTTCTTCTGAATGGGACTAATGCTTTGGGTAACCCTTTATAGCATAACTTTATAATGAAATGATAATTTACCTCAAAAAAAGGTCTTTCTTTACATTGAATTGCGTGCAGCTAAAGTTTCCATGGGCCAAGTGAGTAAGGTTTATTCACAATCAGCAAAAATTAGTTACCCGGACACTTCTCGGATGGTGATATATGATCCTAGACAAACTAATGGTATGCATTTTTAATACATCGTATATGGAGCACATAATTTCTTATTATCTGTATGTATATTGGATTGCTATTGTTTGCAACACTTAAGTAGGGACTCTTGTTGAAAATGACTCTTTTAAAAAAAAATCTTTTAATGAATATTGAGGTAAAAAATAGCTTGAACAGTGTAATGCTATAACTTGTGCATGAAGATCCCACTAATTTAGAGTTTGAGGGGCTGATTGATGCACTCAAACGTATCTCTGCATTTGCAGAGCTGCGTTTTTCATAACTAGAACATGGAATCTCTAAATTACACAAAATGCAAGTTAACCACTATTAGTGTCCACTGTCCATCTTCATTAAAAATATGCAAGGGAATGTTTAATTAATAGAAGATTTACTTGTGTATTTACCAGTTCTTTTTAATTATAAATTGGCATCGATATTGTTTAGTTAAATTAACAATCTCTTTGTGAATATATGTCTTACACTCAACTCATTAAAAATTTAACAAAACTAGCACTCAGTTTTAATGTTAAGGCTCAAATAATGCAACTGTACATTGTAACCATTCATCAAATTCCTTTCATTACTTTTATTGTTCAATAGTCTTTAGATTAGTATGCCATTGAAATTCTTAGTCAGGTGTGAAAAATCGTTGATATCATAATTAAAATTCTATAGTTTTTGTAAGAGTAAAAGCCCTAAATAATCCCCCGACTATTAGTAAATGCCCAATTTAATCCCAAACTTTCATAATGCCCCAATTTAGTCCCTCCGAATATTAGAAAATGTCTCAATTTAATCCCAACGTGAAAAGTAATAGTTAAACTTAACCCTAACAGTTAAATGTGAAGTCATTGTGGGTATTAGAGTGTATGTGAGATTATATTATTATTTTTATATATTGTCATTTATCATATTAAAATAAATATCAAAATCATAATGGAAGTTAAATACATTTATTAATTATTTTCTCTTGTTATTTAGTTGGTTATCATCCGTTATGATTTTTATATTCATTTTAATATGATAAATAACAAAAAATAATATAATATGACATACACTATAATACCCTAAATACTCTCATATTTAATTGTTGGGGTTATTTTAACTCTATTTGTTGGCTTTGGGGCCAAATTGGGACATATTCTAATAGTTGGGGAACTAAATTGGGTCATCATGCAAATTGAGACTAAATTGAATATTTACTAATAGTCGGGGGATTATTTTGGGCTTTTACTCATTTGTGTAACGTGTCCATGGTCATTATGTTTCCAAAAAAATGTAAAGAGTTTCCCAGGAGATATCCAAAGTTTGTTAAAATTTTCTTTGGAAATTAAAAACATGACCAAATGGGATGTTTGACGTCATTTTCCATTGTGCCGGGGAGTATCAATAGAAAATCAGAAAAAAAAAATTAAAACTACTAAAGTGACAACTAAAATAAAACAAACAATCATATTGACAATTTGCTCGTTGCTATGCACCCATTTTGCATTTTTTATGAGTTTAAACTTTAAGATTTGCATCAGTTGAGCTTTTGCTTGGATTTGCATCAATCTAGCTTTTTGGACTGAATAGATTAGAACATTCTTATAAGATGTTGCAAATAAATAGAAGTGGAAGGGGTTGGAAAGATTACCTTATTTTACATTGTTGAGTTTTGGTAGCAGGCAAAGCAGCAATTTTGTATCGACCTTTGTGTCTAGAAGGACAGTAGCTAGGTTTCTATATTTGTAATCCTTAAGGATTAGTCTATCACATTAAGCATTGGAAATCATGCAAATTTAATTAATAAGAAAATTAACGTTTTTTTCTGTGCAAGGGGTTTTCTATTCTGAAAAGATGAATTTTGGAGTAAACTCCCAATAGTCACTAGCTTAATGTATTATTGGTTTTGGAAATAAAATGGATTAGTCTATCACTTTAAGCTGTTGAAAGAATGCAAATTTTATCAATAAAAATAATTTTTTTTTAACAAAATAGATTCTCTATTCTGAAGTGAAAAAGTTTCTGAGTTTTACAGAACTTCCAACTTTCTCCAACTCTATTGATTCTGGAAATTACAAAAGAGCTGATGATATATTGAAATCGGTGTCACCAGCATTGGCAGCTTTCATTACAAACCTTCCTGCTGTTGAAGGTATAAGTGTCTTTGTCCAGTATATTTTGAAATATTCTCTTCTCTTTCGTTTGTAAGATAGAAAGTTTCTTAAATCCTGGAAGGATAAAGAAATATTTCTTACTTCAATATTCCTGCTCTATTGTTATGATTGTTATGGCAGTAGAGAAATGTGAGCATTTTGTATATCTAAAGCAAGAGTTTCTAGTGAATTTTGAGAAACTTATAGAATATTAGGAGGATGTATCCACACATCCTCTCACTTTGGTGGAAGCCGACCAAATGTATCACAGATCTGATTTCTGAGAAACATTATTGCAGAACTTAAAAAGATCGATCTTATCATCAATGCAGTTTTTTTTTTTATAATATTAACTGCTTCCCAAATATTCACATTTACATATTAGGCATATCTTCCAACTCACCTATGCATGAACATTCTTATGTTGTCAAATTTATAATAGTTGTTTTAATTGAGAAGCTGGAACTACTACTATTTACAAACTGTTGGCAATATTGTTCAGGAAAAAGATAAACAGCAGCTCCTTGGATATTACATATAACTCAGTTTTATCTGGAAAACCAGGATCCTTCATGCTCGCCTATGGTTTTCCACCATTTTACTCTGTGAAATTGTGCGCCAAAAATAGCAGATTGATTGATTTTGTATCAAAGTATTTTATCATCAAATTTGTTGTCTTTAAAACAAGTATCATTTTTGCCCTCCAATTACTCCAAATAGTGGCTAGGAAATGTGTCATAAGCTCCCACATAGGTTTTCTCAGCCACACATTCAAAAATATATTTTTCAAAAACAACTTTTAAAAGATAAAAAATTAAAAAAAAAAAGCAATAAAAAAACTTTCAAACATATTATTTTTCACTAACTATTTTTCTTACCATGAAAGC
Source organism: Dendrobium nobile (assembly GCA_022539455.1). Classification (NCBI taxonomy): domain Eukaryota; kingdom Viridiplantae; phylum Streptophyta; class Magnoliopsida; order Asparagales; family Orchidaceae; genus Dendrobium; species Dendrobium nobile. Next base: position 37,621,951 of record CM039720.1, on the reverse strand, counting down.
AATTGAAAAGCTCTTCCAAACAAAACCATAATAATCTGCCTGCATCTGTTTACTTTTCCAAGGATCATAAATTGAACTAAAGCTTCCAAACTAAGAACGAAAACTTCGAAAATTTTCAAATCCCTCTCCATTTGTTTCTTATTGCCGAACAATTAAAGATTACAGAAGAGTCGTCCTCTGGAATATGCCTTACACATCCTTCATATTTTTTATGAGTCTCCAATTCATAAAGACATATCTTCTATTTTTTTTTAATTCCAGTTTTATTTTGAATTTTTCTTGTAGCGCCTCTAGTCATGTATGAACCTCTCTACTTTATTCATTTCATGGCAGTCATGGAATTTTTGTTGACCTCGTTGAACTTTTACGCTGCAGTTATTGTATGCAGTTTTATCAGTTAGTCTGTCTTTACATAGGCACTCTAGTTGTATTGTCCTGTTTTTTCCTGATAATTCCCATAGTTATCTTTTAATGAATGCAGGACCTTACCCTGATGTGGATGTTGTATTATCTATCTTGTTGCAATATAGCACACCTGCTGGAACTACTGGAAAAACATATTCCAACCAACAAGCTGTTTCTTTTGCTGGGCCCAGCACTAGCGATCTATCAGGATCCAGCAAAACAAGGTTGAATCCTAATGGTTCATCACGTAGATATCCTAGAGAAGGACATTCTGGAATAAGAAAAGATATTGACAGTATGCTCTCCCTATCTCATTAATTTGATGTGCAATCCTGTATTTTCATGTGCTATATGCTCATTTCTATGGATTTGTTTGGGACGGCTTTCTTATTGCTTAATTTTCTAGTACAAAAAGTTCTTACTGTTTCTTAAAGCAGTTTTCTAGTAAAAAGTTGCTTTAAGAAGCAATAAGAAAGCCATCCCAAATGAAGCCTATATCTGAATACATCATAGCATCGGCTGCTTCCTGTTTTTTTTTTTTTCTTCTTCGTAATTTTGAAATTTTTTTCTATGAATAAATAATGCTAGAAGGCAACTAAGAAATCAAATTAGAGAATATTTTATTCCATTGATTTAGCGAATGGGGCCGAGCGTTTGGGACAGCTTTCTTATCGCATTTAGTCCATATTTCAATACATCCAGCTCTTTTAACTCGGATTATCATCTGATTCATTGTCACCAATGCATTTATTTATTTGATTTATTAACCATTTGATGAACAACCAGGACAAGAGGATGATGAAGTCACAACTGTACAGAGCAGGCCTCTCCCCCGGGATATGTTTAGGATCAGACAAATACAGAAAAGCAGAGGTCCAACCGCTTCTCAGACCGGCTCAGCTGCTTCTGCTGGAAGTGCTTTTTCAGGCGATCAATCCCTTAGCACAGACTAATCAGGTCTGAGTTCTGAAAATCCAGAAGGAAATATTATCGGCTTTATAGATTATGTATGGAGCAGCAATTGATTTTTGAGAGAAGGGATTTGCAACTATAGTGTTGTTTAGGGTTTCCTGTAGTATTGAATTTTAGCATATTAGCAGGATCTTAAGTGTACTTATTCATAAGCTGGAACATGCTGCAGTGAGTTTGATCTTTCAATATTTTTTGAGAAATTTTATGCATATAATCTCTGTTAGAAATTTAATAAAAAATGAATTTTAATAGTTAGATGGGAAATTTAAAAATGAAGGTAGAAGGATGGTATAATTATTTAATAAGCTATTTGTTTGTTTTTGCTGTAATTTCGAAAAAATGAATGATTTGAAAGTTTGATTAGATCAAATAAATATATTGTTTCCCCTAAATCAATCGCTTTACTAAGTTTTAATTTTTTTATACTTAATTTCAATTATTCGTTATTGATAAATTTTTAACTATAAATAAAAAATTTTCATAATTTGTTATTTTAATAAAAATAAAAAATGGGACAATTTATATATATAATATTTCAATACATATTTTTTGTGCACATCAAAAATATAATTAATATTTATTTGTTTAAAATGAACTGTATCTTCAAATATTTAATATATTTAAGTGATTAAAATATATATAAATAAATAAATTTAGGAATTATATATATATCTTACAGAACCATATACATGTTCTTTCAGAAAATTAATAATTGAAATCCAAATGTTCAACCACTTAACAACTAAGAGCAATAGCCTAAATCCTAAAGTTTTTTTCAAGGGACAATTTTGTACAGGATATTTTACCTAAAAATTAATTAATACAACGCCATTAAATATTTTTTTTTAAAATAAACATCATTAATAACTAATCAATCTAGGGCTGCAAGACGAGCTACTCGTTGTTCAGTTCGATTAAAGCTCGTTTGTGATCGTTTAATTAGCTAAACAAACAAACTTGAACAATATTTTAAATACTCGATTCTTAAATAAACAAACTTGAACACTAATGCGTTCAGCTCATTTATGTTTGCGAACAACATCATTTGAAGTTCGTGAACAAGCTCGACATTAAGCTCGATTCGTGTTCGATTTTGAACTTATTCAACTCTTGAATAAGCTGGATAAAAATAATTAATATTTGATTATAAAATTAATAAATATAAATGATCATTGCCTTTTTTACATAGACAATTGCTTTTATTATAAATGTTTTTGTTCATAGATATGTTTATGAACATATTTGTTTGATAGTTAAAAAAAATCGTTAAATATGTTCGCGAACAAACTCAATAAGCACTAAACGAACGAACATGAACTGAACATGATCCGAACATGAACACTCATTAATTTAAATGAACCAAACATGAACACAAATAATAAAGCTCGAACAAACACGAACCAAATTTGAATAAGCTGATATTAGATGAACACAAACATGAACACTCACATACTCAGCTCGACTCGGTTCGTTTGCAGCCCTAAATCAATCTAACTTTCGTGTTAAATTACACTAATTTAAAAAAAATTAAAATCAATTTCCTTTTTTTTCCCTTTATTTGAAGAACACTTCAAATATAGTTTTTCAATAGTACATTCAAAAAACAACAGTAATTAGATAAAAAAAGATCTTGGAACTGAGACCTAACTATCATGAAGTAAAATCAATCTCCCGTTGCTATAACAAAACACAAAATTTGGTTAAGTCGTGTGAGCAAATCAATATCCTGTATCTACAGCCTCACACATCGCTGCCTCACTCTAGCTTTCTCTGCATCAATAATGGACTCGACAAGCTTCACTGCTGCATCAAGCTTTCCCTCAGCATTGACAACTACATAGTCAAAATCTCTCATGCACTTCACCTCTTCTCTAGCTGTGGCAATTCTCACAAGAAGCATGTCGCTTGTTTCGGTCTTCCGATCGACGAGTCTCCTCACCAAAACTTCCTCACTCTCGGCGACCAGAAACACAAAGATTGCAGAATTGCCCAGTATCGACCTCAGGGTGGCCGCGCCCTGGACGTCGACTCGCAGAACAATGTCGTAGCCTTTGGCCATGAAATCCCTGATCTAGAGTTCCAGATGGGGCAAAAAAGACCAAAGATTGTGTGTTTTTAGGGTATTGGAGAAGCAAGCAAATGCAAAGAATACTATGGAGTATATTACATAATTCCACAAAACTAAAAAACAAAAGAGGCAATATATACCTGCTGTTTTGGTATTCCCTTGTACTCTCCATAAACAAGAGCATACTCCAAAAGTTCATTTTTTTCAATCATAGAAAGGAACTCTTCCTTTGAAACAAAGTAGTAATCCTTGCCATTAATTTCGCCGGGCCGCCGTGCCCTGCTTGTTGCTGTCACTACAAAATGAATTCCCTCGCGAACCTCTTGCAGCCTCTGCAAAGCAATAATCAACCAGTATGGATTATGTAGGATAAAATATTTCACCGATCTTAGGCTAAAAATAATTAACAAATACAACAATACAAGCATCATCATCCAAAGAATTATGCTGTGGTTGGGTTGGGAACAGAGTTAAGAAAGAATTGTGTAGTTATGTATGATACATAAATTTTTATCCTTAAATTATCCTGTAATTTTTAAAAAAATTTATGTCATGATTATTCGACAAGTTTTGCGCTGGTTGTCGACTATCTAACGCAACTCTCAACTTTTCTCATCTAGGACTTGGGACCTGTCAACGGCGGTGTTGTTGTTCACGAAGCCGACCCCACGTAATGGGACAAAAACTTGATGTTGTTATTGTTGTTGTAAATTCTGCTACAACTATGCATGATAAAGAGTTTATATAAGACTATCATAGCATCACTTTTTTTATTTTAATCCTTCAAAGAATTATGCAGTTTATACAAATTACCTTTAGTGAGTTGACTGAACATCTTACAATGAATTAGAGGTTGACTTGAAGAAATAATGCCTTGTATGAGTCGATGTAAATGCCACAATCCAAAATAATGAGAAAAGTCATCTTCTTTACAGAATTTGAGAGATGACTAGACTTCTTAGCAGTGTTTCAATAAGGTTTAGAAAAAAAAAAAGTACAAGCATCAATAATTAAATAAAGTAGCTGCATATTTCACCATTGATGTATGTGAAATGCAAGCAAGTAAAATAGTAACCTTAGTGAAGGACTTAATGCAAATTACTTGATCAACAAATAAATACTATGTTACCTTTATAACTGCATCCTTGCCTACACCACTAGGACCACTGATTACAATTATCATGGGATTTGCAGGTGGTGACAAAGGATCGGAACTGAAAGGTGAACCTAATGTTGCTTCAAGCCCTTTCATCAATTCAACCTGTAAAGAGATCACCTAAGATTTCAATAACCTTACAAAAGTATAAACAACAACAACAATATCAAGCCTTTATCCCACTACGTGGGGCCGGCTACATGAATTTTTTTTTCTCTATTGTGTCCTCTTAAGAGTCAAATTCACATTTAAATCTAAAAAAGAAAGAAAAAGAAAGGTAATTTCTAATATTTTCTAACCAAGTCTTTTTAGATCCACCTCTACCGTTCTTAATATAAGTCAAATCTAAAATATCTACTTTCTTAACCGGTTCATCTGAAGGCCACTGTTTTATGTGACCAAACCATCTAATCCTACAGAAGTATGAAATTCAAAAAATTCAAAACTAAATAAACTTGTTCTTTTTTATTTTAATAAGAGAGAATAAAAATGTCTAGAAACAATTATTTTAGTTTAGTGAAGTGTTTAGTTGATTCAGGGAGTTGATGCTAAATATGCCAATCATAAAAAAAATAAATGCTGAACAAATTTAAACTCATGGAATCAAAGTAGTATAATAATGAATAACATTCAAAAGTAAAAGGATCAAGAAGAACTAAGATATCACAAATTCAACGGATAGTGTTTGCATGGCATGAAAGCTAACATATTGGTAGAAAAACTATCATCAAATTGTTCATGTATAACTATGGACCTCGACAAGTTTCAGATTGATCAGAAATAATAAATTTGGAGTTTTCTTCAATGAAGGGAAAAGCAAAGATAACATGGTTGTTAAATTAAAATGTAAATAACATTCAACTACACTATTGCGGAAATGCATGATTAGGTGAACTAAATGGAAACCTCTAAGGCATATTAGAAGAAATTAAAACCTGAGGATAAAGTCCTGCACAGAATTCCAGCTAGCAAATCCAAACAACAGATACATCAAAACAAACTTAATATATCTGTAAAAATAACCTAGCATTTTCAGTTGTATCTTCATACAACTTGGTTTATAATTCAAGAAAAATTCTTAATTTTGACAGCAACTTCCAAAACTAATCAAAACTGAAAATATTAATAAATTGCAGATTGGTTTCAATGGAAACAAATGAATCAAACTGAAATCTTTAAAATTGGGCTGAAGCCAACAACACTTAAAGCCATGATTTAGGTAAATACAAATCAAATAAGCACATAATGAAAAATGACAAACATAAAAAACTTGTTTTTGATCCTTTCTCATTGTCCTGTTTAATGCCAATGCAACTTGGAATACAGCACACAAAACTCAAGATCACATAATTCTTTCTATGCCATTTTTTTCACCGAACCACTATTATATTCTTTATTTTTTTGTCCTCCATATAGCCAAGAAACGCGCAGATAAAAGAATGCAAATGAACTAAATCAAGCAGCATACTATTTTATTTGTCTCAAATAACTTACATTATTTTACAAGTGCATAGTAAAGAAGAAAATTGCTACAAACATATAGAAAACACACTAAATAAGCAACAAAATCATTATTATCCTTCATTAAGCAACAAATGAATACATTCACAACAAACAAAAATCAATTAGATTTTTTTTTTCTTATTTGCTTAACAAACTCCCACATTCTTCCCCAAACAAAAAGAGAGGGTTTAGGGGAGTTCAAATCAGAGAGTTCAGTTGCAAACCTTATCGGCCGAAGCAGGAGGCAAAGGAACGTAATCTCTCCTCCGCACTTCGTCGAAGCCGGAAGCGGAAGCCATGAGAGGCGATCCGAAGCTCTCCCTCCGCTTCGAGAAGCGAAGCCAATTTCTGTCAAACGACAACCTTGGGCAAGGGTTTCGAGTAAATCTCAAAAGAAGATGGTTGTATTGAGTTCGAGAGAGAGAGGAGGCACAGAACCTCCGCAAGAGCATCGTCTGTGAAGAAGAAGAAGATCGTCGAGGCTTCTACTAAAACCCTCGCCATTCTTTCTCCCCACAACTAAATAAAGAGCCAGAAAACTTGAGGCAATTTTTCTGTTTTTCATCTTATTTTTATAGAAAAAATATATCATTAAATTTTAAATAAAACAAACTTTAAAATTTATTTTAAAATAAATATAATATAAATGGATTACATTTATCTCAAAATATATTTGAAACTTAGGTTCCATTTAAAGTTTTCTTACCCCTTCTAAAAATAATTTTTTAATAAAAATTTTTAATTTTTATATTAAAAAAATTATGTTTTTATTGGAATATCCTAACATAAATTTTTCGAAGAATAATGAGAAATAAACTATTATAAGAATATTTTGACGAGTTTTAATATTTATAGATTTAAATCTTTAGATTTAGGAAGATTAATGCTGTACCTTGATATCATATGTAGTATTAATCTTTATATAAATATTAAAACTTTTAAGAATATTTTTTAGTGGTTTTTTCAAAAAAAAATAAAGAAATTTTTTTGTTTTCGCAGAAATTTTTTTTTTTTTTACATTTTTAATCCTTTTAAAATTTATTCTTGGTTACATTCCTCATGCTAACTAAATTTTAAATGATGATCTTTTTCAAAAATACCTATCAAATTTTCTTATTATAAGCTTCAATATTTACTTAAAAAATAAATTTAAAAAATTTAATGAAGAACTTTATGAAAAGATATTCTTACTCAAATTTAATTATGATCAATTTTTTATAATTAAATTATTTTAAAATAAATATAATATATAATTAATCTAAAAAATGAGAAAATTATACAAAGAACACAAAAAAATATACTCCTCCAAATCATGACATTAAATCTTATTTTGCACTCCCAAACTTTAAAGTAAAAAATAAAAAATAATTGGGAGGTGGAACAAAACAATGATGTTAGAACAGTTCTCTAAGAAAGCTATAGCAACATTGAAGATAGTTCTTCAAAGACAGTTCTAATCTCAGGTCTTTCATCAGCAGATCTAATACACCTGAGAGCCACTCCTAACAACTCTTCCAGTGCTCTGAAAATGGCTTCCTTTCCTTCTGTTTCTGCAACAATATTCCTATCAAAACATTCGTAAGAACAATTACTTATGGCCAATGATCTTACCCAGTCTGTTAAGTCCACACCACCAGGATTCCCAGAAACAATCTCACCAGCATTTCTACCAGTTATGAGCTCAAGCAGAACGACGCCGAAGGCATACACATCACTCTTCAGCGAAGGACAAGGCTTGGTGGTGCTGGCGAACTCCGGCGGCCGGTAACCGAGTGCGCCGGCATTCAGGACCTGCTCGGCCATGCCGGAAGGCGTCATGATCCGGTGGAGGCTATAATCAGTGAGAACGGCATTCATGTTTGGATGTTGTATGAGGATGTTGGTGGATTTGAGATTTCCATGAGGGATGGATTTCTCATTGTGGAGGTGGTCGAGGCATCGAGCGACGTCGGCTGAAATCGTAAGTCGATGGCTCAGAGAGAGGGGATCGAGCTTTCGCTGTTCAAACTCTGCAAAGATGATTGTTGGTTATGTCAGAGGTGATGAAGTTAGGATGCTCATACACTTTGAATATGATAATCAATAACGCTCAACAGAGAATTAATGAAGAATGATGATTCATTAAAGCTTATCAAGTTCAAAGCAAATTAGCAAAAGATAAGACCAGACATGATGTTTTGCTGCGCCACTTTCCTTTTTTTTCTTTCCATACAGTATTTCATACTATAGTGCATAAACTGAATTTATGTGCATCCATGTATAGAGTTAGGTTTCATTTGGGGCGGCTTTTTTACTGCTTCTTAAGGCAGCTTTAGAAAGCTGCTTTAAGCAAAAGTAGTAAAGTCGACTCAAACGAAACCTTAAGCTGTTAGACCCTTCATTACTAGAGCTTAAATGATATCAGATCTGGAAACTCAAGCAATCATGGCCCCATTTATGCTCTAGCATGTCATAAAGAAGACCTATGGTGTGTTAAGCTAGGGGTGTTAATTTTGGGTCACTGGTCGGGTTCGGGTCAAATCTGAAACTAACCCGGCAATATTCAGGTCAACCCAAACCCGACTCGCTTCGGGTTCAGGTCAACCCGACACGACACGAATGACCTGGGACCATGAAAAAATTGTTGGTTTTCATGTCAAAAAATAGGTCAATCTCCGATTTTCGGGTCAAAACGGGTCGAAAATGGGTCAATCTTGAGCTTTTTTGGTCACAAACGGGTTTTCGGGTCAAAGGATGAACCCGAACCCGACCCGATTTTTGAAACATGTCGGATTGTTGAATTCGAACCCAACCCGTTTCGGGTCTGGATTAACCCTAACCCGGAATTTTTAGATCGGATTCGAGTCGGATTTTCGGGTCATGTCAAATATTTGACACCCCCTAGTTAAGTTGTTGAGTGTGGTACAAATATATCACAACCAGCAGACATGGATGCATAAAAGTTATGTATTTTCACAATCAAACATCTAAACTTTATGCACAAAAAAACTCTTGAAACAAACTTACAAAAGCATAAAGCAGCAAAGAATAACAGAAGACACAAGAAACATAACAGGCGCACACACACACAAAAAAAAGAATAGAATAGAATAGCATAATGCGTACCACAAAGATGAACTGTTAGAGACAATGCTTCAATACCATCTGATATTAAAAGCCTCTCATGTTCTTTTGGACCCCAATAATAACCCTTTAAAGAAACCAGATTGGGATGCCTAATGCTTCCAAGCTTTTTCGCCTCTCGGGAAAATTCCTTCTTGCTTTTCACAATACCTTCCTTCAGCCATTTTACAGCCACCACATGACCTTTGTCGAGAGTCGCCTTATAAGATGTTCCATGGCAACTTCTACCAATAATTTCTGCTGGGGCTCGAGAGAGTTCTTCAACGGTAAATACAACCAAGTTGTCGAAGAGATGCAAATCACCAGAGAGCCTATCCGGAGAAAGAACATTTAGGATTGGAGCTTGCTGTAATGAAGTTTGGTGAATGGAGGAAGAAGGTGAAGTTATGAACTGTGACACAGTAGTACTTGTGTTACTCCTTTGTGAGAGCTCACTAACATTATATTGCTCTTGCATCACAGGTTCTACACCTTTTCTACAACTTGCAGAAGAGATTCTTCCTTGCTCAGCTTGAGCAGACAAAGATCTCGATTGAAATAAACGATTTTGAGAAAAGCTTGAAGAAGTTGGAGGCAGCACAGTACTCTTCTGTGGTTTAAAAATGCATTTAATGGAGGATTTCCACTGATGAGTAACCCTCCTATCATTTCCTTGAGATAGCTTCTGATATATGAGTATGAACAAGAGAACAATAATAGCACAAACAAAAGCTCCAGCAATAAACCCATAAATTATCACATTTCTCATGTGATGGCGATGCTTTTCCTTTTCATCGATGCTTGCAATATTTGGAAATTTGGGAGGTAAATTCAGTAAGGAGTTCCCCGGACGAAATGAGGATTCAGGAAACCTTAACAAGTTATTGGGAACATTACCAGAAAGATTGTTATATGAAACATTGAATCCCAGAAGGCCATCCGGAAGATTATCAGGTAAGGTTCCTTCAAATTGGTTATGAGAGAAGTCTATATACAGTAAGCTCTGAAGCATCCCCATATCTTTTGGAATCTGTCCAGAAATATTATTCGTTGATATATTCAGCAATTGCAGATGACTCATGGAAATCATTTCTCGAGGTAGAGATCCACTCAGTAAGTTGTTTGAAAGATCGACAGAAACAAGACTAGAATTTAGATATGGCAGCAAAGGAGCATCAGGAGAAGCTGATTCTGTGTTCAATTTGTCCTGAAAGATAGGTCCAGTGAATCTATTGAATGAAAGATTCAGATTAGTCAATCTTGCTGATGAAAATAGGCTTGGTGGAAGTTGACCGTTGAGCTTGTTGAGACTCAAATCAATGGCGTTTATATCGGGATATGTGCCTATCACAAGGGGAAGTTCTCCTTCTAACAAATTGTTAGAAAGCCTCAGAGATTTCAACCTCAAAAACTGAGATGTTTCATTCAGTAAAGTTCCTTCCAATTTATTTGAACTTAGATCTATAGTCTCTACATAGTTTCCCCAACTTCTAATTGCAGAAACATCTCCTGAAAACAAATTATCGCTCAAATCTACAATTGCACAGCTCCCTATCTTGGAAGGCAGAGAGCCACTAAGATTGTTTGAGGAAAGATTTAGTTTCTTCAGAGTAGTGGATGTTATACTCAGCAATGGACCTGCATCAACACAACATATAAATTAAGCAACTTTTAGTTAAAATATATACAAAAGAGTTTGAAAGATCAGAAAGCATGGTAAGATATATTGTATAAGAGATGGTAACCAAGTAAAGATGAAAAAGATGGCAAGTGGGCTATTAAGAGAATTTTCAAGTACCTGTGAGATTATTGCAGCTCAAATCAAGCTCAGCCAAAACCATGGAAAACCCCTTGAACAGGGCCTCAGGAAAAGGTCCAGAAAACTGATTGTTTCCGAGGCGAAGAGTCTTAAGGGAAGCTATAAAATTGAAGGAAGGAACCTGGCCACTGAGCTTGTTAAAACTGGAGTCAAAAACCTCCAAACTGTCAAACAAAGGCACTAGATCCTTTCCAAATAACTCTCCTGATAAAACATTGTGACTAATGTTTAAGTACTGCAAAGAACCAGTAATGTTCGAGTTATCGGCCATTGAAGTAAGTGCTCCAGTGAACTTATTCTGGCTGAGATCAACATAAACAGCACTTTGTAGTTGACCAATAACACTCCCCGCATCACCAAACAAACCATTTGCCTGCAAATCTAGATACTTCAACTTCTGCAACTTATTGAAACCAGATGGCAATACAACCTCAAAACTATTCCAAGACAGATTCAGATGGATAAGATTGCTCAAGTCCATGAACTTGTCAGGTATGTGCCCATGAAATGAATTGCTTGAGAGATCTAAAAATTCTAAAGAACTAAGAGCTCCCAAATCAGGAGTAAGAATTCCTGTCAATTGATTGTTTGCAAGAGACAAATTGTGAAGCATATCAAGTTGAGCAAGGGAAGAGAAACTGATATTTCCTACAAGACTGATATTTCTTAATGAGATCGAGGCGACTCGATTTCCCTTGCACTGGATACCATACCAGGTAAGAGGGCAACCCTCAGAAGCTGATGTAAAACGATCCCAAGAGTCTAGAACAAGACCCATAGGGTCTTTACTTATCCCCTTCTTAAACTCCAACAGTGCTTCTATATCTGAATTGACTGAATTGCCTTCAACAAGCCCAACCCATAGCAAAACAAAAAGAAAAAAAAGCTGCATTTCTCAGTCAAAACTGTCTCTTGAATGCAGTAAGGCATACAAAATTTAATCTTTTGTGAGGTTCATGGCTTAGCTTCTGAATTCCATTTACATGGAGGAAGACCTAACTAAAAAACAGCTTGAAAAAGTAACAAATATAGGATAAGAACCAAGCGCTAAAACCAAAAGACTTGTAAAGATATACGGTACAATGAACAGTAGCTTGATTGCAATTCTCCCTAAATAAGCCAAACCAAAACTAATCTCCAAAGAATCAAAAGAGCTGGAAATCAATCAGAATAGAAATAGAATCAAAAGTGCAACCCCAAAGCAGTTAAATCTTACTTACATCCACCAAATATCCAGCTCTGCAATGCAAAACAACCCCAATAAAATAAATAAATCTCCAAAAAAAAACCTAGGTACAATTGCGATCCAGGGATTCTACATTAGGAAAGGAGACGAATTGAATTTAAAAAAAGATCAAAACTTTTTCAAGAAAGGAAGTAAATCAAGCAACTGTAGGAAGATAAGAGTGGGCAGAAGGGAAAGGAAGAAAATCAGAGAGAAAAAAAAAATGAAGAGATAATTGAAGTAGTAGGAGTAGGAGTAAAAGAATAATCAAGATGGCTTTTTTAATTTGCTGGTGGTGGTTACATTCCCTACTGGAACATGGACAAGTAGGTTCAGTTGGGTAGGTGGGGAACTAAAGACACGGAGAGGAAGTTACTGAGAAGAAGGAGGAGGAGAACATTTGTAAAGAAACAGATGTTGTGGAAGAGAATTACAGATCGCCTCAAATCGAAGGGGGAATGAGGAAGAGAGAGAGAGAATGTGCTGTAGTGGCTCTCTCTCTCCCTCTCTGCTCTCACACGAATGCTAGCAGTCTAGTACAGTTACGATTGGTGGCGCGGTAAGTAACTTAGCATTCAGTAGGATACAAATAGTAAGATATTTATAAATTTTATAGCAAAACCTGAATAACAATCCATTGTCGTCTAGTCCGGTTAGGATATCTGGCTTTCACCCAGACGACCCGGGTTCAAATCCCGGCAATGGAAATATTTTTAGAATTAAAAATTATTGACCTGTTTTTTATTTTTCTACTTCTAAATTAATGAATAAAATTTATATAAGAATATTCTAATAAATTCTTAGCAATTTAATTTCTTTTTTTTAAATTGAAATATAAAATTAAAAATTTCTTACACACTCGCTTTCTCTCTCCACTCTTCCAATTGATATTTAATAATAATTTGGGGCATATTAATTTGATATTTCATGACTTGTTATATTTATCATCAATTAATATGATAAAAAACATTTTTATATTTATTTTTTAAAAATATTGAATAAAATAAATATTTCACTACCTTTATATAAATTATATCCGATTATATATATTATAGAATTTTAAGAAGTCGCTTTAAAATTAGTGTTTAAAATGAAATTTTTGTATTTAATAATAATTTGGAAAATATTAATTAAGTATTTGAAATATTTCATAATGGCTTATATTTATCATCAATTAACATAATAAAAATATTTTCTGATAATTTTTTAATAAAAAATACATTTGAGTATCATAATTGTTGCGGGCTAGAATATATGCCGCGATAAAGTTAGAAATTTTCGTCTCAGTGTTGTACGGATATCCAGCAAACAAACATAAGAAAAAAATGAACACCATAATTTTTACGTGGAAAATCCTGAAAGGAAAAACCACTGGGTCACGCACGACTGAAATGATTTCATTATTGTTTGATTGGATTACAAGTGACTAACTCGTCCCTGAAATTAAGGACAATCATATTACAATAATCAGCCGTCGGATTGAAATCCAATTACAAGTGAAGATCGAAAATCTGATGATGTGTAGTGGTCGGGCGAAAATCCGACTTTAATTAATTGACAGTCTGGAGGAAGTCCGGCGTTAGTCAGCAGTTGGGCAGAACTCCGATGTCAGTCGATGGTCGAGCAGAAGTCCGGCATCGGTCGGATGTTGGGTGGAAGTCGGCGGTGGTCGAGAAGGAATCTGGTGGCAAAAGAACTTAAGTTTTTCTTCCTTCTTCTCTTCATTCCCTTCTTGCTTGGGTCCCTCTCATGAAAAATGAGGGATATATTTATAATTTTTTAAGAGTGGCATGACCAGTAAATAGGAGGAAGATGAAGGGTAATTTGAGAGTGGTTTGAACGGACGACCAATGTTGATTCCCTTGACATGGATCGTTTACTATACATTTGAATGTCTTAATGATATTAGAATTTAACAATCTTGGTCTCATTGGATTCGTCTCGTTGAGCTGCTTGATTCGACTATAAGAATGTCACATTTGAAAACTATTTGATAATCCAATTTATGGATTGAACCTTCCAAATGCGCTCTGGGTCTTTGATTTAGACTCATTTGAGCTCGGATTAGGTCAAATTTGGTGTTGTTAGGTTCATATTTTCGAGACGTTCAGTTCGACCGTAAGTTTGTCGAAATTGGAGTTCAGATAATCCCGAATTTAATTTTTGAAGTTTTTTCCCACTTGATTTTGTCTCGAGATTCATGCTCGGTCAAGATAATTTTGTGATGATATATCAATAATATAAATATAATTTTTAAAAGTAACTTTAAAATTAATATTTCTTATGAAAATCTCAATTACACTAATTTTAAATAAATAATAATAATTTTTAAGTGTATTCTAATATAATTTATATTCAAACACAATTTTTATTCAATAATTTTCAATTTACTATTTTGAAACATTCAATTAAATTAATTTTGAGAAATCAAATTTAAATTTAAAAAAAAAAAATTGAAGAAAAACACCATCAAATATGACCTTAACTATATTCCAAACATCCTAATTCCACCGATCTTAGATCCAGCTCAGCTTAATTATACTAATCTCACCTGATTAATAACATTAATTAACCTAATTCTTCTTCAATGTCTGAAGTTATTGATAAGATAATAATAAATCAATTCGCTAATGACAACGTGAGTGATGGTGGAATTAAACCTAAGACGGCAATCAGGTGGAGCCCAGATGTTAAGGTTTATTAAAGAAAAATTATCAGATTAATTAATCAATTAATTTTATAATGTTTCATTTCAAAATAATTTAATAAAATTATCAAAAATAATAATAATAATTAATTTAGCATTTGGTACAAGTTGAATCATAGCAAATAAAGATGAGGATTTGGTTATGATACCTTTTCGGCTTTTCCAAACCACCATTATAAGGAAAATTTTAAATATTATTATATTATATTTATTTATTTATTAGTATTCAATAAACATATAAGACTAGGTGATTTAGGGGTGTCAATATTTGACACGACCCGAAAATCGACTCGAACCCGACCCGAAAATTTCGGGTTAGGGTTAACCCGAAACGGGTTGGGTTCGGGTTTAACATTTCGACCCGTTTCAAAAATCGGGTCGGGTTTGGGTTAACCATTTGACCCGAAATTGACACGATTTCTACCTAAAAACCTGATTTTGACCCGACAACCCGATTTTGACCCATTTTTTGACCCGAAAAGAGGAGATAGACCCCTTTTTTACCCGAAAAAATGGAGATAGACCCGTTTTTTGACCCGAAAACTAGCAATTTTTGTTGGAAACGGGTCATTCGATGGTGTTGGGTTGACCCGGTCCCGAAGCGGGTCGGGTTCGTGTCAGGAAAACTGATCCGTTTTCAAAAACGGTTCGGGTTCGGGTTGACCTGAATAGTGCCGAGTCAGTTTCAGGTTCAACCGAACCAAACCCGTGACCCGAAATTGACACCCTTAGTGATGTTGTTTTTTTATATTAAATTTAATTAATTAATTATATATTATATTAATATAAAAATAATTTTAAACATTTCATTTTATTTTTTGTGCTGATGTAAATTATAAAATAACTAAATGAATTTTGACTGATTCATAATAATGTTGAATATCTATTTTTTAAAAAATAATAATTTAATATTTATTAGATGAACAATTGATAAATATTTTTTTTTAATTTAATATTTTAATTTGTTTAATTTAAATACTTTTTAAATATTTTTTATTGAATATTTATTGTGAAGATGGAGGCAGTCATCATCAGGAAAAGATATTAAATGATTAGATTCTGCTTGCACTGCACACTGCACCTGCAGAAGAAATTAGCATCGCTGGATGCTATTTATGAGTGCTCAAGTAGACTTGACAGAATTAAATGCATTTTTTTCTTCGTAAATGTCATTTAATCATTGACATAGAACCAAGAAAGATGGAACCTATCTGTAACTCCCACAAAAAAATTTTGTAACTCATGAGGATTTTCTTTTAACTGCACACTGCACCCAAGTTGGAAACTTCTAATCTTGGATCATCCAAACTCTAATTTTAGCAAGCTTAATTATAATCAAATTGAGCATCTCGAGAAGACGAACTCAATGACACCAAATTCAGTTCAATACGAGCTCAAATAAACCCAAATCAAAGGACCAAAATACTCTTAGAAGGTTCAAAACATTAATTTGATGACCAAATGATATCTAAATATGACATTGACGATACTAATCCAACAAGCCCGAGATTGTCGAATTCTGACATAATTAAGGCACTTACATGCTTAATAAGACTTTATGATCAAGGGAATTACTATGAGTCATCTAATATTGCACTCCAAATCTATTCTCGATCTTCTCCATATTTATTAAAGATGCAACTCCAAAAAAATTATAAATAGCCTCTTAGCCTTAACGTGAAGGAGGGATGAGGAAGGAGGAAGAAGAGAAGAGCTATGGGGCTTGAAGAATCCTAAAGCGTCACCTCGACACCATAGATGATGAATCTGAAACACCAGGCTGCAGCTATTAAACTCTACCTGACCATCATTGTTGGGCCTCCATCTAGCAACCATCGACAGACCTTCCACCGATCATTGTTGACCAATGACTATGGTCTCTTTGACAACCATGGTCTACCGACCACAATCCTTTCAACATCTATCGTCTACCGACTATAGTCCTTCTAACCACCGTTGTCAAACTACGATCCTTTTAACCTCTATCATAAGCCGACTACGATCTTTCCAACCACCATTGTTAGACTACGGACCTTCCAATTTCTGTCCCCCCCCCCCCCCCCCCGGCGATCCTCCAAACCTCCATCACCCTCCGATTTATGTCCTTTCGACCATCTTTGCAAGACTACGATATTTCCAGTGTTTGTCGTCCATCAAGTACAGTCCTTATGATCATTATCATTCGACTATGGACCTACCGAACAAAAAATCATGCCAGCGTTCGCTTGAAAGCAACTCTCATGTCATTGGATCCCAACTATGTAATGTCCTCCATGCAATGCATGTTTGATATATCGAGCCAACACCTTCAACAAGAGGAGAACATCTTTTGTAATCAACTACTAATTAACACTAGTTAAATCATTTTGTCTGGGCAATGCCCAGTGATTTTTTCTCTTTTTTAGGTTTTCATGTAAAAATTATGATGTCACTTATGCATGATGCACCCTACTCTTTTATATGTTTGTGTGTTGGATCTTCGTACAAAGCTAAAACACTAAACTTTATATTCTATATCGTCTCGGATATTGCAAGACGCAACATTCAGAGAGCTATGCCCAAGAGACCCTAAGAGAAGCTCCATCATGTTTTAATTTTTATCAATTGCTATAATATTTCTGATTTAACTACAACTTTATTTCAATTTCTTATTATTTTTCTATGAGTAGATTTTCACAATAAAGCATGTATGCTACATATAAGAAAGCTATCATAGACCGTCAAAATATATATATATTAATAAAAATCTAGAAATTTATTTTTTATAATATTTTGACAACTAAGGCTTCATCTGGGACAGCATTTGATCACAACTTTATCACTACTTTCAAGACATTTTTACAAAAAAAAAAAGACGGTAAAAAACTGTCTCAAATAAAACCTAATTTAACAAATAATTATATTTACCAAGCAATTTTTTGGTAAATACTAACAAGGGGGACAAGGGGGAATTATATATGAAAGACAAAATTCTCATGTTTATGAATATCTAACACTTAATTTTTTATATCTATTTATATAACACTCAAAACTTTTAAATCACATCAAAAGCATTACTAATAATAACTTACTAAAATAATATATATATGATTTGACATATTTTAAATATTAAAATAGTATTAAAATAAATAAATTAGATATTTAATATATATAAATATGTTATAATTTTATGATATGCAAGCATAATTTTACAAACAAATGACTCAAATTAACTTTCTAGTAAATGTGCAAATTTGCAATGTAAAAAAAAAATAAAAAATACAAGAAACTTGATGGGGACTCCCAAACAGTTTTTCCCATCAAATGAGGGTAGGGGAGGAGATGTCTGTCAGTTCTAACAAAAGCAAAGCCAAATCCATTCCTGCATGCCTGTACCCTATTGCCCCACCAAAACCAACACCACCACTTTGAGTAAAATTAGCTATAAATTTATTCTGGAAAAGAAAATTCTTAAAGGTTTTATAATTTTTTTCCTTTTTAAAATAATCAACAATGATTCTCTCACAACTATTCTTAAACAGGAATACAGCAGCTATGTGACAAGCAAAATTATGAAAAAAATACTGCAACATATATAAAAAAAATGAAAAACTGATCCATTTTTCCAAAAAAAAAAAAAACTGGTCCATTACCCAAGCTTACTTAGGGCATCTCCAACCGAACAACAAACACTTCTTTGCCGTTCTTGCTTTGCTCCAACCGAACGTCATTTGATCGCGGATGAACAGTGCAACGCCAACATCTGCGCCATTATTTTATCTCTACCGAACTTTGGGAAAAAGGCGCGAATGAAGAGAACGATAGTTTAGGGGGCAAAATGGCGTTCCATTGGAGATGAATCACGGCATTTTTTGGTTTCACTGCATTTTGGAGTTAAAAATGAGATTTTCGGTTGGAGATGCCCTTATCCATGATGATAGGAGATTCAAGTTTCATTTGGGACAATTTTCTTCTCATTTTCTAAAGAAATTTTTTTAAATAAAATTTTTACTTTAAATGCTATAATAAAACTATCTCAAACGAAGTGTTAGACTTCATTTGAGACAAACTTATTATTGCTTTTTAAAGCAGCTTTCTAGTACGAAACATTTTTGAATAGAAAGCTGTTTTAAAAAAATAGAAAGAAAGCTGTCTCAAATGAAGCCTTAGGATTCATTTGAGATGATCGTAATTTTTTATAAAGGTGGTTATAAAACTGTTGTAGAAATCATATTCCTAACAAAAAAAGTTTATTAGAAGCAGTGAGAAAATAGCGATCAAATGAAAATTATGATTATGATTGTAATCTGAAAAAATAAAACTGTAAGAAAGCTATCGCAAATGAAACCTTATGCCATAACAATGAATCTGAAGGGGTAAGTAAATGCTGGTGAAAGCTGAGCAGCCATGGTTGGAAGGGGAGTCAAGCTTTACCAAGCTAATAATCCCAGAATTAATCATTGCAATATTAAAGCCTGTTCATTGCTCTTCTGGAGACAGCAGGAGAGAATTCTGCTAGCACCAACATAGTCTCAATAATGGCGGATATATTATCTTCAGGACCCTCAAACTGTACAGTACTCTACATTCCTTTTATGGCATTTAACCTGCAATCGGCCAAATTCTGCACAGCAGATTGAAAGCAGGTAAATATGTAACTTTCGTGTTGGAGAAAGAGTTACTGACTAACACTGAAAAAGAGATAAACGATAAAAAACAAGCAGCAGGAGACAGATTGGAATTAGCAGTATGAGTTTGGCGGTTTTATATCATCCTTTTTATGGAGTTTAGTTATTAAAGTTGCAAATTTTGGAATTCTAAATGAAAAAGAGGGGAAGGAGAGGGTGTGGATGCGTAAAAAGGCAAAAATTTTATGCATAATATGTACTATGCACATAGTTTGATTCTATTATTTTAAATGGCATGGCTCATGGGTGTTGGATTCAAATTTATTCTGTGTGGACACCGGACGGGTCAGAGATCAATCCAAATGCATCACGTCACCCGGCACACAGTGGTACCGAACAAAAAAGTGATGTGGCACGTTCTAGTTGGTCTTTGGACTTCCCAGTGTCTGCACAGAATAAATTTTCCAACTCTTTGGAGACCTACAAAGAAAACAAAGTTGAAAACAAGAGGGAGTGAGAAGAATAAATCAAGTCTTTGTATTGTATACTCTTTAAGTGAATTGTTATTGTTTGAAAACTTACACTTCACTGTATAAGTTTTATGTAATTTCATAAAGGTAATTACAGCAAGTAGAAGAAGCATAGCAACAGCTAAAGATTTTGTTTGTGATGACTTTTTTACTGCTTCTTAAAGTAGTTTTTTAGTAAAAAATTAGAAAATATTATGACGGGCTCCTTAATGATCTGATCATGATATGAGAAGATCTGATCTTAATTCAAATTATCCTTAAACCATCATATTCACTATCAATTTATATACAATTCTCTTTAAACATCTAGGATCTATTCATTGGAAATTTACTAAACATTCAAATTATATAAAACCCAACACAAGGTTAACAAAAATACATATAACTCAACAAGAGGAAGTAGCGAGGTTATTTTCCCCACTTCAATTTCACAACTAAATTTATAAAATAGTGCAGTTATTTCAAATGAACTCTATATTGAGTAGCGAAAAAGTAGAAATGAGAAAATGAACATATTGAACTAAGAACATGTTGACGAAAATTTGATAGAAAGTTGCACAATATGATATTTATTAATCGGTATACTTTTATTGATGATCAATTTTATAAAATTATATTCATAACTTTGGAGTAAAAATTCACGTTGATGATATATAGGTTTAGTTTGGAACAGTTTTTCGACTGCTTTCATTATAAGCAAAAGCGTATAATAAAAGTTAACATATGTATAAAAGACGGCTTTTTAATCTCTATTTCAAATTTTTATCTTTTAAAAGCTATTTTACATCAAAAATATCTTTAAAACTATTACTAAAAAGGAAATTTTAAATGCAAAAAAAAAAAATAGTGCATAATGCTATGAATTTATATGCTTGTCATATTGATATTTATCATAATCATTTGTTAATACTCATAATAATAAATAATCTTAATTTTCTATATTATGCACATCAAAATTATAATAATCGATGAATTATAAACATCCAAGAAAACAAAATATGTTGATAATGTGGTCTTTTAATGAAGTAAGAAGGTTGAAGGATGAGATAATATTTTTTAATAATATAATAGTTATTAAATTTACATTTTATTTTAATATCAAATAAAAATAGTAATATATCTATAGAAAGTAACCTGCTGCATCATGCTGACGTCTTGCTTACGTAAAATCTCAACTAAAATAGGAATAATTAAATACTAAATTACCATAAGACCACCATTAGCAAAACCCTAATCTCACTTTCAGGTACAGCTGTGCCGCATTTCTCTGTTAATCACCATCAAATCAGCAAAATAAATGATATTTTAAAAAGGGGATTTACGTACAGATAATATAATTCTTTTATGTTTATATATCTAATGTCAAATTTTTTATATTTATTTATACAAATTTTTTTAATAAAATTAGATATTAAAATATTACAAAATAATAATTATGAAGTTTTAGATTAAAAATATGTAAATAGAAAAAAAGTATGTAATATATCTGTAAATACCTCTTTAAGAAAATATTATAAACCCTCATTAGTGTTGCTAACAATTTTGAGTCTCCATTATTGTTGGGAAATTATTTTCTACAGCAACTTTTAAAAAATTATTTTCTCTTATAGTAATTTTATAAAAAAAATTTATAAAAAGTTATAGCAATTTCAAATGGATCCTAAGTATATTTGAAACTGTTCTAACCTTTTATAAAAGTTTTTACAAAATTTTTCTAAGGAAAACAAATCGTTTTGAAAGTTATTATTAAATATTATAAATACATTCTTCTTTTCAAAAAATCAAATGATTGCTTTTTTATAATTATTATATGTTAATAAATTTGATTGTAAAAAAAAATTATCACAAAGATTTTGAAAAATAATAAAAATAAAAATATAATTATAATTAAGAAAATATTGTGAGAAATCCTCTCTAAGAGTCTATTTGGAATGATTGTGGCATTTTATTAAGTTGATTTTGAAGCTCGTATGAGCAAAATAATTTATGTTGTCGTAAAGCATAATTTTCTATAATAATTTTTTTAAACATTAATAAAATAATTTGTTATATATATATATATATATATATATATATATATATATATATATATTGAAATTTAAGGGTATAGACAGCCCACTTTGTTAACAAAATAAATAGATAACAATATAACAATAATTACAATAAAATAAATGGAGATGCATAAAATAAAATAAAAAGAGCAAAACTCACTAAAAAAGGAATTTTTATTTGGTCCGATTTCCTGACGTAGCTCTACATTCGGATGCCAGTAAAATGGTGTCACGTGCTCTTACTCTTTACCGCGCGGCCCGACGACCGGACCCGGGATTGCTATGTATTGACTGATTTGTGCAGACCGGGGTATTGCTAGGTATTGCTCGATATTGCTCAACAATAACAAGAAATACCATTCTGTCAAGACCAATACCTAACAATACCGAGCAATACCCCGATTTTGCTAGGTATTGCTAGGTATTGGTCTTGAAATAGCGTTATTTCTCGTAATTGTCAAGCAATACCTAGCAATACGCGAACATAATAATACCGGGTTCCGGTCCGGGTCGGGTCGTCGGGCCAAACGGTAAAGTTTAAGAGCACGTGACAACATGTTATTGACCTCCGGATGTAGAGCTACGTCGGATGTTCGGACCTAATAATTGTTCCTAAAAAAGAACCAAAAATTCACTATTAGAAAGATAGGAAAGGCAAGATAGAAAGGGAATACATGCACAAGCAAATATGTAGAAAAAAAAAAGGATCCCATAGTGCGGGATTGCCACGTGTCACACACAATTGAGAAAGGTCTCTGTCCACCCATCTGCCGTCCATGCTAGTTTTTGGAAGTAAATCAATATACTAAAGTGGGCCCAGCATTTGCGGGCCCACAAATTGACTACGGCGGGTGCAAAAATGGGTGGGAATCTGGTTGTGTTGTTTAGTGGATCCAGAAAGCCGCGTTGGCCCATGAAGCAAAAATAAGATATTCATTCAATTTAAATCTTATACATTTTTTATTATATATTCATATTAAATACTTTAAAAAATAAATAATTTAACCAAAAAAATTATTTTTTTAAACATATTGCTAACACTTCTTAAGTTTGAAATAAGATTATTTTATGAAGATGTTGATAAGTCACCACAAAATTAATACAATAAAAAATATATCTTAATGTCATTATTAAATATCAAAATGTTTAGTATTTGAATACAAATTTTCTAAAATCAATTGTGTGATTATTTAACCTTTAATTTTGATAAAAATTTTAGTCAAAGTTATTATTTCAATTAGATGAAACGCAAAAACTCTAAAAGTGTCATGATGGATCCAATCAAACCTCATCAAGCAGCATAAGTCATGTTTGAATACTTCACAACATCATGTGACAGACAAACTGATCTTTGAATCTTGCAAGTTTATATTTAGATCGAGCATCTCGACAAGATAAATTCAATGAGCCCAATATTAGCGGATTTTGACAAAATTAATAAAAATGTTGATCGAAAAATCTCTATGAAGATCCAAAGTGTGCATATGACAAGAAACGGGAGTACCATATAGTACATAAATTTGAACATTCCAATAGTATTAGCTATCCATGCTAATAATCATCATTGACAAGCATTGTTTAATCATTATTGCTCAACTAAAATCACTCAACAATCATTGTCAACCAGTCATCATCCGAATTTTAACTCGTAACACTAACACTTGCTAACACGAATGTCGACATTCACCAATGCCAACAATGTTATCACCTGGCGTCTACTCCATACACTTGTCAATATCAAGAAAGTTATCTCTAGTCATCTCCGACAACTTTAGTGTATTTAATTTTTTATTAATCCCATATTTTTATATAGTTTATTAAATTTTCTTGTTTTAATCTTTTAACTTATCTATTATATTTTTTAATGATAATTTTCATTACGTATATATAATTTCACAAAAAAAAATATCATATAATAAATATTAATATTGATACAATATTTGAATTAGAATTTTTAGTGATCAAATGAATTTTGAATGTAAGATGAATATATTGTGGCTAAAAAATGATTTATGGTCCAAATAATTGATAAATAATATTTCAAAATCTGTAATTTTTTTAGCTCCATTTCATATTGATAAAAAAATATTAATGTTTAATTATATAAAATTTAAATAAATCATATGAAAATATTACTGATATTAATTTATAAGCTAAAATATATTTTTTATTCATATTTTACAATGTGATTGACATAATAATATATTATATAAAAAAGCATCAAATTAAAAATATTTGATATATAAATGGATTGCTGTTACTCACTCCCGACACCTGTGCAGATGCACACGGTTTCGTCTACCGCGTTTTAAATACCGCAACCGCAGCCGACCTTCTTCCTCCCTTTATAACAAACTGCTCCACCATCTTGACCCTAAACCCTAAATCCTGAACAATAAATTCCTCACTCTAATCGTCTCTTCCAATCCATAATCGGAATTTTCTCAATTAAAGCTCTCCGATAACCTTCGATCAATCCATGGATGCGATCAAAAGCTGGATTGCGGATGCCTTCGCACGAGAAAACGAAGCCCTGACGAAAGCTCTACAGATCTCCCTCTCCGATTACTCCTCCGCCTCCGAAACCCTCTCTTCCCTCCCTCCACCGCTTCCTAACGCGGCCAAGTCGGACTCGTCTGAACCAGCGGCGAGGCGATTCGGAGTCGGTCTAACCGGTAATCCAATCCCCTGCTTGCCGTCGGGGAAGATTGCGAAAAAGAAATCGCGGGCTTCGAAGAGGACGCTGACGACATACATCAACGCCGATCCGGCGGATTTCCAGCGAATGGTTCAGGAAGTGACCGGTATAGAGTTTGGCGAGGTTGGAGTTCCGGTCGATAAGAGGGTTAGACCGGAACCGGACCGGACTGGGATGGGTTGGGTGGGGCAAGCGCCGGGTCTTTTGCTAGACCGGACGGCTGTCGAGGTATGTGATACGGTCGGGCCGGTGGTCAATGGTCCGGCGTTTGAGTTTGAACCGTTCCCGTGCTTTCCCACGCTGGAGTCTTGGGGAATGTAAGAACTAATTAATTTATAAATTTTGACGTTTTTTACTTTTATTATTTATATGGTTTAAAAAAAATTTAGCTTGATTTTTCTTGATGGAGAAATTTTAGATGAGAAAAATTTAATATTAAAAATATATAATTTTAAAAATAAATTTAATAATTTTGAGAATTATTCTTAATAAAAATATATTGGGCTATCGTATGCTAATTGAGAATATTATAGATTTTTTATAAATAAAAAATAGTAGTTTAATTTATTTCATAAAAACATTTAATTTTAAACTTATACAGAGTGAGTTTTACTTTGAAAATTAATACAACAACAATAACATCAATAATTTATTCCTCTAAGTAAAGTTTGCTACATGAATAATTTTTTCTCATTGTGCTATATTAATATTCAATTTTTAATTTAAATCTCATAAAAATATTATTTGCTACTGGAGCTATTACAAATATTGACTTATATGCTAATTTCACATTGTAAGTGTATAGCCACTCATCTATTTGAGTAGACTCATCATTCTGACACTTAACTTACGCTTCGTTTGAGACGGCTTTTTTATTGCTTCTTAAAACAAATTTTAGTAGAAAATTTTTAATTTTTGTTATAAAAAACTGCTTTAAGAAATAGTAAAAAAGCCGCCCAAATGAAACTTTAATTTTATGCTTCACTTGAAAAATTAATATAAAATTAAATTTAAGAACAAATTATAATATAATAATCAATTTAAAAAGAAATGAACATAAAATAAGGTTCATTTGTTTTTAATTCATATTATTAGTTTTTTTAATACATTTGAGCTAATTAAGTCAAATTCACACACACATAATATTATACAAGCATTTAGCTTAAGACCTCTTAATTGACAGTCGAAACTTTCAATCAACATATCAAAAGGAGCTGCTATTACTAGGTATATTATTGAACTTGTTTTTAAAATTTTTAACTTTTATCCATTTTTTTATTATTTTAGAAGCCATCTTATGCTGATGGGATGGACAAGATTTTCTCTTACGGGAAAAATTATTCAGTGCGGTGTCCAGATCCCAATGAAAATATGCCACGTCCGGTACCGAGATTAGTACCGAGTGATACTCGGTACTCGGTATCGCTCGGTACCTAAGCGTAAACCGAACAGTTCTCCCTTCCGGTGTCCGTACAGAATAATCTCTCCTCTTATAGACGGTGGCGCCGCGTTGGACCTTTTACTAGCGTAATGCATTTTGCTTAGCTTTTGGCATTTAACGTGTTTTAAATAAATAATTGATTCTCTTTTTTTAATTTGAACTAATTTTTTTATGTATATCATATTATATTTTCCCCCAAAAGATGTATATCATATTATAAAATATTTATTTATAAAAATTAATTCTAACTGTGTGAACCCAAATCTGGATGTATCTCATCTGTTTGGAATTGCATATCTATCATTTGCCCAATCTATACACATTTATTTATAATTATATAGAACGTTTTTTCATATATGCATCTATATATCAAAATGATCAAATTGAATGTGGAAATTTATAACTTTTTTTTAATTTTTAGATCATGCAAAAAAAGAGTAAAAATTTTAAAGAAAATTGTAACATCATATTTTTCAAAAGATTTGAGTGTTTCACATAGTTCTCCAACTCTATATCACTTGATTAAAATTTTCTAATCATTATTGATTGGCTATACCAATGCTTGCTAACATCATTATTTTTTTGGGAAAACCCGGGGCAAGAAGCCCATATATTAAAAACCTTGAATCAAATTACACGTAACTCTGGAGTAAAAGCTAACAACAAAAACTAACAAAAATTTACACAATGACAGACAAAAACAGCAGACACAGATGGGTATATAAAACAATACAAAGACTCAGAATTTGGGCACTGTCGTTGTCATCAAATTGATCAGATGAATAATGAAGTTGTCAGGCGAAGGCACCGGTTGCCAAAAACCAAACCCGTAGGAAGCAGTAGCATGTAGTTTCCAACAAAATAGGCCATCACAGCACCTCCAGCCTCAAACTGAAGCAGAGAAGAAACGAGCCAGGTTGCCGCAATGGCCCTCCATGGTTCGTTAAGACAGGCCCGGCTCATCATTGTAATATTGTTTAACATCCTCCACCAATGTCTCCAATAGTCATTGTAGTATACCCGAGAAATGATAGCTTGAAAATCCAAGAGCCAATTGGAATAAGGCCAGAAAGAAAAATTGCCAAATTCCCAAAAAACCTCTTCCCAGGTCTGAAAAAGAATGAAGAACCAGTGCTGGGCCAAAAATATCAGAAATAGAAGAAACCAGGCTTTCAATAAGTAACGTGTAGTGTAACTGGCATTTAAAAAGTTGCCAAAACTAATCCAGGTAAATGCCGGCCAAACTAAAAACTCGAAAAACGTTGCATAATAGAAGTTTTGTTTTTCCATTTTTAAATTTTTAATCTAACAGCCAACGTGATATTACAAATAATTTTAACCACATTGCGTCGATGGTTAGAGAACCGGCGGTTGTTTCTTTCTCTCCAGATGTGATAAGTAATACAGCTTAAAGATAGTAGACAAAATTCCTTCTCAGATTTGCTATATCTCGCAGAATTATTAAAAAATTCAAAAATCTGAGATAAAGTAGGCCGAAGATAAAAGCATTTAAGCTCCGGTAATAAAGTCATAAGAATATAAAATGAGAGGTCACAGGCAAAAAATAAGTGAGAGTGGTTCTCCATGTGACCAGAACATAAAGAGCAGTTAAGAGGCACCTGCAACCCCCTAAAATTGAGATTATCCGCTGTTTTAAGTTTACCAAGCATGGCCATCCAAGTGAAACAAGCAAATTTAATGGCATGATTGCAATGCCAAATAGAATTATGCCAATCCACCTTAGGGACAATGGAGTAAAAAAACTCAGTGAAGTTTTTGAAAAGCCAGTTCGAATTTCCTTTCCATAAGACATCATTTTTTTCTTTCAAATCAACAGCCATAATGGTATCAGTAGTGCTAGCATGTAAAAAAGTTGGCAGCCGCCAACACCCATTCCCCAAAAAATCCTTTACCAGCTTATCACCCAGAAACGACATAGAAAGAGTTTCACCAATAGGTTGTTTGTTTAGCCAAGGATCCCATAAGAAAGAGTAGTCACAGTGATTAGCCACAGAGAAAGTAATCTTCCCATTAATTCTATGAGCAGTTTCGGCAATTCTATGCCAAAATTTGGAAGCATTGATAGGGGTAGGTTTCCAAGGAGATGTATATTTAGCCTTATACCAGTGACTCAACAAATTGGGGTTGTTGTAAAATCTACCAATTATGGAACAAGAGACTCCAAATTACAAAGCTTGTAAGGAAGGAATGCCAAGACCACCCGCAGCCTTAGGAAGAGTGACAGTTGACCAAGAGATGAGATGCAACTTTCTTGCCTCAATGCTATTGTGAAATAAAAATCTAGAGCATAATTTATTAATAGTAGCACAACAACCCTTGGGTAAAATGGAACCCCTTATCCAGTAGGCTAAGGTGTTGATGATTGTAAATTTCAAGAATTGGACCCTTCCTGCAAAAGAGAGAAATTTGTTTTTCCAACCCGCAAGAAGAGCATGAATTTTGCTCAGAAGAGGTTGGAAGTCAGAGGATTTAAGCCTTTTTGGAGATATCGGAATACCTAAGTAAGTGAGATAGGTGTTGATGTTGTGGATTCCAATCTCATCACAAATAATTTAATTTTCAGGCTTGTTGTTTGAGAAGATAATGGCACTTTTGCTAGCATTGATTTGAAGTCCCGTTAAAGAGTTGAAATGTAGAAGACATCTTTGTAGATTAGCAGCATTCTCTCTAGTAGAGTCACCCACCACCAATAGATCATCAGCATACATCAAATGATTGATGTATGTGTTTTTGCATTTCATACCTTTAAAATGACAAGGATAAGAATAGCTAGTAAGCATATTAGATAAACCATCCATAACTATGCAAAAAAGTAGTGGTGACAATGGGCAACCCTGACGTAGACCCGAGGTTGATTTAATGTAGCCTTCAAGAGAGCCATTTAAGCAGATTGAGAAATGAACATCCGAAATACAACCTCTGATCCAATTGACAAAGGTTTGAGGGAAACCCTTGTCACGACCCGACCCGACGGGGACGGATCCCGCCCGAGCCGGATCGCGACGTGAGACCTTTCTTAACCAGGATCTGGCTTTGGATTAGGTTACTGAACTGATCTTCCAAATTCTTAACTCGACAGAAGCACACAGAACAACAGAGCTACTAAAAAACATCAAATGCAGCGGAACAAAACATCTATCTGAATTCATTTCCTCAAAATAATCATCTACAGAACAGTACATGGCTTTCACAACAGAAAGAAAGACAGAACAGGAAAGCCATGACTGTACAAAAAATCAAAAGTACAAAAGTACCTAATCTGATCAGACTCTGAAATCTAATCCTGGACCTCCTTGCCCTTCCCAGAACCTGAAAACCACCAGAAAGCAAGGGTGAGCTCAACAGCTCAGCAAAGCAACAAACATCCAATCTAAATCCTCAGAAAACAAAACCAAACTTATCAGACATAAATCAGATCAGAAGTCGGAACAGAATCGGAAATCAAAACTTACGGACAGATATCAAATCACATCAGAGTCGTACAGATCGTACCAGAACAGAACAAATTAACAGAGTCAGAAACAGAAATCAGAATCGTACGGATCACATCATGTCATAATCACAATTTCGTACAGAACAGAACAGATACAGAAAGTAATACAGATACATATAGCTAAATGCCCTGACACTGACGGAATCTCTACGGATTCCGGCCCCTTATGCCTCCCTTCCCAGACACTGACTGAATCTCATAGGATTCAGGCCCCTTATGTCTCCCTTTGTGCTCACGGCACCAAAACAGATGTGCTTATAGCACCAAAACAGAATTCATCGGATCCGGAACAGAACAGATATCAGATTTCAGATTGAGCTCATTTCAGATTTCCCGTTTCACTAACTGAATCTCATAGGATTCAGGCCCCTTATAACTCCCTTTGTGTAGCTTATACACATAGCATTTCAATTCAGAAGAAATACGGACAATTCAGAAATTTCTCAAAAAAATCGGGCAGCACAACGGCAGTATACGGAATTTACACAAAAATTCCTGCAAAGAAAATTTACCGAATTCGCACAGAATATAGATATCAACATTTCAGAACATTTATTCTACCGCACAGAGAATTTCCAAGTTCACAGAAAAATCCAGTCGACTAAAAACACAGTCGAATAAAAAATATCCGGACAAAAATCTTCAAAATATAGTCAAAACGTGCACACCCGGCACGGCAACGATATACAAAAAGTTACGCGGTAAAAACTGAACCGTTCAAAAGATACGGACGAAAATCGCTAACGGAAACAAAATCCAGACAGAAAATACCGCCAAACACGACGGTTCTGAAAATTTAGAAAGTCGGATTGTGCCTTACCTCGTGCACAGCAATTTCCTCAACAGTCTCCTCGGACGAAAACAGCTCGGCGTCGCCCGAAAATCCGCTTTTCCACTTTTTCCTTCGTTTTTCTCTCTCCTCAGCTTTTTCTCTCTCTTCAAAATATCTCATTTCTATATATATCCAGACTGATCGTCCCGGACGATCGAGCTTCGTACCGGACGATCCATGAAGAGAGGAATTCCGTCCAGACGACAAATCACATATCGTCCCTGGCGATGGGTTCACGGGAGAATTTTCGTCCAGACGATCTAATTTTCGTCCCGACGAATTATACAACCAAAACTGATTTTCTGCACAACCTGTACCGATCGTCCCGGACGATCCAACTTCGTCCCGGACGAACCTGGAGCAAAAACTGATATTACAATCTCCCCAACTTAAAAAAAAATGTCGTCCTCGACATTATCCAATCCAACCTCCGTCAAAACAAGTACGGGTACGACCGTCTCATATCAGACTCCTTCTCCCAAGTTGCTTCCCGTGCAGTCCGGTGCTTCCACTGGACTTTAACCATCGGAATCTCTTTATTTCTTAACTTTCGGACGTCGTACGCCAAAATAAGCTCTGGCTCTTCCTTGTACACCAGATTCTCCTGAATCTCAACTTCATCAGCAGACAACTTCTTCCCAGAGTCTGAAACCCACTTCCTCAGAGTGGATACATGAAACACATTATGCACATCAGGCATAGATTCAGAAAGTAATAACTTGTAAGCAGCTTTTCCAATTCTTTCCAAAATCTCAAATGGTCCAACATACCTTGGACTAAGCTTGCTCACCTGACCAAATCTGCTCACACCTTTCATCGGGCTGACTTTGACATACACAAAGTCACCGACCTGAAACTCAACAAATCTGTGCTTCTGATTGTAATACTTCTGCTGACGATCTTGAGCGGCTTTCAATCTTTCTCTTATCAAATTGATCTTCTGAGCAGTTTCATCAGCAAAAGTGGCCCCCAAAGCCTGTCTATCTCCGACCTCCGTCAGAGTCAAAGGAGTACGACACTTCCTGCCATACAAAGCCTCGTACGGTGCCATACCGATACTGGACTGAAAACTGTTGTTATAGGCAAACTCAATCAGCGGAATATGATCTTCCCAGCTTCCGCTAAAGTCCAGAACACAAAGCCTCAACAGATCTTCCAGTACCTGAATCGTCCTCTCAGACTGTCCGTCGGTCTGAGGATGAAAGGCTGTACTGAAATGCAGTTTCGTACCCAAGCCTTGCTGAATGCCTTTCCAAAGTCTGGAAGTAAAACGTCCATCTCGATCAGATACGATCACACGAGGCACACCGTGCAATCTGACTATTTCCTTCACATAAATCTGTGCCAAGCGATCAACTGAATCCGTCTGTCTGATCGGAAGAAAATGGGCTGACTTCGTCAATCGATCTACAACCACCCAAATGGCATCATGTCCTTGTCTAGATCGAGGAAAACCCATCGCAAAATCCATCGTTACCTCCTCCCATTTCCACTCAGGGATAGGCAACGACTGCAACAGCCCACCTGGTCGCTGATGCTCTGCCTTCACCAACTGACAGGCTTCGCATCTCGACACAAACTCTGCCACATCTTTCTTCATCCCAGGCCACCAAAACAAAAGCTTCATGTCAGCGTACATCTTACCACTGCCTGGATGAACAGTGTAGCCAGAATGATGAGATTCACACAGAATCTCCTGCCTCAAGTTTCCAGACACAGGTACCCACAACCTGTTCTTACAGAAAATAACACCAGAATCAGAAATTCGAAGTTCAGGAGTCTTACCAGATCCAATCTGTGCAATCAACTTCGAATAACCAAAATCTGACTTCTGGGCTTCTTGAATCCGTGCTTCCAAAGAAGGTTGAATACTCATCTGAGCCAACTCCAAATCACTGGAGGAAATCACCTCCAACTGCAATCTCTCCAATTCACGAACCAGAAAGTCATCACAGGTAAGCTGAATACCTGATAATCCAAAAGACTTTCTGCTCAAAGCATCTGCTACCACGTTCGCCTTCCCTGGCTGATACTGAATAGTCAAATCGTAGTCCTTGATCAACTCGAGCCACCTCCTCTGTCTCAGGTTCAAATCCTTCTGAGTAAAAATATACTTCAGGCTCTTATGATCAGTAAAGATCTCACACCTGACGCCATACAAGTAATGACGCCAAATCTTCAAAGCAAAAACCACTGCAGCTAACTCCAAATCATGTGTCGGGTAATTCTTCTCATGTGGCTTTAACTGTCTCGAAGCATAAGCAATTACCTGACCATGCTGCATCAGGACACAACCCAATCCTTTCAGTGAAGCATCACTGAACACCTGGAAACCCTCCGTACCTGACGGAAGTGCCAACACTGGAGCTGAAGTCAAACACTCCTTCAATCTCTGAAAACTAGCTTCACACTCCGGTGTCCAAACAAAAGGTACTGACTTCTGAGTCAGTCTCGTCAGAGGAGTCGAAATCTGTGAAAATCCTTTCACAAACTTCCTATAATACCCGGCCATGCCCAAGAAACTACGTACCTCAAATACCGTAGTCGGCCTTGGCCAATCAGCAACCGCCTGAATCTTCTGGGGATCTACAGAAATGCCTTCTCCGCTAATCACATGCCCCAGAAAAGAAATGCTCTTCAGCCAAAATTCACACTTGGAGAACTTGGCATACAGCTGATGCCTCCTCAAAGTCTCCAACACAATCCTCAAATGTCTGGCATGCTCATCCTCAGATGCAGAATATACCAGAATATCGTCAATGAAGACGATCACAAACTGATCCAAATACTCCCTGAATACTCGGTTCATCAGATCCATAAAAATCGCAGGCGCATTGGTTACCCCAAAAGGCATAATCAAAAACTCGTAGTGCCCGTACCGAGTACTAAAAGCAGTCTTCACCACATCAGTTTCCTTCACCTTCACCTGATAATATCCGGATCTCAAATCAATCTTCGAAAATACCGAAGATCCGGAAAGTTGATCAAACAAGTCGTCAATCCGAGGCAAAGGGTACTTGTTCTTGATCGTGACCTTGTTCAAATCTCTGTAATCAATACACATACGGAGTGTACCGTCCTTCTTCTTCACAAATAATACAGGTGCTCCCCAGGGCGAAACACTAGGACGTACAAAACCTCTGTCAACCAACTCCTGAAGCTGAACTTTCAACTCAGAAAGTTCTTTTGGTGCCATCCTGTACGGAGCTTTCGATATCGGAGCGGTACCCGGAAAAACATCGATAGAGAACTCCACATCTCTATCCGGAGGTAAACCAACCAACTCCTCAGGAAAAACATCAGCAAACTCCCGTACCACGGGGATCTCAGAAACAGAACCAACCTCCAGGTTCAGATCCCGCACCGAAGCCAAAAATACTGGGCATCCTTTCTTCCACATTCTGCTCACCTCCAACGCAGAAATCAGACTGGAGAGAACACCTCGTAATCCCTGAAATACAACTCTTTCTCCAGCCATAAGCAAACTCACTTGCTTCTTCAGACAGTCTATCTGGGCCTCATACTGACTCAGCCAATCCATGCCCAGAATCACATCATACGAAGAAATCGGCAATCGAATCAAACTCGATTTCCACTTCTTGCCAGAAATCTCGATCTCACACAAACAAAACTGTCGAGCAATCAATGGATTCCCAGCCGGTAAAATCACAGATAACGAAACCGGTAAAACCATCGAATCCAAATG
Organism: Dendrobium nobile; assembly: GCA_022539455.1. NCBI lineage: Eukaryota > Viridiplantae > Streptophyta > Magnoliopsida > Asparagales > Orchidaceae > Dendrobium > Dendrobium nobile. The sequence goes on along the minus strand of CM039720.1, from coordinate 37,587,615 downwards.
TAAAATCTCGAAACAATGCTCGGACAGAAAAGAATGACTCGCTCCAGAGTCAAACAAAACACGACAGGGCTGATCAGAAATGTAAACCGTACCTGTCACAACATCGGGAGCATCTCGAGCCTCCTGCTGACTCAGACTGTAAACTCGTGGCTGAACTGGAACAGGAGCTGAAGCAACAGAACTACTCTGCTCCCTCTGAATCGTAGGTGGTCTCCGTGGTGCAGAACTAGAACCACCACCTCTACCAGCAAATCCCTCAGGGCGTGGAGGAACAGTCCTCGGTCTTCCTGCTGCTGAACCAACAGGTCTGACAAAGCCCTCAGATCGCTGCTCAGAACGCTGATCAAATCCCATCTGCGGACATTCTGCAATCCTATGTCCCGGCTGACCACATCTGAAACAAAGACCAGCTATCCTGTAGCACTGGCCATGGTGTCGTCGTCCACAACTCTGGCACACAGGTGCCGAACTGACAGATCCAGAACTAGTCGTACTGGTAGCAGTACCAGACGATCCTCCGCTCTTCCTGGAATCTCCAGATCCAGATCCAGGAACAAATCTCCTCTTCCCAGAGGAACCACTGCCAGATGTCTCTCCTCCAAACCTCTTCCTACTCGCAGTCCACCGCTGCTGAGTAGCCGTCATGTCATTCTCAATCAGACGAGCTCGCTCCACAAGCTCAGAGAAATCAGTAATCCGGAACGGTATCAGAGGCTGCCTCAAAGTGTCTCGTAAGCCTCTCAGAAATCTGTAGCACCTCTCAGCAGACGTGCTAACCAGCTGCGGAGCGTACCTGGCTAATGCAGTAAACTCAGCCTCGTACTGCATCACCGTCTTGCTCCCCTGAACAAGTCTCAGAAAATTCTCCTGCATCTGCTGTCGTGCAGAAGGGGGAACAAACCAGTCCCGAAATACTTCAGTGAACTCCTCCCAAGTGATCAAGGAGTTCAATCTGCCTTGAAATCTGGCTGCTTGCTGGCCATCCCACCAGTGCTCAGCCTCTCCGTCCAACAGAAAAACAGCTAACGGAACTTTCCTGTCTGCAGGACACTGCATCCCGTCAAAAGTCTTCTCCAATCTCCTCAGCCACTCCTCGGCTGCTCTGGGCTCAACAGCGCCCTCAAACCTCGGAGGCTTCAACCTCAGAAATAACTGCAGGTGTCGATCAATGTCCTCAGATCTAACAGTCGAAGCTCTGCTCTGAGTCTCGCTCATCATCTGAGCAACAAGTGAAGCAAACTGAGAAAGCGTATCAGCACCGACCACTGGGGCTGTACTCCCCACTGGTGCTGCCTGATCGTCACTCTGACCGTCTGTCATGTCTGGGTCTGGCTGATCCATACAGAAAAATCCAGAAAATCCGGAAAATTATCACAAAACAACACAAAATAACACAATAAAAAGCCAAACGACTCAAAACTACCTCCCAGACAGACTCACTGATCACTTCCTAGAGCTCTGTTTTACAATCCAACCTGTTTACAAAACCAGTGCTCTGATACCACAAAAGCTTGTCACGACCCGACCCGACGGGGACGGATCCCGCCCGAGCCGGATCGCGACGTGAGACCTTTCTTAACCAGGATCTGGCTTTGGATTAGGTTACTGAACTGATCTTCCAAATTCTTAACTCGACAGAAGCACACAGAACAACAGAGCTACTAAAAAACATCAAATGCAGCGGAACAAAACATCTATCTGAATTCATTTCCTCAAAATAATCATCTACAGAACAGTACATGGCTTTCACAACAGAAAGAAAGACAGAACAGGAAAGCCATGACTGTACAAAAAATCAAAAGTACAAAAGTACCTAATCTGATCAGACTCTGAAATCTAATCCTGGACCTCCTTGCCCTTCCCAGAACCTGAAAACCACCAGAAAGCAAGGGTGAGCTCAACAGCTCAGCAAAGCAACAAACATCCAATCTAAATCCTCAGAAAACAAAACCAAACTTATCAGACATAAATCAGATCAGAAGTCGGAACAGAATCGGAAATCAAAACTTACGGACAGATATCAAATCACATCAGAGTCGTACAGATCGTACCAGAACAGAACAAATTAACAGAGTCAGAAACAGAAATCAGAATCGTACGGATCACATCATGTCATAATCACAATTTCGTACAGAACAGAACAGATACAGAAAGTAATACAGATACATATAGCTAAATGCCCTGACACTGACGGAATCTCTACGGATTCCGGCCCCTTATGCCTCCCTTCCCAGACACTGACTGAATCTCATAGGATTCAGGCCCCTTATGTCTCCCTTTGTGCTCACGGCACCAAAACAGATGTGCTTATAGCACCAAAACAGAATTCATCGGATCCGGAACAGAACAGATATCAGATTTCAGATTGAGCTCATTTCAGATTTCCCGTTTCACTAACTGAATCTCATAGGATTCAGGCCCCTTATAACTCCCTTTGTGTAGCTTATACACATAGCATTTCAATTCAGAAGAAATACGGACAATTCAGAAATTTCTCAAAAAAATCGGGCAGCACAACGGCAGTATACGGAATTTACACAAAAATTCCTGCAAAGAAAATTTACCGAATTCGCACAGAATATAGATATCAACATTTCAGAACATTTATTCTACCGCACAGAGAATTTCCAAGTTCACAGAAAAATCCAGTCGACTAAAAACACAGTCGAATCAAAAATATCCGGACAAAAATCTTCAAAATATAGTCAAAACGTGCACACCCGGCACGGCAACGATATACAAAAAGTTACGCGGTAAAAACTGAACCGTTCAAAAGATACGGACGAAAATCGCTAACGGAAACAAAATCCAGACAGAAAATACCGCCAAACACGACGGTTCTGAAAATTTAGAAAGTCGGATTGTGCCTTACCTCGTGCACAGCAATTTCCTCAACAGTCTCCTCGGACGAAAACAGCTCGGCGTCGCCCGAAAATCCGCTTTTCCACTTTTTCCTTCGTTTTTCTCTCTCCTCAGCTTTTTCTCTCTCTTCAAAATATCTCATTTCTATATATATCCAGACTGATCGTCCCGGACGATCGAGCTTCGTACCGGACGATCCATGAAGAGAGGAATTCCGTCCAGACGACAAATCACATATCGTCCCTGGCGATGGGTTCACGGGAGAATTTTCGTCCAGACGATCTAATTTTCGTCCCGACGAATTATACAACCAAAACTGATTTTCTGCACAACCTGTACCGATCGTCCCGGACGATCCAACTTCGTCCCGGACGAACCTGGAGCAAAAACTGATATTACAACCCTTCTGCAAAAGCCTAGCAATGAGAAAATCTCTAGATACATAGTCAAATGCCTTTTGTATATCCAGCTTAGCACAAAACTTGTCACTGTTTCCTTTAAATTCTCTTAAAATCTCAGATGCAAGGATAATGTTATCAGTGGAGCATCTGTTAGAAATGAAACCAGATTGACTTTCATGAATGATATGAGGGAGAACGATTTTAAGCCTGTTAGCTATAATCTTGGCCACTATCTTGTATAAAACATTACAGAGAGAGATAGGCCTATAATCATTAATACTAGAAGCATGAGAGCTTTTTGGAATAAGAGCAATGGCCGTGGCCTTAACTCCCCTAGGGAGAGATCCAGTGGAGAAAAAATTACTGACCGCATTGAACACTTGCAACCCAATAAGATGTCAAGATTTTCTATAGAAAGCATAGGTGAATCCGTCAGGACCAGGAGCAGATTTTTCATTACCTTCAAAAACCGCAGCTTTCACCTCCTCAAAGGTTAAAGAACCCACCAACATATTATGATAATGAGCAGGAACTAAGTTTCCAGTGGGTATATTCAAAGGAAGAATAAGATTAGGGTGAGACTTGTTAAACAAAATCTCAAAATGTTTAACAATAGCCTTTGAAATATCCTTGAAATTAGAAAAATGGCCTTCGGAAGTTGTAATCTCCTTAATACAATTCTTGTTATTCCTGCTTCTGATTTTAGCAAAAAGAAAACCAAGGTCATCTTCCCCATGTTTTAGCCATAAGGCTTTGGGCTCTCTGAGCCAACCATGATGTCCAGTATGATTGTAAAGAAGCAAGCTCTTCATTTATACTTTTCAGATTATGATTAAGTTCCAAATTCAGAGGATTGGCCTGGAGCTCTAACAAGCATAAATGTTGTTTGCTTTTAGTTTCTAACAAAGCATTTGAGAGATATGAGGAGGAAGCCCAATTTCTATTTTTGAAAAACCTTTTGAGTCTTTGCAAACTGTGGTAAAAAGAGGCCATCTGACTTCTAGCAGATCTAGAAGAAAAAGCGGTATACACATCATCCCAATATCCTTCCATGTTAATCCAGTAGTTTTTGAACATGAATCTTGAAGACCTTGGTTTTTGAACAGAAGATTTGAATATTAAAGGTGAATGATCCGAACCAAGGGGTTGTTCCACCAAATAATAAGCATTAGGTAGAAAATCAAGAAGAGCATTGTTCACCAAAACTCTATCCAGTTTAATGTGGATAGGATTATCCACCTGCTGGTTAAACCAAGTATAGAAAAGACCCGTAGAGGAAAGGTCTTGAACCCCACAATTGAACATCATGCTATTAAGTTCACCCAATCTACTACCAGAAATAGTAGATCCCCCAGCTTTTTCAGACTGAAATCTGCAACAGTTAAAATCTCCCAAGATAATCCACGGATGGTCGGAAGGAGTGAAGCTTAAAACTTGATCCCAAAGATGTTTCCTATCCTCCACAGAATTAGAGGCATAAATGGCAGTAAGAAAAATAGGTGGAAACGAACCCACTGAAAGCGTGCCATGAATAAATTGGGGGGAGGTAGAAATAAGGTTAAATGAGAGCACCGAAGAATCCCACTTAATCCAAATCCTACCCAGCGGAGAATCCCCAAAATTATTACAACTGTCTTCATTCTCAAAAAGAGTATGAGAACGCAAAAACCAGGGGTCTTCAAGAGAGGAAGCAGAAATTTTGGCTTCCAAAATACATAAGAGCTTGAGATCATGAGAATTGATCAAGGACTTGCAGAAACTAACTTTATCCGGGTTATTAAAACCCCTGACATTCCAACTAGCAATCGTTGGCAAGGACATTTTAAAAGTTTTGAGCTTTGGCCTTCTTGGCCGACTTTCCCTTTGGCGGTTTGGACTTGTTAGGAGATTTTCCTTTATCGGCTGTAGACCTTGTGTTATGTAGATTTTTTCCGGCTGTGTCCAGAAGAAGCTGAATAGAAGGGTCATGTCACTCCAGAAATCTATAAATAGGCACTGCTAGGGATTTTGTCCACTGAGCTGCTAGGGTTTTTCGGCGTCGGGGGCTTCGCTCTGCCACCTTGCCTGGGAGGGCTTCTCCCTTCCAGGATGGCTGCTTCTTCCTCTGATTTCCCACCGCTTCCCACTTCCTCTGTTCTTGGCCCGTTGCCTGCGGGTCGTTCTTACGCAGCCAACGTCTCGGCTTCTTCCACCAAACCAACTCCGTTCCCGGTGTCCTTCTTCTCTCCGGGCAAAAAGCTTTCTTTCAAAGCAGATGATCTCTCGGAAGGAAAGACCATCTGGACTTCGACTTTGATCGGATATTCGCTTGGCCCGAGACCTTACTACGAGCGATTACTCAAAGCCATGCAAAAGCTTTGGTCGTTAAAAGGTTCCATGTCCCTTTTATCACTTGCTGATGGTTTTTTCTTGCTTAAATTCTCTACTGTCGAGGATATGGAGATGGTGCTTTCGGGTGGACCCTGGTTTTTGTTGGGGAAGCCGTTTATTCTTCAACGATGGTCCCCTAAGTTCAAACCGAAGAGAGACGAGGATGCTCCTATCCCGATCTGGATCAAAATTGTTGATTTCCCTTTGGCTCTCTGGACTCCCACTGGAATTTCAAAGATTTCAAGCTACATAGGTATACCTATTTCAGTCGACTCCCTCACAGCAAATCGCACCAGGCTGACTTATGCAAGGGTATGTGTCCTTATCTCTAAAGATTCTGAATTACCTGATGAAATTCCTTTGGAAATTGAAGGAGAAGATTTAGTTTTGAATGTTATCTATGATTGGAAACCTGATAAGTGTGAAGGCTGTGGTTCTCTTATTCATCCTTTCTCTTTGTGTCCTAAAAACCCTAATCCTCAACCGATCCTTCCACCACAACCTCCTAGGCATAGAGGTCGCAGCTCCTCTAGGCCTCGCTCAAACAGACCTCACAGATCACCTTCTACTCTGCCTCCACCTAAAACCAACATTCCCTCTGTTATCCAAAACCCGCCCCCAATCCTGTTACCCACAGCTTCCCCTTCGGGTCTACCTTTGGTTGACCAGGCTGTTGCCGCCAAATCCAGCCCCAACATTGTCCCAGTCATAAAAAATTCATCTCCCAGTTTGGACTTGCCGCTGGCTAGCCAGTCTGTATCCCCTCGGTTACCTCCTGTAACTGATCCTTTGCCTTCCCCATCTAAAGCTACTGCTTTGCCTAATCTAAATTCACCAACAGAAGAATCTTCCTCTTCTGGATTGCAAACTTCACCTTGTCAAAATCAGGTTCCTAAAATTCCCCTTTTAAACAAGTTTGCCTCCTTGCAAACTGAAGATCATACTTCTCAAGACTCTTTGGAGTCTTTCTCTGAGACGGACACCAACTCCTGATCCATTGCTAACATCATTATTTACTATCGGCATCAAGGTCAATGCACGCCTCCGTCCAAGATTTTCTTTTTCTTTTGATAAAACCCCATGGAAGGGACATATGCGGTAATACCAAAACAAATTTACAAGTCCTTAAAGGTTTCAAAGCCCTCTAAATATACAACAATTGAATCAAAACTTATGGGTCTCGAAAAACAACTAATTACAAAAAGCAAAACAAAACAAAATTAAAAAATAGCCACCAGAAGCCCAAAGCTACTAGCAAGTAGTGGAATTATTTCAGTTTGAACATAACGTGTTGTCACGACCCGGCCCGGTTAGCTCGTAGATACGAGGCGGGAACGAGATCGGACATGTAATTAATCATTCTTCAAGCAAGATAATACTATGCAAATAATACTATTCAAAGAAATCTTCACATGACAAAAAGCGCCTCTAAACCTTTTATATTTTCATTTCAAAAAAAAGTGTTTTCAAGAACATATACAAGATGGCTAATGGCTAAACTTCAATCTAAACATGCTAAGATAAGCCATCCAAAAAATAATAGGAAGTACAACAAGTAAAACTACTAAATGAACCTGTCACCCGGCGTACGACGGCTGTAGGTGAACCTTGGGTTTTCAGCCATTTCTCCTACTAGGTTCTCCTGAAATTTCCCAAATCTAGGGAGTGAGCTACGCTCAGTATGTGACAAAATTCAATCTAAAATTCATAGAATGGGGAATTGTACTATGCAAGATGCCAATGTAAGTCGATGTAAGGCAAAAGTTTTGTTATACATAAGATTGATGCTTTGATGCAAGGATGTCATATGTAGCAGTTATGTCAATTTCAATTAATGCCATACTACTTGTTCTTTCTTACACAGCAAAATACCAACTATGACTATGTACTATAATACACCCGTACCGGAGTACCTCTATTGTACTGATCAGGTACAATTTCATATTTGGCCATTCATCCTCATATTGCTCCAAGAGCCTTATTGTTCTCAAGAACCATATTGTGCCAAGGCACCATAATTGGTACTCCGCAATTCAACATACACAAACTTGTATTTCATAATCATAGTAATAAGATTCTTTACATCAAATGATGTGCCATACGTATGTGTATGCTTGTAGTGGGCATGTAAGTAAAATTGTAATCTCATGAACAATACATGAAGTATCATATGCAATATAAGGATACACATGAATGAAGTTCATAACAATACATGAAATTTATACTAACATCTAAAATTAAACAATATTAGAGACTTTAATGAAAGCTCATAACCATAGGCAATACATAAAGAAATTCTATGAATTTTAAAAGGCAAGATGTCACTTACACTTAAATCTTTCTTTGCTATTCTTCTTCGTACTCTTTACCAATGTCCTTTATTCAAACCTAAGGGAAAAGAAATTTCCAAATTTTATCACATGCATTAAGTTCTCCAAAAGCATTTATTTTATTTAAAATAAATTGTTATTTTCGGAATTA